>OY757277.1:8284085-8672058 GCA_963584085.1 Pyrausta aurata
TTGCTGGATGTGTATTTCTACGCCTTTTTATTTTGTATATTTGGTAGTTAAAATTACTTACGTTAAAGAGAAGCCAAGCCCGAGGCATTTCCTAAATCGCTAAACACATAATTTAAATTAATAATCATACTAATATATGTTTGCTTCATTGAAACTGATCTTGAAATGTAATTTATAATGTTTCTGTTCAACACTGTGAAGTGGCGTGTAAATTACTAATCAATTATCTAATTTACTACTTCTTTTTGGTTAAAAATCTAATAAATAACATTTATGATAAGCCGCGCGTGTGGTCAATTAAATAACAGTTTTGTTTCTTTTGATTTATTTATTGTTATTCAGCTGCGGTGATAAAATTATATGTTATCAGAAAGTTTTACTGCAATGAAACGAATCATAAAACTTCAAGGTTTAAAAGCCAATCTGTTAAAAAGTATAGCTTAGATTCATTTTGATGACTTAAAAGGTTGAGATGTACTTCGTTCGGTTTCAATTATTAAGTACAAGCGGTCCCAGCGAACTTCGTTTCACCCCCAGCCCCATCCCGCCCGGCCCCGTTTTATGGTTATCATCCTACTGGCAAAGACAAATCTAATAAAGTAGAAATAATGAAAATTAGACCACCCATTCAGTCATAAGCTGTGTAACTAACATGACTTTATTTTATGTATAGATATAGATAGATAGATTAGCTAAAATATTGAGTAAAACAAAATCTAGTAATTAAATTACACAAAGATAAAGTTAGTGGGTTTGTATGGGCTAATCTCTGAAACCACTGACCCAACCTTTAAAACAATAGGTGAGCGTTTGGTCTAAATAGCAGACCACAAATAAATTTGGCATAAAATAATTACATGTATTTAAGTCTAGTCATAAAAACTAGTTAAATGTCGGCAAAAACATTTGACTTGTGGTTGAGTTCAATAAGTTGCAAGCAATTGAATTTTACAACCTACTGGCCGTTATACATATGACCAGATAATAATATTATCTTGGTACTTCTGTGGTTTCTATGGTAGGTAGATAGATACTAATAGCGGTAAATTTGCTTTTAGGGTAAACCCAGGCACCTTAGCCTTATTTCAGGCTAATCGCAGCCGCCACTTTGCAGTATTATCGGCAAATGAAGAAGCATTAAAGTACTACGAGTTATCGTCTTTAATGTGGGGTCGAGTTTGAAGTCACAATAAACATGTGCACAGAAAGCTCGCATTGAATTTCCGACACGAAATAGGTTAACGACATTTTCTTCAGTAAGTAAAAAAAATATTATTTATATGGCAGACAGGCAGTTGTTATAGTTATAAAAAAATATGGACATAACAATAAAAACACCGCTGGTTTTACGCAAAAAATCAATGTCTCTCATACCATAGAAAAACACAGCGTAACTCATAAATTCTGAAAACCATAGCATTCCATAAATACCTAGTAAAAAAGATAGCAAAAGGGTAAACATGAAAAATAATTTAAAATCCGATCTGGGGACACGGGTAGTTCCCCCGCCAAAGCCGATTAAAGTGAGTTTTATATATCTATAAAAACATGATTCCTCTGTACTAATTATACTGCTTCTACTTATCTTATTCTAACATCACCATTACGCGCTTCGTATGTTCAGTTTCGATTTATTGCCACGAAATTGCTGTCATTACAACGAACATGCTTAGCCCGTCTCCCCGTTAACTTTAAACGCCGAATTTTAGATATAAACTATTGTCTGTAACATCACAACCTAGTTACGTCCATGGAAGAGTTATTCGGACCAACCTTGGGTTGTAGACTTTCGAAAATTTAGTTGAACTTCTGAATTACGATGATCTTTTACGGGAAACACTCGTAAGCTACTGTAGAGGTTTATGCTATAAGCAAAACTTCTATGTTTTACTTATATTGAAGAAACAGCTTATAATATTAAATACAAAAAAAAACTATAGTAGAGTCGCAATTTTAAGTGATAAACGTCAACCAATGTTAATGGATATATTTTCTATACTTAATGTACGGATATTCCGGAAATAAAACTACCATTATACGAAGGAGAGTATGGTTTAATTCTTAGTTGGATAGGATTATAAACTATGCTATAAAAAAGACCAAGTCATCTAGGCTATAAACTAATTGTGCAAATTTATCTAATAAAATCTGAAATACCACGTAATCCAATTAGATCAAAGATAAAATTAACCCAGACCAAAACTAGGTCTAATCAAAAATGTCGAAATTTCAGAAACATAAAGTATCTCATAACTTTAAAGATAAAAATACATTCTCTCACAATGTCCCAACAACAACTTAATATAATGATGGGAATATTTACCGACTTTTAGACGAAGACAAGTAAGTGGTCCATTGTTTAATTGACAACTGTATTCACGCTTTTGTTTTGACGCCTTTTCTTATCTTAAAAGTTATTCGTATTCTTAATTTAAAAAGGCTGTTAAAAATGGTATCAAATTCAAAGAAGAGTGTCGAGTTAATAATTAAAATAAAAATAACACTGAAAATTAGTACTCCGTCCTAGCATTTAATAAGAAAATACAAAAATATGCTCGGCTTTTAGACCCAAAAATTACAAAAATAGCAAAAAGAAAATCACAAAAGGAAATTATGACGTAATTTTTTATCAACATACTGAAAGTAGCATTTTGAACTTGTATTTTGAAAGTATTCATTCAGCCATTTTGCGTCATTTTGTATTAGACTAAGGAACTGGTTCACCATCGATAAATAAGCAAAAACCGAAGAATAATTCAAAATGAAACTTCATTTCGTATGAAGTAGTAGTACGTTATGCACAGATTAACGTTAGTGGTTACTTTTAATAGGACATTGTGAAACAAGCCTAAGGGCAAGACTAAGGGCCTGTTTTGCCATCGACATCGAGATAATTCAAATATAGAACATCATTTCGTACATTGGATATTGTGAAACAAGCCGTATGTATTCGTAATCCATAAACAATAATGTACCGAAAAAGTTACACAAAACCATAGTTATCGCTTCGTATCATTAAACAAACTATAAACAATGGTTGTAACACCATTAGGAATGGATCACGAGTGCCATCAAATAGCCATTCGCATCTCCGTATCACGAACTCATCACACCTCTTTTCACAAGTCGGCTAAGATACAGTCCACGTGTAATACACCAGTTCATAAAAAATCAATGGGAGCGAATTAAAAAAATATAAAATTACAGAAATGTTATTGAATTATTCAACAATTCATAAAGATTCTCACGTAATCGAACTATTTTCCGTGTGGTAATCAATTCCATAACAAGTTTTACCGTTTTACCTAAAAATACAGGTTAATAGGTATGTCCACAAAAATTATTTCACAATAAAAATCTAAATGCACCAGTAATTGTGACATTGATAAAAAGAAAACTGTTTTTAAGAGGAAATTCGTTCCGTGTACTTATATCGAGTGCAAACTGCACGAGAATTAAGGCCCTACGCACACGGTACTCAGATAATGTTTAAAATTTAAAAAAAAACAGTATTAAAGAAAAATGAAGTGAAAAAAAGGGTAGTAGTAGCTAGTAAAAACAAACATGGAGTTGCTTATAAAACTTCGCTTTGTCCATACTTCGCAATCCTGACGGATTTACTACCGAACTGTTTCAGCTAATTTCATTCAAATCTAAACCTTAATTCTTAGCACTTGGACTGACTCATTAAGCAACTGCATCGGAATGCTCATAGCATTCAGATTTCAGTCACGATCCACTCAGTGCATTTTCGTAATTTATGAATGGATTGCATTAGATTTTAGATCACAAGTTGATCTCTTTGGAGCATCATAAAAGTATAGCCGTAATCATTTGGACTTAGATTGTACAAGTTAATAACTATTTGATGCCTAGTTAAAATAATAATAGTTAAATAGTGAACTATGCAGTTTTATCCAGTATTAATTATAGAGCTGAGAAGATTAGACCGCATTCGTATAGAGTGAGAAAGCTCAGATAACTCTAAATTTAGCAAACTATCAAGTAACGTTTTTTTTTAATTTTATTTGTATTTGAGTAGGATACACTGAATTTATTACAAACTAAAGAAAGTTCGGCAATAGCATAGAAACATTTAAATTTCATTAAGAATAATAGTTTACAAAATTAAAGCTCCTAACTTTTCAGCAAGTTGTAAGCTGATAAATTAACATTTCGAGATCAACGTTTTTCATACATAATAATAAATGTAATTTAATATCTCTCAAATTATCATTCATGGAGTAAAACGGGGACTGAAGATTTATTATACGGGAAATGTAACGAAAAAGTTACTAAAAAGTCCAAGTTAAGAATATAGTCTTTTTAACATAAGTTACCGAAGGCGCAGAAAAACACTATCGGCCTAACCACAAATAATTGAACTAGGTTTGGACAACTGTTTAAATATAATATGACTAATTTAAAATGAACGTCAATCAACTCAAATGACATAAGGGTGACATACATTTCTCTTTAGCCTCATAACACTTAAACAATATTTCAAACCTTGTTTACTTATTTGTGGTAAGGCCGTATGTTTCTTAGTTGTTAAATTTACCTGAGTACAGTGAAGCCAAAAAGAAGGATTATGATTTGATCCAGCACAGACAAAGTGGCTAATATATTGATTTAATAAATCCCGTTACAATATTAAAATGGATAATGTTCTGCAACATAACAGCAATCCCAAAAAACTCCGATCAGCAATCCCAAAAAACTCCGGTCCGACTCGCACTTGGCCGGGCCAAGTGCGAGTCGGACCCGCGCACGGTTCCGTATCATTGACCAGGCAAATAGGCAAATAATCCTACTACTATTATAAAGGCGAAAGTTTGTATGGATGTATGGATGTTTGTTACTCTTTCACGTAAAAACTACTGAATGGATTTGAATGAAACTTTACCACAATATAGCTTATACATCAGAATAACATATAGGCTACAATTTTTGAGGTTTCTAATGTGAGGTCGTAAAAAAACACATTTTTTGCGCTACTAGACGGGACGAACCTGAAGTCCACGCGAACGAAGTCGCGGGCAAAAGCTAGTAGGCAAATAAATTGCGGTTTTTATGGGAGCTTTTATTTTGTTCTTAGTATTTTTTGTTATATCCACAACAGAAATACATAATTTGTGAAAAATTCAACTGTCTTGCTATCACGGTTCTTGCAATATAGCTTGATGACAGACAGACAGATGGACGGACAGACAGACAGGAAAGTCTTAATAATAGGGTCCCGTTTTAACCCTTTGGGTACAGAACCCTAAAAAGCTATTTTCACAACAGTTTAACTTAAAAACTCTTAAATCAGACATCACTATACTTCACACGAGGCTAATTAGCTCCATCCATCTCACAGGTCAAGGTCCCCTTAAAAGTATTGTTTTATTTTCGAAATTGCCAAAAGACAATGGCGGACATTTGCTTCTTTGTGTTGCAACTTTATACGATCCAGATCTGTTTAATTATAACTCTCTTCGCCTGAATGAAGTGAAACATAGGTTTATTGTGCAATGCCGCTGAAATTGTTATACAGCCTGTGGCCTATACTTAGGCCTACTACGAAAAACGAAATCCGTCAATACGATTATAGTTTTTTGATCCGAAACATTTTTACTATGGAATCCTTACTACGAAATGCTTCGGATAATTGTTTGTAATACATTGCTGGTGCGATTTCTTTTGTTAGATTTTTTATATATAATAAAACCATATACTGGTTAGTCAAAGAGCCAATATTTAATTTTTTTTCCTATTATAGGCCACACCCTGTATAGCGGACGAAGGTCTTCATATATATCAATATTTTTGTTACATATTCGAATATTTATCAATGGACCAAGCTTCCTCTAATTAGGCAAAGATTTTATTATTGTTACTCAACATTTGTTACTCCTTCCAGAGTTGTGAGAATACTAATATAATTTGACTGACTAATTTTTAAAGCTCCCACCTTTTGGCTACAGAAAGATACATGCCCATCTTTATTTTAATTAAATGTTGTAGTAAATGATAGCAATATGGTATGTGTACCAAAGAAATAAATATGCAAGGTACAACTATACATTCAAATCCTAAAGAACATTTAAATTTCATAAGCCTAACCTGGCTTTATTGATCATTAAAAATAAATAACTCATACTTAAGCAATAATTACATGGATCGATCTTACATCAGGTATAGTGAACCTATGGCACAGGGATGAAAAAAATCACTCAAAAAACCTAATATATTTAAATGAATTTTCTTGTGGACTGGAAAACTATTGTTAGTAAGAAGATGATTTCAGCAAACTTTACTCGTAAACTCATTTTACTTTTCTTTAAAATGTATTCGTTTTTCTGAGTGTTTATTTTATATCCGGTTTCGACACCGTTCCTTTTAAATTACAAATATAATATAAATAAGTAAATATGCGCCAGACAACACACCAATTGTCTTGGTTTCGAACTAAGGAATTTTCTTCCTTGTGCTACGAATACCAGACAAATATAATGACGGGGGCATCTCTCATAAATTCTTAAATACATATAAACATCCATGACTTAGGTACAAATGTTCGTGCTCATCACATAAACATTTGCCCCTTGCGGGATTCAAACCCGCGACCGCCGGCATAGTATTCAGGAGCGCTAACCACTACACCAAACGTGTCTTCAAATTAGTAGGGCTGACAAATATACAAATCGCTGTTGCTAAAATCAGAATTAATGCATCATTCAAAGATTTCAACGACACGAGGACTTCGGAACTTCTAATTGTCATGAATATCGTGCCTATCAAAAATGTTATTTACCCCTGCCCTAAACTATTAATTATCCTGTCCCCTAATAAGGCTAACTCATATATTCATCATTCGCACAATTAGATTGACTGCAACTTAAATTGAAGCAGAATCCTTGGTTTCCACAAATAACCTTTTCGAAAACTGACCGAGTGCTATTTTGAACCGTAACATAATAATAATAAGAGATAGAGGATTAGCGATCGTTGGTCAATTGAGTTACGACGCTACTTGGCCTACATTACATAAAGGTTGCAGTTAGATCGTAAAATGGGACAATTTGCAAAAGTAATTAGATTTATTCAAAGTGCAGTCTCATTATGATAATGTAGTCTTTCAATATATTTAATATACAAAAGGGGCTCAAATGAAACACTTACACCAGGTTTTATGAATAGTAAAAAAGATGATTATAAAAAATTAAGCAAGAGACTATTTATGAAAATACTAAGGGCTGGTTTCACCATCGACAATCAAGCACAAACCAAAAATTATACGTCATCATTTCGTATGAAGTGTTTGACAGATAACGCTAACCAGAACTTATTAAGAGATTGTGAAACAGGTCGTTATAATAATAAATAATACAAATAAGTATGTACACATATAAGAGATTGTGAGACAGGTAGTAATAATAATAAATAAGATAAGTATGATCACATATGTAAAGCCTGTCATTTTGACCACAGAAAAAAAAACTAATTATATGAACAATCCGTGGTAAAAAAAATACAATGACTAAATCCATTGTTTTACTGCAACAACAAATTGTAAGAGCTAATCTCGTTGCATGAAACCACTTAAATTGGACTAGAAAGGAGACTTCTCCTGCAAAACCTTGTTTACCATTAATAACCTAAGTTAGTCCTGATAAATGCTGTTTTAGCTTAATGACACTTGTGATATGTTAAATGCCAAATTAAGTTATTAACATCAACGCGAATTCGAAACCAAAATCTTCAGTAATAAATAACTTTTAATGGTGTCAGAATCGTAACTTTCATGTCAAACTGGTAGGGCCTGGTTGCGTGATCGATTGTTAACTTAACTAATGGTAAAATGTTGCTACCAACAGTTAAATATTTACGATTGCTCGTATTTTGAAAAAAAAATATCTTAACCAAATGTCAGAATGGCTATTTTGATGACCATTGGTTGAGGTATTTTTTCTTCAAATCAAGTTCAATCATAATTATACGAAGCGCCTCGTCCGAAGATATTATTAATAGGTATACATGTAGTACCGCATAGGTGACTCCACTCCAGCACTTTGAGAAAACTTTCTTCTTTTTATTTTTAAAACTCATCTCACTCATCAGAGTGGATGATTCAGTGACGAGTGACAGAATAGTGTGAAAGAGAAAAACATACTGCGCCGACCCCATATAAACTGGGAACAGGGCAAGCAAATGATGATAATGATGATGATATAAATTAATTAATTAATCTATTTAATTGTGTTATAACAGGATACAGTCTTCTCACAAAAGACTACTTATTTATGGCATTTTTCCTTTTTAGTTTATCTAGTAATTTATATCTATCAATCTGCTAATGCTAGACTACACCTGACCTTTTCAAAGTCGTGATGTGTAACATTTCAGTCAAAGAGTTATGTAAACTTTTACTATGACTAACGGTATATTAATATGATGTGTAGCGATGATGGATTACGTATCATGATTGATATGTATGAAGTGATTTTATGATATAAGTATGTGTGTAATAAAACATTGCATATTTTTATAAACATAACTTATCATCATTAACGTATGAGTACAGGAACTAAGAATTGTGTTGGCCGTCGACATGTCAGCGGCTAGCCGTAAGCCGTGTCAACATACCATCGGCCACAGCCGTCGTATGTTAGAGCCCTAACTGCCTCGGTGGCGCAGCGGTTGGAGAGTCGCATTTTAATGCGACGGCTGCGCCAGAGGCCCCGGGTTCAATTCCCGGGTCGGAAATATGTACCTGGGTTTTTCTGTTCCGAAAATCTCAGGGAAGCCCGGAGTTTGGAAGTTGTGTTTCACCCCCGTGCCTCGGAAAGTACGTAAAGCCGTTGGTCCTGCGCCTGATCTATCTTCGGTCGTGTCAGATTGCTGTCCCATCGGGCTATGAGAGTGAAAGGAATAAAGAGTGCACCTGTGTTTGCGCACATACTTGTGCACAATAAATGTCCCGCGCAGTCGGTTAGTCGTTGTGACTGGCCACCGCAGTCGAAATCGGCTAGAGGGACTATTATTATTATTATTTTTATTATGTTAGAGCCCTACCCATCAATTCTATACTCAGTAAACATCCTCCGATCCCAGATGTAATTGCTGAATGATCCATAAATCGCATGGAATCCGTCGATCGCAATAATCCATATTCATGCGCATATAACTCGTATCCTGCGCAGACGCAGCTACATTAATATTGCATCTGATGCGTGCAGTGCGCGCGGTATGTCTTGGCCGATTAGTTGACATTTATATTTCTGTATCACCTGTTAGGTCTATTTAATGATGGCCATATTGGTTTAGAATATTTTTTTAACACTCACTGTGTCATATTTGAATTCTTATAAGATGATATTATAAGAAACCAAAAATTGCGCACGGGCGGAACTCGAACCACCATCTTTCTGGCTTACCGGGCCAAATGCTCTTCAAATTAAGCTACCGTGCTGTCGGTGTGACCCCGCGAAATTCACGTCACGCAATGACGTATTCTAACAGACCAAGAATTTCGCGCGGTCGGACCGACAGCACGGTAGCTCAATTGGAAGAGCAGTTGGCTCGGTAAGCCAGAAAGATGCTGGTTCGAGTCCCACCTGTGCACAATATTTGGTTTCTTATATCGTCTTTTAAGTATGACCATATTTTTCTCCTAGGACATAAGAAATCTAAGTATACCGAAACTACTTATTGTACAACTTTGCTAATAGATGTCCACGCTACGCTTTTAATTAAAATGTTGGAGACCCATAGAACTGTTCTGTCCCAACGGCAATTAGTCTTTCTCGTTATGTGCCTGCATTACACCTGATACAAAGGGCTGTAATTAATACTCCATTTAATTCTCCATGTTTTTCTTCATTACTAATTTGATCGTAGATAAACACCAAGCATAGCCCTGTTCATCTCACGCACGTGCGTGATATAACGATACTATAGGTAAACCGCTTTGCCTGCGGGGTACAGGGGCGTGGGGGAGGCGATAGCGGGTAGCGCAAGGGGTTCGAGCGGCGTGGAAATACCCGCCCGCGCCGCTATACTCACCTTACCTTACCTATACGCACTAACCGCGTTCACGTCTCCCCGGCACCCTTTTGCCCCGCAGCTGCGGGGCAAAGATCCGTCCATCCGTTCAATCAATTGCATTATCCGAAATTGAGACTGCGCGCAGGCGAGGTCTCAATTTCGGATAATGCAATGGCCAATAGATACTGACCGCACTGTACTCGACCTCGAATTGAAGTTGAGAGCACGCAAGTAGAATACAAGTCAAGTTGATACAGTAACATCCTATGAGAAGGAGATGTATGGATTTTGATTAATCACACTTCAGTATTAATGCATATTTTTTATACATTTGGCCATAATTTTACCAGATGGTAATTTATGAAATGTGCGCGTTTGTCTCTCAATTGATGCCAATGAACACTGTCTTGTTTGCATTATAACGAACCTTTTTTTCACCTCCTAACTACTCCAAACTAAGTTACGAAGACAAAATTGTGTTCCAAGTAAGTCCTTCTATATTTTATATTTTACTAGTCTAATTTTACTTATTGCACACTTAATTACCTATACACATGTAATTACAATATATCACATAAAATAGGTGATTAAGTGTGTAATGTTAAAATGTTAAGGAATTAAATATTGTGTTAACTGTTGAATTGGTAATTAGTCACTTTAAAAAATAGTTAATTGTTATTATTTTAGTACTTACTCACTGATTACTTATAGGGAAATCTGTAATTGGCCATACCCAATGTATTAAACTAGACGTAAGTTATAGCAATGTATGTGCTGTTGATTTCCTCAATAAATAATTATTTTTATTATTAAATTCATTATTTTTTGAACCTACTGAATCTATTCCTCACCTATCTTGCAACTAAGTAAGGTGCACTTACGCACAAAATCGCTAGCCCATTCAAAATGTAAGCGGCAAAAAACTAAACCGCTTTGATGTTTACCAAACTGAATATAGATGACTACTTAACTACCAGTTGACCGTATTTTTATAAAATTACATTTACGACGCTTAATGTAACGAAAAAAGTTGATAAACATCAATTACGTATTGATCTATCAAATTTTATTTACGTTAAATCGTTATAAAACCTACAAAATTAGTATGGCAAATATTCAGGCAAGTTCATGAAAATACCTGTACCAACATTTGGTATGATCAATTTAATGGTATGATCAAGTTTATGACGTGTATTCTTCAATAAAAAGAAGTATATTCGTAAAAGGAGAAACATGTTTGTTTGATTTACAATAAATTCATGTAAATTTCTTGTAAATATTATAGATTTTGTAGATCATTCACTACTAATTTGCTTACTGATTATAAAACTTTTCTCTTTCGATCAGAAAAACTATCAAAGTCTATCTCTTTACTTCAACACATAATTCATCCACTATGTTTGTGTAACAATACTCAAATTACTAAATAAATCATAATAATAGTCCCCCTGGCTATTTTCAACTACGGTGGCCAGTCACAACGACTAACCGACTGCGCGGGACATAATATGTGATGATATTATTATAGTGCCCAAGTGTGTGCGCAAACACAGGTGTGCACTCTCTATTCTTTTCACTCTCATAGCCCGATAGGACAGCAATCTGACACGACCGGAGAGAGATATTTACGTGTTTTCCGAGGCACGGGGGTGAAACACCGCCAACTTCCACACTCGGGCTACCCGAAGAATTTCTGAACAGAAAAATCCAGGTACATATTTTGCCCCGAACCCAAGATCTTCGGCGCTGCCGTCGCTATAAAATGCGACTCTCAAACCGCTGCGCCACCGAGGCAGCTAAATACACTTATTTCAAGCTTCTGTTCATGACAGTACGCGCAAGCGCATCATCGAACTAGGTTGGCGAGCGGCGTGGGATCATTTCTATTAAGAATCCATTTGTTTTACAACTCGCCGAGGCAGTAAATTATATAGGAGCTTACGACCTCCTAGTTAGGCAAGCACTGATTATTTTGATATAAACATTAGATCATGGAATTAATTCCTTAATTAAGATTAGTTTTATAATATCCTGCATTTCAACTGATCTTATGAGACCCCGCAAATATTGTTTTTTATTTGTTTAGTCGTTAAGCTTAGTCAGAGGCCCTATGGGCGGCTTGATAAAATCTGACAGCAAGGTTGGTCGCTTGCCTTGCAAACACCCCTCCGCCAATCCGCACTGAGCCCGCGTGGTGGAGTATGGCTCATCATACTACCTCATATTTGAGGTAAGGCCTTTGCCCAGCAGTGGGATGCTTACAGGCTAACTTTACTTTACTTTATTTGTTTAGAATAGGGGTGTGTATTTACAAGAGCCCCTAGTAGGTCTACATGCAAAAATAAATAAATTTTAAGGAAAATTTTTTGCGATTAAAAATAATGATCCTTTGAAAGTCATTTTAGAGAAAACTATAAGTCACTTGGGTTTGGGTATGAAATTAGATTTAATTACAGATAGAGCTACGTTTGATGAGCTTAATAAGTAAGCATTTGTACCTGTTTCACAGATAAATATGAACAAATGTAGATAGTGGAAACAAGTGTCTGTCAATTAATCGTCAACGCGAGCAATGGCAAAAAGCACACCCTTAGTTTTGAGCCAGTATGACTCGAACAACGTAATCATTTAGTACCGAAACCCTGGATTTAACTCCCAGTAAAAGCAGGTACATGTTGAATCAATTCCTTATTTATACTATTGGTACAGTAATACCACATGAAATCTCTATTATCTACTCATACAATCTATCAGAAGCTTTTAAAGCCAACTCAGTACGAAGTCATGGGAAAACTTCGCAAACCCATTAATTAACCTTAGCGTCACATAATTAATACTAACGAGCACAAAGTCATATGCAAATATGTATGTACATAATCGTATTTATGAAGCGACGACACGACAGCGATACTAGATGCATTCTCAGAATAAATGTTTGCATTAACCATCAATTTATGAGGATATTTTGTTTACATTAATGACGATTATATCTAGGTGTATCTATTGCAATTCACGCACAATAGGCTTCAATTCTCGTATTTTTTTAACAAAGTCTCTGCTTCTAATGTCAAGAGCTTTCTGAATTTCATTGAGGATAATGTATGGAACATTATCCTCAATGAAATTCTCTTAAAAATGAAATATAAATATTGAAAAATGTATAAGATTCGAATGGTGGCTCTTTTCCCTCCTGAAATTGGCAACAACTTTCTATGTTACCTGTAAATATATAAATAACATTAAGCTTATTAATAGCACCAATACTTCAGAATTAATACTTACATTTTCAACTTTACCCATAGCAAATCTAGCCAAGTAGATAGAGTGAAGAGTGTTGGCGACAGACCTTTTTGTATAAGTACTTCTATTTTTGTTACTAGAGGTATTTTGCATTGTTTTTGTTTACCTAATTGGACAGATGCCATTTTTTATTAGTTTTTGTTTTTATTGTCAATGAGATAGTATTATTACTGTGTGTGTGTGTGAATACATTTATTATTTACTCAATAGTGTTCCTTTTACTGGCCCTCTGCCGCTTAGTCTTCCCTCATCTACACATAGCTTTATAAACCACACCATCAAGTATAACACAAACACAAAAGACTTCATTTTTAACTGCTCTATGGTTATTACTATTCAACAGCATAGAGCTCAAACTCTTGTATCAAGAACCTAGTTAAAGCTTGTAAACATACATTTTTCAACAGGCTGTCATCCTCAAAATATGCGGTAGCGAGTCGTCATCACTCAGGCTTCATCAATGCGTTTAATTGACGTAGTGTGGCCTTACACAACAATTACTGGGCTTCGGTATTTTTTGGATAACAATATGTTGAGATTAAACGCTTTTTGTGACCTTTACACTTCCGATGACAGGCAAAGTGGTGAAGAGTGTATTGAGACATTGGACATAGGAATCTGTACTATTTAAATAAAAATGATGTGGCTTGAGCTATGTATATTTCAGTCGTAATCATGTTTATCATCAGCTTAGCTTAGAGTTTCAATAAAGAACTCAACTAATCTAATTGATTAAATAAATGAATGAATAATTTTAGGAACAAATCCTGTCATGGAAAAATATATTTTTTTTAGAATGGTTTTGACACTCACAGTGTTATTTCATCTTATAAGTCTTCTTTGTGTTTCCTAGTCAACATTCATAAGGGTTAAAATGGGGGAAAAAAGCATTTACTGAAATAAACGTGAATCATCGTTTAAGTTCTCGGGATAATGAAATGACTGCAATCAGTTGTTGGTTGACTGCAATCAGATGTTTATTAACTAAGCATCATATTTTACTATTTACGTGTGCGCAATACATAATGAACAAATACTTTAGTTCATCACTTTCATAGTCTGTTAAAACGACAATAAAACATAGATAGAGATCAGGGTGCGTATTGCGATGTTGCTTTGATAGTTAAGCAGCTCTGCTTTTGAACGGATTAGCAAATTTTTATTGCGATTTTGTATTATCCATTTAACAGATTAGCGTGGGACAGCACTACACGAGTGAGTGGAATAGAAATACTTCAATTTTTTCTTAAATTGGATTGCAATGTCAATTTGGCGACTCAACTAGTTGAGTGGGAATCAAACTGACTGGAACTTGAACGGATTAAAACAAGATCGCAATACGCCGCAATACTTTGATAGCTTAAAGTACCTACCAAACTATTTGTGACAATTGTGTATAGAATTGAAAATGACAATTGAATATGTTGGTACAAGTTCATTACAATACCTTCGTTTCTGTTCCCATAATTCACTATTGTATCAGCACTGTTATAATTACTTCATTTCAACGATAAAGACTACCTTCATCTGCTATGAGATAGTTCATAGGTCTTTGGAATTTATCTACTAAAAGATTGCTTAAGAAAAAAAATAGCACAGAATATACGAAAGCGAAAAATCATTTCAATTAGGGTTTTGTATGTTACTAAAAAATCTAATAATAATAGTTCAAAAATTAACGCAGATTCATTCATCTCACGATCTATTTTATTTTTGAAATATCTTATCTTAAACAGACTCTATCAATCAAACGCGTGAAAATTTCGCGATATTTGTTCATACGTTTCATATTTGTATGAAATGTGGATTTTCTAGCATTATACATATATAACGCCTTAATGGTATGGTAATCGGCTATTCTTATTAAAGAATTAATTGAATTACTAAATATTTTATATCAGCTGCACTTGCCAAAACAAGTCACCTATTTAAAACCCTCAGTAATTTGCACTTAATACATAGTTTAAATAAAATTCAAACACATTCTACCACACCTAATAGGTATCTTAATTGGAGTCGTCTTGCGTTTACTATGTTTTTTCGTGACCAATTCTAGGTTTAGAATCCTCATTTTGTCCATAAAAGCTGTGGACTAAAAAGGCAATGGTTCGATCTTAATGGGTCTAGTAAAAAAAGATGCGCTAAATAGTGTTGGTTCACAAAGTGATAATTTGGATGGGCGAAAAGATTTACGTGACGTTACGCGTTAAATACAATCAAATAAGAAATGTTTGTTGTTTTTTTTTACGCCTTTAATATTGTTATTGAAAATTTTGACGCCATCTAAATCTCTTAAAAACTCGTACATAACAATCATAATCACAATAAACCTTAAATTTAAAATCAAAACCCCAAATAAAAAAGTACTGAACGGATTTTCATGCAACATGACTGTGAACACTCGGGATAAAAATATTATCAATGACCCAAAAGCTAAACGAAAATCAGTTTATCCGTTTGGATACCATTATACCACGTTCAACTTATAATACCCCTCTTTTTGCGTCGGAGGTAAAAAAAAACACTTTCAATTGGTATGCACATTTATCGTAACTTGGCAAGGGGAGAACGTGACTTTTTGGCATAAACTACTCAAATGAGATTTGTGTAAGAAATATTAAAATAAATGTACATATCCCAACTTCTACAAGTAGAAGCATTTTATTCATTTATACAGAGAGAACCAAGGATTATTATTTTGGGTTGCAGATAAATTACCCAGTGTGTAGTCTCAATTTTAATAAACTTTTAAAGCCTAACTATAATCATTCTAATTACTAGTCCCATTCGATTGTCACAAAATGGACGAAGTTATTTGCATTAACAATTACTTGAGTGTCAAATAGTTAACAGACTGTAGACTAATGGATTGAATAGATGCCTCATGACACTTAGCATAAAATAAGCCGTTTTAATCACACCTAAGCTTTCCAATTTACCAATAAGTATATAACTGCCTCGGTGGCGCAGCGGTTAGAGGGTCACATTTTAAAGCGACGGCTGCGCCAGAGGGTTCGGGTTCGATTCCCGGTTCGGGCCAAAAATATGTACCTGTGTTTTTCTTTTCAGAAATTCTCAGGGAAGCCCGAAGTTTGGAAGTTGGCGTTGTTTCACCCCTGTGCCTCGGAAATCACGTAAAGCCGTTGGTCCTGCGCCTGATCTCTCTCCGTTCGTGTCAGATTGCTGTCCCATCGGGCTATGAGAGTAAAAGGAAAAAAAAGTGCACCTGTGTTTGCGCACACACTTGTGTACTATAAAAATGTCCCGCGCAGTCGATTAGTCGTTGTGACTGGCAACCGTAGTCGAAATCGGCTAGGGGGACTTTTACTTTTTTTAAACTTTCTAAGGTTATAATAATGTTTCACACAAAAAAATTGCAGTATTAAAAGACTAAAAAGTAAAACCGACTTAAAAATAAAATGCACAAAAATTTCGTAAATAAACGATTAACTCTTTTAAAGAACGGACTCCATTTATGGCAACTAAATTCTTTTTGGAGTCGATGCCATCGCAAATCGGCTATCTATCTAAATTGCTAAGTTGTCTTGCAGCGAACGTCCTATAATTGAGCTTAATTTATATTACTCGTCTTCTGTAGTAGTTAAATAGTTGTCATTTACCAGATATTATCCATGTTTCATAAAAGTACAGGTATTGAGTAAAGAATACAACGTAATCGCTCATTTCAGTCTTAGTAAGCCTGTAATCATGAAACATAAATATTTAGATTTTTCATTAGAATGCTAAAGGTCGGTGGGAAGCCTGTCACTCTAAACTACAGTTTGATATTTTTTTAGTATTATTTATGTAGGCTGGGTGTCAGCATTATAAATGGCTGAACATTTTAGCGTGTTAAAATTTAAAGACTTTTGCCAGGGAATTCTTGATATTTTGATACGAGTTGTTACTTTGATAAAATGCTGACCGTCACACAGCCTTTAAGAAATTAAATATGAATTATTACGAAATATAGAGGATGTGATTGCACCATAACCTTGCAGAAAAACTAATTATTCAATACAGTAATCTGTATCCAATTATAACAACTAAATAAGATGCGTACTTAATTACTATTAATCATAGTGCGTGCTCTTATAAACGAGAACTTTTAAACTTGGCAATTATTGAAAACGCACACAGTTTAGACACATGTAGTAGGATCACTGCTTCAATGTGCTTATGGAAGGATACCTTACTAATTCAGATGGAATGTAGGTAAGCGGTAGGCACAACAAATCTATCGTTCAAATTGTATCTGATGTCTCAACTAAGTTAATATGAAAAATTAAAAAAAAATATAAAAAACAAATTACCAATCAAAGTTTATGTACATAACTATATTTTTAGTCTATTTCCATTATGTGTAAGAAGTAACAAATATAGGTACGACTTACATCGAAATTTTTAGCATTATTTAATTAAACACATTGACGAATAAACTATTTAATCATACTAAAAGAACGATGATTCAATAATGTAGTAGATTTCTACTTCAAAACAGTTTTGTTCCATAGTAAAACGAAGAACAAAAATCTTTTTTAGACTCGCTCTAATGATTTCAAAATCTTTTTATATTACACGTTCATAGTAGGCCTACTGTGATCACCTTACACTATAACGCGTAATTACTATATTGCACCAATTAACAAGTAAATTAAGATGCGTACTCGCACCAAGGCATTATGAAGATAAACTATGTAGCCTCGGGAATGAGGAAGATGTTCATATGTATGGCATTTATAACTGAACTGCCCGTATATCTTTATAAGTTGAAGAACAAAAAAGTAAGGTACCGAAGTGTTAATAAATCAAGTATAAAGTACAATGATCTTTTGCGCTACTAAATATGAGTAGTATTCTGTTGTGTTAAATACTTGTATGATGTAGAGTGAAAACCCTATACTGAAATATGATTGTGGAAGTTTCGTTCGATCCAGGTCATTATTGTTTTATTAAACCAACCAAGATTATTATGTATGGTCTTGCTAGCTAGCTTGTACGAACATAAAAAAATAATATTTTAAAATTCATTTTTATGAAGTAGTGGTCCCCCTAGCCGATTTCGACTACGGTGGCCAGTCACAACGACTAACCGACTGCGCGGGACATATTATAGTGCACAAGTGTGTGCGCAAGCACTGGCGCACTCTCTATTCCTTTCACTCTCATAGCCCGATCGGACAGCAATCTGACACGACCGGAGAGAGATCAGGCGCAGGACCAACGGCTTTACGTGCTTTCGAGGCACGGGGGGTGAAACACCGCCAACTTCCAAACTCCGGGATTTCCTGAGAATTTCTAAACAGAAAAACCCAGGTATATATTTTTGGCCCGACTCGGGGATTGAATCCGGGACCTCAGGCGCAGCAGTTGCTTTAAAATGCGACCATCTCACCGCTGCGCCACTGAGGCAGTTCTAAGCATCGATAATTCAGATATGGAACGAAATTTCGTATGAAGTAGTGGACAGATAAAGCTAGTGGGAACTTATTCAAAAATACCGTAAATATAACATTGATATTAAAGGAACGAATTAATTTTCATCACATTCCCCCTACGATAAGTTTTTTATCCACACAAGCCAACCCAAACATCCTCCACTACTTTTGCAAAACTCACACATTTCACAACGGACCCCTAAAAGTGTTAAACACACATGTTTTTTAATAATACAAAATACAACAATGGAAGCATCTATCAAACGTCGGGTATCAGTGTTATTGTAAGTACCAATCAGCGGAGTAATGAATGAAGTGAATTGTGTTTGTGAGAGAGAACCAATATTTTTTCTTCTTCTTATTTTTATTACGTAGTGCCTTCTCACAGCGACCGATTGTGAGCGGTCTGCATCCAGTGTGAATCTGCGATCTTTACAAGGTCGGTCCATCTTAGCGGTGGACGTCCCACACTGCGGTTTTGGTGGGAGGATCTCCAATCTAGAACTTTTATGCCCCAACGGCCATCAGTTCTTTGCAATTTGTGCCCTGCCATTAAACGGTGGGCGAGGCCTATGTTCAACAGTGGACGTCCTTTGGCTGATAATGATGACGTTAGTGATGTGCCTACTTAACTGAGGCTCTAATTACACGTCTATAGTTTGATGGACTAACAAACATTTATTTAAAACATTCATTTATTTAAATACTTCGGAAACGAGTGTTTAAAACGGGAATAAATAAATATAAATAAGTATCTCATACAAGTACAGACTCTACTAAAGATATATTGTTTTAAACTTTCATGGTCACTAACATTAGAATAGTTAGAGCGGAATAAACGACTTCGAAGGAGGGTAGACCGATATGTCTGCCAATAACAACCCACCCGCAAGATCTCTTCAGTTACTCCGTGATCATGGCGCTTGCAACAGTGCCGAAATATCGGAAGCTCATAAATAATAAGGTACATGGTAGCAATCCCGTATCTAACTATTCTACTAAAGATTTTATTTAAAATACCTGTATAATTTTTTTACTATAAATAAATTAGAAGTCAAGAAAAATATGAATTCCATGCTTTAAAGCGACGGAGAGGAATTCAAAATAAGTAGTAACATGACGTTATTTTTAAGCACATCACATTTTTAATACCCTTAAAATTTCAAGGAGTCTTTTCTTAGTAGTTATACAGGATGTAATTTTAAGGTGTGATTTTTATTCACGACAAAGTTCACATAGAGTTCAACGTCTTTTTAACAACTCCTTGATTGATATCGAGTGGACATCAATAACGGCCGTTTACAGCAAACTACATCATTATTAAGTTTCCGCCTTTTGAAGACGCATCAAAAACCAATTACTCCTGCAGTTTTTATCGAAACCACATATTTTATTGGCAGAACCGGTGGCTTCATGAAAATGTTAAATGTTTATGGCAGTTAATGCCGCGGAAGTGTAGCGGGCAATTTACAATAAAGTTATATTTGGTGAGTTCCTTAAATCATTCATCAATTATACACAAAAGTATCACTTATTTTTTTGATTCGTGTCCATGTGAGCGCTTGAGACTGTCTCGGCAAAATTTATTCTTATTTTTTTTTATGAGGAATATACTGATATGGCAATATTTTTAGGGGGTTTTATTTATTTGTCCTTGCTCTTGACTCTTTGTATCAAATGATCGTTAGGATATATTTAACTGTGTGACAAGTGCGTTTTTTTAAGTAATCATCAAATTTTATTCAAAAAGGAAATTAAAAAAACGCACTTATCACCATAACTTACATGATATAAAATGATCGCATAGGTGTCCTCTATTGGCCTCAGAAATACCTACCTATATTATTCCGTAAAACATACAAACACATGTATACAAAAAAAGTACAAACCTATGTATATATTTTTTTAATTTATTTACTTTGAGACACGGTACATAAGATGGATACATTTATTTTATTTTATTTTATTTTATTTATACTTTATTGCACAACCAAAAACTGTACAAAAGGTGGACTTAATGCCGTATGGCATTCTCTACCAGTCATACCTTTGGGCTAAGCAGAAATGATTGTGGGCGGTGCGACAAAGAAATGTATTTAGTCATTAATAAGCATTTAGATTATATATAAATTCAAAATACATAAACAATCTATTACAATATAATAAAGACAAAACAAATGCAATAAGTAATGAATGCAATATACACTAACATAGTATTACATACATTAATAATAAATAAATACATATCTATTCAGTGAATAAATACATATATCTATGTATACTATAATATATATTATGACGAGGATGTAAAGGACTATGGATGATGCAGCTATGTTGATGTTTCCGTTATATGAAGAAAGTGTGTACGGGCGAGCCTCTTAAATGCTAACTTACTGGGAGCCTGTTGAATATTTGCCGGAAGGGCATTCCAAAGACGAGTGGCTTGGACGAGAAAAGATTTTGAGAGGAATCCTGTGCGGTGAAAAGGAGTAGCGAGGGAAAGTTTATTAGAAGAGCGCAGCGGACGCGAGTGCGTTTCACTGAGGAAGAGGAACTGAGATTTTAAGTAACTAGGTGAATAAGGGTCATTTAATATTGAGAAAAGCGTGCAGAGAATTCTGATTTTACGTCGAAAGTGAAGAGGTAGCCATGTGAGCTGTGACCGGAAAGATGAGATGTGATCGAATTTACGAAGACAGAAAATAAAGCGGATGCCAGAGTTGATTAGACGGTCAAGCTTGTTTAAAAGGGATTGATTTAAATCAGGATAGCACACATCAGCGTAATCAATCAGTGGAAGAACTAGAGATTGAATCAATGAAATTTTTGTTTTAACGGGGAGGAAATTTTTATACCTGAAGAGCGAACGCAACGTGCCCATAACCTTCCGACTCACCTCCGAAACGTGGACATTCCAGCTTAGCGTTTGATCTATGTGGAGACCGAGATTTTTGACGCTAGCACAATATGGGATATGAACCCCGTTGAAGCAAACCGGGGCTACGTCAGCAATATCAATAAGTGACAATTGCCGCTGACTGCCGATAATAATGGCTTGGCATTTAGAAGGATTTACAGCAACACCGAAACGATTTGACCAGGTCAGTATATGCTGGAGATCGATATTAAGATTTTGTACAGCCTGATTTAAATCGGTAGCTCGGCATTGCTGGTAAAGCTGCAAGTCGTCCGCATACAAATGGTGGGAGGAGCCAATTTCGTGTGTTATGGAATTTATGAAGATAGAGAAAAGTAAGGGCGATAAAATGCCTCCCTGGGGTACCCCGGTAAGGAGGTCCCGCCAGAGGGAGATGGTCTTATCCACACGAATAGCTTGCTGTCGCCCTTGTACATTATGATGAGAATAAATAATCGACATGTCTCGCCATTGTATGGCATGTAAAATCTATTTCACACTTTTCAATATTTCCCCAGAGTATCAACCCGTAACGCAATATAGAAGTGACATAAGCATGATAAGCTGTTAGGATTGTACTCCGATCTGTTATGTGGCGTAGACTATATATAAACTATATAAATATGTATACAAAATTATTTGAGTCAAAAGATATTAATTGGTTTATAATTAACGTCAATAAGACATCAAGAGCTTACTGAATCTCACTGTATATACCTTAATACATCAACGATGACCGGCCATAGTAGCATCGTGACAAATTAATAATTGCACGCATCTTAATCACCTCAGCACTGCTTCAGAACAGTATTCCATCCTTTAGATCAATATAAAGATTGGTTCTAATCGTTCGATAAATACTCGATTAGTAGAATCAGCCATATTCGATTTGATACGCTTCTTTATCTGAATTTGTGATCTGGTATGCGGTGATGTTGGTTATAATATCTTGATGAAAATTATTCAATGCAACGAATGAATGATTGATATGGTGTTTGAACTACTAACCAGATTTATAAATAAAACACAAGTGTATGTGTAAACACATGTGTGAATATGATTCGTACGTACAGAAGAAAAACACAATTTAGTTCTATTTCTAAATGTAAATTATTTTATCATCGGTCTGGTTAAATCTGGTGGTGGAAATCTTTTATCCTTCTAATTACTCGCGACGGAATGGAGTAGGGGTGATGCGTTTGGGGTGAGAGGATCTCTGTGGGTTTGTTTGTGTGTATGTGTGGTGTAATATTACATATATTCTTAGGGTACAAATTACGTCACAGACAAGTAAGAAATATATCCTAGTAACAATGAAAACATATTTTAAACTTCTTGCATATTTATGGCATAACGCCATCCATTCACAAAAAGCCTCCTTACAAATTACATCTGACTGTAGTACCGTCATCGACGTCACTACCAGTCAGCTATCGTTTGATTGTTATTGACTCTATGTAATGATAAGAGTGATGATTCTAATTTAAAATAATGAATTCATCATCGTATAGTGTGGTAGTTACAAATTGCATAAGATGCAAGATATAGTTATTAAGCTAGGCAACTGTTGTAGGATGACAAAGTACTTTCTAGATTCAGTCGCATATTTTTTTACCCGATTGCGAATCAGAGGGTTCTATTTTTCGAGTGTGGGTTTGTAAGTATGAGTAGGAATTATTATCTGAAATTAACTGAACTAAATTATCACAAAATGATCAAAGGTAAGTAAGAAATATTAAGTAAAGATATAGAAATAATATCTCTCATCATAAAAAAAGTTGCAACATCATTGACATAAAAACCAGCTAAGTGCGTGTCGGACCCGCGCACTGAGGGTTCCGTGCCACCCTTAACTGAATTCAGGGTCCACTTACTTTCACTTAACGGTTAACGAAAACATCACAATATTTTGTGACAGAAAAAATAACTTTGTTTTTCAAAGTGTTTATATGAAAGACAAAATTATATTTGCGGTTGATAAAAATGTGCAATATCTAAAAAAATAATGGTTCGATCTCATTCAAATCAATTTTCGTTGCAAGTTTTTGTTGAGATCTACATCATATATTTTTTTCAAAATTTTCACTTTCTGAGTTCAAAAGTTAGATGGGGGGGACGCCCATTTTACCACTTTGGAAGCGTCTATATCTCAAACCTTATACTTTTAAAAAAAAATGGTTTTAGAAACCTCAACATCATTTAAAAAGACCTATCCATAGACACCCCACACGCATAGGTTTGAGTAAAAAAAATTTTAGGTTTTAGTTTACTGTTTGGGACCCCCCTTAAATATTATTTTTTCTTACTTTTTGTATCTGAATCGGAAAGCGGTGAATAAGATACACCTACCTACCAAGTTTCAGCTGTGTGATGCTTATAGTTTCAGAATAAAGTGGCTGTGACATACGGACGGACAGACGGACAGACGGACAGACAGACAGACTTGACGAAACTATAAGGGTTCCGTTTTTTGCCATTCGGCTACGGAACCCTAGAAAAGAAAAAAAAAAGACAATAATATCATATTATTGATAGTAATAACATCATTGATGATAATAATAATGGGCTGCTATTGTCGGATTGTTGCTTTTTTATTTCCTTTCTTTCTTTATGTTGATACTTTTCGCTGCAACCATTACAATCTCTCTGCATGACCTCAAGATTTGACTGGCAGAGAATGCTTTTAGCAGTCAGTCCACCTGTGTACACCATGATTTGTGCAATACAGTATTTGAATAAATAAATAGTCTCGATCTTAATTACTACATCTATGATTAGTTTTCGATTCCTACTCGTAACTTTACCTTAACCATCAAATGTTGTGTATGTTTTAACAATAAATGCATTTTATATCACCAAGTTCAGACTGAGGTTATGTAGTCCATGGACGATCTAAGAAAAGACAATTTTACAAAGTTACTTAAACCAGGTCTAAATCTAAATAAATGCAGACTTTGACACTTAGTCACGATTCTGTAGCAATTTTAATCAAGGAAAGCCATCAACGCAATTTGTGTCCCATTTATTTCTCATTTGCTACCCGCAGATTCTATCTCGAGAAACACCCTTATTTATAATCAGGTCCCGATGGTTTTACAATATTTTTAACACTTACAGTGTCATATTTTATTCTTAAAAGATGAAATATGAAACCAAAAATTGCGCACGGGCGGGATTCGAACCAGCATCTTTCTGGCAATCCGGGCAATGACGTATCAATGAGACCAAGAATTTCGCGCGGTCGGACCGACAGCACGGTAGCTCAATTGGAAGAGCAGTTGGCCCGGATTGCCAGAAAGATGCTGGTTCGAATCCCGCCCGTGCGCAATTTTTGGTTTCATATTTCATCTTTTAAGAATCAGGTCCCGGTTTTGCGTCGGCATTGCCAAATCCGACAATATGCTTACACTTTGCTTTGTAACAGTGACCATGCTTTCAATCGAAGACAAATTCATGTGATAGTTGCTTTTCTATGGATAACCAAATATTAATAAATTAATACATAAATAAATTTTTGATTGATTAAACAGAACTATAAAATAAAAAAATCATCATATCTAAATGAACAAGCATCCAAAGCGTTTATCTTTAAATCGGAATAATATTTCTGAACTTGAAAGGGTTACGTGGTGGACTTTTTTTATTTGGTCAAATATTTAACTAATCCATAATGACTTGCTCTATCGTCTACTCTATCTGTACCACGACTGGCACATTTTAAGATAAACAGCAAAAACTACTAATAAATATCATAAATATACGACACCAATCACATACATAGCTCTGATTCCAAAGTAAGAATATAATGCACTTGTGTTATGAAAATCGAAAAGAACTGTGGTACTAGGTACAACATCCAGACTTGAAGCAATGTAGTAAATTATGATTTCTACGACCCAACCGGGAATTTAACCCAGGACCTTGGAGCGGTGACGCCTTGAGACCCAGCATGCTTAGCCACGGAGGTCAAATCGAAAGATGGTTATAGCAATACGGGCCCCGTCTACTGAGATACTTCTGTCATCTCGTTATAGTACTAATGTAGTATTTCACAATCATAATAACATGAGTGCATTATGACTCAAAATAATATTTATCAGGCAGATTCACAATGTATGTGAAGTAATGGGGATTCTGAATTTAAATTATGCCGACCTAGATTGCAAATATTTTTCAAGAAACTTGGATGGGATAGTTAACTAGTAATTTATTTGGTAAGTATTTTTATGTAGATAAATTAGTTTGAGGTCAATAAAATAGACAGTAGCAACCTTTATCATTAAATAGATTCATCAAGTTCTTGGTTTAAAATGTTATTCTATGTCCCTTGGTCTATACTTTACTTTACCACTTAAAAAAATACTAGTGATTTTAGAAAATTTCTTCTAGTGTAACTAAACATTGTCGTACTCAGAATTTTAACTGACTTCAAAAAGAAGGAGGTTATGACTTCTTTTATTAGATTCCCCAATAATGTGTGTGCTATTTTAAATAAAAGGGCAGGGCTATGTTACTCGGACTAAATGAGGAATCGATTGATATCTCGCTCACCACAATCGGTTCAGTAGCTTCGCCGCAAATATGGAACAAACATAAATACCTACCCATATGGAACATACATAACTAATAAATAAATATTCCTTACTGCACAAGTAGGACACAAATAATAAAACCATTAAAAACAGACAAATTACAATTACATTTTTTTCGTGAAACGAAAGTTTCGAGAAACTACAAGTCGAGTCAAAAAATTGCTCAAAACAGTAACCCCCTTAGTCATAATAACTCAAACAGTCTAATAAACCTATTTTAGCTATTACAGTGTTTTGTCAGTTTCTGTCAAATGATGAGCACCGCCAAGAAAGAATGAGACAAAACAGTGTAATAGTTAAAACAGGTTTAATAAACTGTTTGCGTTATTATGAATAAGAGTGCAACAATAATAAGTTATTATTAGCAATACTCAAAGAACAGACTCATTTCATCATAACGGATATCCTATCAATTACACAACGTAATGCCACACCAATTAATATTATTAATAAATCATAGACCATACATTCTCGATCTATAAACTCATTATTAGAACGAATCGCTTTAGTATGATATCGATCTAAGTCATCGATGTGAAATGATCTCGCATTGTCTTTATGAGTTAGATAAAGACATGAGACATACTTTGAGCTTTAGTAAGTAATATTTTAAGGCAGGTATACACTTAGGCGGAGGTGTGCAAATATCACTTTTTGTCAGTTTCGACTGCTGGGGGTTCATACAAAATTATAGCTTTATTTTTTACTGCTTGAAAAGTTTTATTCATTTCCTAAGATGTAATTGAGGACTTTTCACAAAATCGTCTTCTTAATTCAGAAAAATAAAGTTATTTAAATATATGTAATTTATAAGGCTCCCATACTGATAGGAGATAGGTTTTTCGTGTACAGGTACATTTGTGCACAATAAACAAGTGCACTCTCTGAGACTAGACTCTCTCAAACATTCTCTTCAGCTTTATAATATTAGTATATATTAAACGCCTGAAGTTTCGAACGCTTTACAGCACCCGTGGTCACAGGCAGACTCAAATATATTAGTTGATTCCTCAGAAAGCACGTTATTGAATGTATACCCAGCTTTACAATAAAACACTCATAATAAGTCGAGAAGCACGCATTCCTGTTATAATCTTCACACTATTACCAACATGGCAAACGGACGAACTATGTACTATCCATTGATTGCCCATAGATCTACAAATGTCATAGATATTTCACTTAAAAGAAGAACATTTTCTTCATAATAATCATATTATGTTATGAACTGTCTGACAAATAAAAATTCTTTATCTTTATCTTTATCTTTAACTTATTAAGTAATAATACATAATAATTATGACTATTGATTGCTCTGACGTTATGAATCTACATGTGTATGTATGTATGGAATTATAAAGAATGAGAACATAAAAAACGTCTTATTTTTGCGGTTTACCTATAATATGAACATAGTTATGTGCTTTTTACTTTTATGGTAGATTAGGTTGGCTGCGGACGAATGCTTAGGGCTTAAGCCCAGGGCCTAATCCGTCAGCTCTTGCCTCACTAATGGCACGGGAGAACGCCGTCAGGTTTTTAGTGGGTAGGCGGGCTCACAAAGCCTGAAGTCCCACATAACCCCCAACTGCCCCCGCGGTCGGTGGGTATGCATAAGAGCATTTTCCTGACGCAAAAAAGAAAAAAAAGAGGTAAATAAGAGTAGAATGAGAATATGGCTAATTTCAATAGAAATAAAGCTTTTTGAACAAAATTAGCTTTATATTTCATTGGTCTCGCGATTCGAATTCTACTTTCCTAAGTTTTACATTTACCTTATATGGACTCGATTCTGACTTTATTTGAAATATTAAAGATAAAATGTAAAAATAAAATATTGGCAAGTGTAATGGTCAATAGCTCTATGTCATTTTTTATTTCGCAATCCTAGATCCACTCGTAAGTACTAAAATGGTATGTTATTCCTATAATTTATTTAATTATACTCAGTTATGTGAATTTTATTGCCTCACAGTGTTTGTTTTATATTGAAAATATACACAACCCACCTTGGTAAAATCATTTTAAATATTTCTGATATCAGGTTTAATAAAATTAACACGTAATAAATGTCTAAAGTCCATTGATTATTGTTATAATATAACATATTTATACCAAACACCGTAGGATACCATAGCTGTGCTAGGAACGTGCCAGGTAAAAAAAAATATTAGTATTGAAAACTATGACACTGTTCCCACTAGACCGTTCCGTCACCGACCAACACCGTCGCGTGTCATGCACGGAGCGCGTCAGCACCGGCAAAATACGATTTGACGACGCATTTGGTGTATTGGTTAGCGCTCCTGACTATTACGCCGGCCGTCGCGGATTCGAATCCCGCAAATGTTTGTGTGATGAGCACGAACATTTGTACCTAAGTCATGGATGTTATATGTATTTATGTATTTATAGGAGACGCCCCCGTCATAATCGTTTTCTGGTACTTCGTAACACAAGGAAGAAAATTCCTTACCACGAAACCAGACAATTGGTGTGTTGTCTGGCGCATATTTGTATATTTTATATTTACGATAAGACAGATTGCTGTAGATACGTTCAGTGGACAAAGTAGAGAGTATCGTGTTGCTTTTCGTGTCTGGGGGTCTACAATGAACATACGAAACCCGAACGAACTCCGTATTTTCGGGCTGTTTCTTACCATGAAAATACTACGGGCCCGTCAACGGAACGAAATTGGGCTTTGACGTTTGTTGTTACGGATAGCTTACCATGAACACTCGAGCCCGTCACGAAAATTAGATTTTGACGTACAGTTTTTCGGGCGTTTAGCCGAACTCCTCACGAGAACTCAAGTGCTACCGTAAGCTTTTCGGATTAACATTTTATTCCTGAAATAAGTTACTTTTTGATAATTCTATCACATTTTCGGTTTTTTCTTTCACTGAGGTGTACATTTAAGTGAATAGTGAATATTAATAAAGTAAGATACTAATTAGTTAAAGTTATGGCATTCGTGGTAGCTGTCTTGAAAGCCCTAAGAGAAGAGTATCTTGAGCGAAGACGCCAACGTCGCTACCTAAGTGAGAACTATCTTGATATTGCGTTTATAGCTTCTTATAGATCCATGGATGATTTAGTCTTCATAAGCGTCCCTTTTTTGAGTTTTACGCCATTAACAGATGAAATATTGCCACTCATGATTTAGAACACTTGAGAACTCGGCGCGAGGTAAAAAACACTTGAAAGATATACTTCTTTTACTCGGAATCGCATGAAAATGTCACCACATACATAACAAAACGAACGTAAACAAACAAAGTTATGTGTATAATACTGCGGGAAGAAATATCCTCTCAACATCAAAATGTTATTTGTGGGACGTGGCATTCTCTATTTGGTTGGCCTATCTTAGGTATTTTAAAGTGTATTCATAAAATTTCTTTGATAAAAATTGCTAATGTTTTAGTAACATACGGAGCATTCCACAAATTTTAACTGTAGTTTATAAAATGAAATGCATAAATATACTGATTAAAAGCCTTAAAACTATTTAAATATAAGTAATTTTAAAATTTTCATGTTACTACCGGTTTTTAGGGCAGGCACTATAAATAACCTTTTTCAATCATTCGTTCACGTAACTTTGTCTATGCGTCCGAACTAAACCTAAGCATCCGAAAATATTTCATGGTAGCTACGAGTCACGTATTTCGGTCGGGTTACGGACGGGCCCGAAAATACGGACTAACGTTTCATTGTAGGCCTACTGATACGCTCCCAGCACGGTCATAGTATGGTACGGTTTAGTGAACCCAGATCTTAAATGGTACAAATCACGGACTTACCTAATGACTTACAAATCCCCTACTAGTGGAAGGCATGATCTCTATTAATTCGTCCAACAAATCAAAATTGCTATCAAACCTTGAATGTCTCGTAAGTTTAATTTTCAACCTCCATAAGACCATGAAGATGGTACTTCACGCCAAATTAAACATACACAGACGAACCCGGGGGCAATCCTAGTGTATAATTAGTGGAATGTGAGGTCATGATTTTGAAAGAGGTGCTTAAGTGGATATACAGGTAATGATGATTGTGTGTATTGTTTTCTAATTAACTGTGATAAAGCATGCTCATTGAAGAGGAATAACGCCCACGTATATTGTAATTGATATTACTATTTGAGATTCTTGGCTAAGTAACAATGTGTATTTAGGTATGCCGAATTTAGAAGGCCAACTTTTACACAATTTAGTGATAAGATGTAATATGCACAGGAAATATTAGTTAGGTACATTCATCACATGCTACGTGAGGCTATGGAAATAAGAAAATATCCAAATTTCAACAGAGAAGACGGTTGAAATGTTCCACCTGTTAGTGACCAGTTTGACCATGTTCTTTCGAAGACGCAATTAACATCTCATACTGCAAGATCACAAGATTCAGTAAGCTTTTTCTGAATGGACAGGAACATTAATTAATATTATGTATGAGAGATGGTAGTTTAAATTTTTAACCACACCTTAACCAGCCTGTGGCGTTTAATAAATAAATGTATGCCTAATATGCGTAGTGTTTTAATGAATGAGTAGTATTCGCGTAAACTTCAGAATCAAATATTGCAGTGCACAAGTGTGGGCGCAATACACAAGTGTGCATAATGCTACCTCACTCTCATAGTAATGGTGAGTATTGGTGAGACGGCTCCGATATGACCGTATGAAGAGATCAATCACAGGACTGATTATTTGACATGCATCGCAAACAAAGTAAGTACATAGATATAATACCACCAAATTCCTGCAGCTCTATTTTTGAATCGCTCGCTTCAAGATGGCGAGTGATTTTTGTTCGAAGATGAATTAAAAGACAACGAAAGTTATTCGTTTCGACCGAAAATTACTAGTAATATTGACGCAAGTATTTCAAAAATAAGGCCCCTGGTACTGAGCTTAAACTGTCGATGTAATCTAGAATTCTAATTCGGAACCTCTTTGTTTCAGGAAATTGTTACCAACACCCCTACTTTTTGGTTACAAAAAGTAAAAAATAATTTCTCCGTAGAGATTAAGAAAAGTCCATAAAGTTCATAAGGTGCAGAAATGTTGTAGAGTAAAGACTTTTCGACCAAAAGGACATAGGACGTCCACCGACAAGATGGAAGACGACCTTGTAATAATTTACTAATCTGATCCTTTATACTTCACGAGCGGCCTTATTTATGGAGCTCATATTTGGTGGAGGTACTAAGCCGGGTACAAGCTATCCACCTTTATATTAATCTGCCGCGCTTTAGTAAACCCCGAAATCCCCTCTTGGGCTCTAACTACAAAGATCGCAGGATCACATTAGACGCAAACCACTTGCAACTGTTACAGTGGAAAACTTATAATGAAAATGGGCATACTTAAAATATGTAAGGTCAAGAAATCATTAATAGCAGAAAGAGCGCAGCCCGTAATTTCTGGATTGAGTTTTAAAATTCCAATTTTTATACATGCAATAATAATAATAAATAAATATGCGCCAGACAACACACCAATTGTCTGGTTTCGTGGTAAGGAATTTTCTTCCTTGTGTTACGAAGTACCAGACAACGATTATGACGGGGGCGTCTCCCATAAATACATATAGAATCCATGACTTAGGTACAAATGTTCGTGCTCATCACGCAAACATTTGCCCATTGCGGGATTCGAACCCGCGACGGCCGGTTTAATAGTCAGGAGCGCTAACCAATACTCCAAACGCGTCGTCAAATCAGACAATCATCATAAAATCAGAAATAACACCTACTCACCATAACACCAGTTGTTTCGGGACCGCCTTCTCAGCTAATCTCCTCTCACTGTTACACCATGGCTATCGCCTAATATAGTATCCCATATCACGAGCCTTCACGTTGGTACAGTCTGGAACAAAAGTGTTAACACTAATAAGAACGTAAGAACAGAATGAGTATCTATACTAATGCTAATAATATTAAAAGTTTGTTTGTTTGAACACGCTAATCTCAGAATTTTCTCCGATTAGATATTAATTTGCAATAAATAGCTTATTTATCAGGGAAGGCTTGAAGCTATATAAAAACATAACGTCACTACGGGGGACCGCTATTTATTTTAATAAATTTTAGGCTACACATATTTCGGACTATGTCATGTAAAAGTATTGTAAATAATTTGACAGTAAGTATACGGATTGTTGCAACCAAATGGTATACTCGTATGTAACAGTAATAATAGTCCCCCTAGCCGATTTCGACTACGGTGACCAGTCACAACGACTAACCGACTGCGCGGGACATATTATAGTGCACAAGTGTGTGCGCAAACACAGGTGCAAACTGAGGACTTCGAACACCTTTTTTAATATTAAGATCCCATATGAAGTATTGGAAAGACACAACCCTAACCAGTAACGTTACCATGAGCTTACGACGGTTTTACTCGATAGCGACTACGTAAAAAAAAGTCTATGGAAAATTGCACTTCGCCCCTAGCAGTCACTTGAAGATCTAAAATTATCCATACAAAAAGTTACGTCGTTGCTAGCGAGTAAAACCGTCGTTACCTCATGGTAACGGTACACAACTTATTTAGGACACTGTGAAACAGGCCCATAAATATATCTCTAAGATATGTCCAATTGTTTTTAATTCACAGCGAAGCAGATATTTGACGTCGATCGCACGAGATGTCAGCTGTGAATGAGGTCTACGGTTGGTGCATATCTGTGTTAATATGTGATTACTGAAAGAATAACTAACTGCCTCGGTGGCGCAGCGGTTAGAGGGTCGCATTTTAAAGCTACGGCTGCGCCAGAGGCCCCGGGTTCGATTCCCGGGTCGGTCCAAAAATATGAACCTGGGTTTTTCTGTACAGAAATTCTCAGAGAAGCCCGGAGTTTGGGAGTTGGCGGTGTTTCACCCCCGTGCCTCGGAAAGCACGTAAAGCGGTTGGTCCTGCGCCTGATCTCTCTCCGGTCGTGTCAGATTGCCTGTCCCATCGGGTTATGAGAGTGGAAGGAATAGAGAGTGCACCTGTGCTTGCGCACACACTTGTGCACTATAATATGTCCCGCGCAGTCGTTTAGTCGTTGTGACTGGCCACCGTAGTCGAAATCGGCTAGGGGGACTATTATTACTGAAAGAATAACACGTGTGTGTGACTGTACAAAAATAAGTATGATTCAGTGGGAAGAGGGATCTTCCACAAATGGACTGAGTAGGTTACCGACAATTACGCTCAAAGGTAACACTACACAAAGGATTACAGTTTAGATTGTCTATATTTGGATACTTAATTTTTATTTAGAAAAGGTTATAAAGAAATACGGTATTTTTGGTTATGTTCCCCTTGGGTGGACATTTGGCTTTAGTGGACGTAGGTAAGACTGTTTTCGTCCCCCTCATTATTCCGAGAGTATTTTCAACTACTATACTTATTGGAAAGCCTCTCATAAGACGTGTGTGATAATCCGTCAATTTTTTTTTTCAGTAGCAGGCAAGTTACGAAATGCCATACCTGTTCTATAAACCTATACTTTACCATTATTACTTTGATTTCACTCTTAAAATAATAACTCAATAGAACGTTTTATGTACCAATTAAAATGGGAGGAGATAATGAAATCAGAATACATTCTTTGAGTAAAGTTGATCCGAACAAGTTCTAGCATATTATTACGTAAATACATAATATAAGGAAAAATCACACACGCTGATTTTATAAACCAATTCTGCCTCGATTTATAGCCATTTACTGTGTTATTATCATAGATTTGGTCAAATAAAATGCAGCAGGAAATCAACAATTTTCTTGCTTCCGAACATAATGAACGTTTAGTCAATAATTGACTTTTAAACCATTTCATTTCACAATGCGACGTCTACATTTCACACGACCTGAACTTTGTTATCAAGAGCATCTAAACCAAATAGTGATGTTACGCTGTCGATAATTGACCTTATGAAGATATCGATAAATATTCCACGTTATAAGTCGTTACTACTTTGACAATCGCATTTCAAACGATCCAAAATAATCGTCTTTACGTTTAGAAACTTATGTTGATGATTTCAGATATAGCTTTAGTAGTTAGAAAAGAAGTCAGTAAAGTTGAGTCAGCAAAAAATAAAATATGAATAGCCAATACATAATTGAGTTGTAGACACTAATATGATAGTAATAAGCATACACAAACATAATAAGATCACAGTGTAATTTTGTAAAATTTTTGATATTCTTAAGCGCTACATTAAACATAATTTTTACTGGGTCCTTGACCCTGTAGCCAAGGAGTAGTTGGAGTACTTGTATGTTTGAAACTTGGTCCTTCTGCATCTAAATAAATATATTGTGTGCCTGCTGCAATCAGAAGCTACAATTTTTCGATCGTTGGGCTATCGATACATTTGTCGACAGTATCCACACACATCACTATCCTAAATTCTCAAACCCTACACTGTGGGCTGAGCCTTACACGACGCCATACAATGTATGACCTTTCTAAGGGTAATTCCACAGTGCAGCGTAAATCATCGCGGCTCACTGCAATTTTCACATGCATTAGTAACTGCGCTAAGTGAGGAATTTAGAATCACGACTTTACGTGTGTTTTGGGAAAACCGACTCTTGTGTTAAATTTAAGGGCGTACACGCGCCGCTTCAATTTCCCATACAAAGTTTATAAAAACGGACGAAATCCGACGTTTATCGAGTTATTAAGCAGTTTTGAATCGAAATAATATGAATGAAAAAACCGTATTTTAGCTGTTTTTTGTTTAGATCTGTGTTGGAAAAGATATGATTGTATGGGATATATTGTATGGGATATACTTTTCTTTTTCCTTTGAAAGCATTGTTAATTTGGAAAACTGCAACATTAGATGGTGATTTTTCTTGTGAATTCCACTTTGGTCAATGACTTATATCTTCCATTTCGAAAAGAAATTTAAAAAACCTCAATTACTTCATTAGTTTAGGACATGTTTATACACTTACATTTTATTGTTTCTAAAACAAGCTAGTGGTTTTAATCATATGAGGCTCCAAAGTAGGCACTGTTAGAGAAATCTATAAAACAGCTGTTCGCTTAGTTGTTTCAACTCACTAAAAATAAGATAATTTGTGAATGTTTTAAATAACGTACTTACTCGAAAGAATTCCCTACAATGACTAGTAATTAGATTTTTGTGTAATGCGTTTTTGCAGAATTGTCAAGCTTGGAAAACACGCTTATCGGCCTAAATAACGCGATTGTAGCCTCTTATGGATTCGACGAGACACCAATAGACTAGGAACCATTACTACGAGTTTAGTCTTAGCTTCGAGTTTGAGAATATAACTAGGAGAGTTATAGCTACTTACTCGCTAAAACCAGCTTACTTAATATTATAAAGCTGGAGACATTGTTTGTTTGTTTGAACGTGCTAATCTCAGGAACTATTAGTGTATCTACCGTTATAAATAAATGTGTTAAATAGTTTATTTATCGGGGAAGGCTTTAGGCTATAAAACATCAAGTTGCAATGGGAGAGAAGGAAGCAAACTCAAAACGCGCGAACGTAGTCGCGGGGGCCCGCTATATGTTATATGAGTAGTATGCACTTTACGTGCTTTTCGAGGCACGGGGATGAAACACCGCCAACTTCCCTGAGAATTTCTGAACAGATAAACCCAGGTACATATTTTTGGCCCGACCCGGGAATCGAACCCGGGACCTCTGGCAACGGTTGCTGCTTTAAAATGCGACCCTCTAACCGCTGCGCCACCGAGGCACGTAAAGCCGTTGGTCCTGCGCACTGAATAGATAAATAAGGTTAGAAATGCCCTGGTCAGTGCAGCAGAGGTGAGCTTGTTGTGAGCATATGCACGAGCAGTACTTCAGTCGCGTGACAAGAGCGTTGTAGTAATATACTTCAAGAACAGCGATTTTGTTGCACCAAATATTTAAAAAAATACTCATCGATGACTGTGCACGCACATTACTAACAAAATTGCTACCTTAGCATGCAATGTATCGCATCCAATTTGCTTGGTTCGCTTGCGTACACAACGATAGGGATGTAGCTCGCGGCACAGTAAAAATATCGATAAATGGTAATTTCCCTACTGATGTTTTAGGAGATTTAAACATGATTAATTAGTTAAAATAAATATTGTTTAGTATTTATTTATAACAAACTAGCGCCCTCCCGCGACTTCGTTCGCGCGTCTGAGTTTTACCGTTCCCATAAATCGTAGAATTTTTTATAAGCCCATACGCATTACTACTTCTATAGTCTTCCCCTATAAATATGCTATCTAAAAATGTATCTGACATATTTTAAAACCAGACGAATAGTTTCTGATATTAGCGCGTTCAAACAAACAAACAAAAACATCCAGCTTTTTAATTAGTATATTTATATATCTATACTAATATTATAAAGCTGAAGAGTTTGTTTGTTTGTTTGTTTGTTTGTTTGAACGCGCTAATCTCCGAAACTACTGGTTCGAATTGAATAATTCTTTTTGTGTTGGATAGTCCAGTTATCGAGGAAGGCTATAGGCTATATAACATCACGCTACGACCAATAGGAGCAAAGATATAGTGGTAAATGTGTAAAAAACGGGAGAAAGAAGTCACTATTCCACGCGGACGAAGTCGCGAGCAAAAGCTAGTTATAGATAAACGTTATTATGTATTTTACGTCCTTTGACACAACACGTAGACCTGACTTAAATCGGGTCTGATTTTTTTTCTTATTTTTTATGTTGCATGTTTTAGTTTAAATTTTTTTGTTTGCTATTAATAATATAAAGTTTTTCAAACTTATACGGGGATATTATCTTTTTATTAAACAACAATATGGAAATACTTTCTACGCCTATTGTCAATTATGTGTAATTCTTTCGGATGCTAGAAAGAGTAGGCTATTGCTATTGTGCCATGTAGATATCTACCCTATCATAATTAACAATTAACACCTAAAGGCCGTTCCCACGTAAAGTTTGCAGAAAAGTTTCACATTGAACACCCTTCGACAACATCAGAGCGTGGATGTCCACCGGCAATATGACCTTCTCAAGATTGCAGGATTGCATTGGACACAGTAGACCGCTTGCGACCGGTCGCCGTGGAAAACTGTGCGGTCTATATAACTATTCTGTTGAATCAAAAAATATATTAATAAGCTCTCTTCTTGAGAGCAACATCAATCACAAACATGTGTCAAAACATTGCGTTTTCAGACATGTCAAATTATTGTCAAAAATAAAATAAAAAATATGTTAATATTAAATTATTTTAATCAAATTATTAATGTTAAGCAATACGTAAAAGTATTAATTTTCTCTATTTCAAGTAAAGTATAGCAATACAATTTTTTTCTTATTGTTTTCTATTGGAAGGTAATTGTACAACCCTTTGATGCGATCAAATGTGCCGTAAAATTATACAAATACGCAAAACTAAAATCTTATGTTTTTTTTTCAATTCATATTGAAAAAATACATTACACCGGTAATTGAAGTTATCGATATCGATCGACCTAAAATATCGAATTTTACCACAACGTAGTATTTTGACATTAAAGAATGAACGTAGCGGAATGATGATTGATGGTTCCATTGCTAGCAGCTCTGTGATTGGTAGTTGGTTTTACGTACTAGTCACACGAAAGTGTGATTGGTTTGTGATATTGATGCGTTGATTCATTGATTGGTGCTTTTGGCACTGCAGCAACAACGCCGTACCGCCCACCGGCGACACAGGTTCTCATACAAACGAACTGTCAGAACGTTTCTAACCTTATTTATCTATTCAGTGGTCCTGCGCCTGATCTCTCTCCGGTCGTGTCAGATTGCTGTCCCATCGGATTATGAGAGTGAAAGGAATAGAGAGTGCACCTGTGTTTGCGCACACACTTGTGCACTGGCCACTCTGTAGTCAAAATCGGCTAAGGACTATTATTATTATTAGTAAGCACTTATGCACTATAATATGTCCCGCGCAGTCGGTTAGTCGTTGTGACTGGCCACTGTAGTCGAAATCAGCTAGGGGGACTATTATTATTATTAGTAAGCACTTATTTTTTTTGAATGACATGCAAGAAACGCTGTATGTTGTATAATTCTGTATGTAATAACTGTAAGTAGATCTAAATTAAGGGCTCTTCAAATTTTAATACTATGTTTAGGAACAATCCGACAGATCTAACTTAGAAGAGAGACTATGAAAAGTAAAGATATTATACAACGCATAAAACAATATGATTTTAAAATATTCCATAGACGTGACTATTCGGTCAAACTGAATCAGTAGGGAAGTAACACTCTTTCATAAGATAAGACAAACTTTCAAGAAATAGGTTATTGACACTACTCATTTCTGTAATGAATATGTTGCCAAACTTATGTTACGCAAATTGAACTTATTTAGTTATTGGATATGTTTGTTTCTCTATAAGTATATCACGAAATGGAAATACTTTTATTTTCGGTGCATCATCTGTCGATGTATTTTAAGACGTTAATGTAGTGTTAGTTACGATGTTATAATATTATATGATCTTTGGTTCCGTATTTTAATCGTAAATAATAATTGATGAATGTCCAAAACTGGATGTAAGGTGTTCTGTTATTTTCACTGATTTATCTAGAGTAGCAAGGGTATTTTTTTTTCAATGTAACATAATAAAAAAAAAAAAAATTGTAAGTTGCCCCATGGATTATTCATATTTAAATAACACAGTTTAAAAACTTTTATTACATGATTCTGTGATAAGAGTCTAAATTACTACAGTATTCTCGCTTCTGTAAAGAAAGAACATTTATTATCTTTCATTTTATTTGCATGGTATTGTTCCAAGAAATGTTTACGATTTATAGAGTGGTTATTATAAAACATACTCTAGGTACATATTCCTTATAGCGTCTTTGACCATTAATGATAGGGATCCCTAAGCCCGAACGTTCTAATTCGCTCACAATTCTCAGTGAACCATCAACCGTATAACAAATAATAGAACCACATTTCGAGTAACTGTGACGAAATCACTGATCTCTGTAGCAGATACGAATACCACTCATTAGTAATATTGGTGAAAAAAAACATCTTCTGAACCTAATGATTTAATATGGCGTTGCGAACGAAATAAGCGTAGAAGTGTAAAAATATTAAGGGTTATAAATAACATTTCAAGAGTTCATTTGGTGCATAGGACATCGTTTTGAAGGTTATTGCCTGCCTAGGTAAATGGAACCATAAAACCTATCTGTATACTGTTAATAAAAAAAACTAGTTTTTAATAAGTGGCAAGTAGTAAGACAGAAGTAATTATCATTGAAATTATCAAAAATGATCCAGCACTAAATACTACACCTCGGATATATATTTTTTTTATTGTATTTAAAGAAAAGTACACGTTAGGGTAGTTTTCGGCGGCATTCTTTATCAATAAGCATAAATAGGCTTAAAGAATAAGTACTGGAAAAGTAGAGGTGCTCGTAGCGCAGTGGTGGCAGCGCTTTGGTATATTTACGTTTTTACAGCGCGGTAGGTGTTTGGATGGGTAACTATTCCGACCATATAAGTGGCGTATATCACAAGCATCTCCGTGCTTCAGAAGACACGTTAAGCAGTTGGTTCCGGCTAACATCGGCTGATATTAGTTGTTAAGCCTAGTCAGAGGCCCTATGGGCGGCCTGATAAAGTCTGACAGCAAGGTTGGTCGCTTGCCTTGCAAACACCCCTCCGCCAATCGCACTGAGCCCGCGTGGTAGAGTATGGCTCATACAACCTCACATAGAGGTAAGGCCTTCCTTTGCCCAGCAATGGGATGCTTTCAGGCTAACTTAACTTAACTGGGAAAATACAAAGAGGACACCGAAATGAAGTCGTAAATTGCAACTATTGCGCTTTCTGCTTCTTAACTCAAGTCGTTCACCACCATGAACCTAATGATTCCACATTAAGTAACAGATAATTCACATAGCCACATCTTCTATTAGGAAACTTCCATTCAGTTTTCATGTTTTTACAACTAAGCCCATAAGTTCCAATGTGCAATATCAATTTGCTTTGAGTGTTATGGATATTAGTCTGTTTTCGTTTACATAACCACACGTTTAGATGTTCTAAAGCACACAATAAAAATATAAAACGTGCGTTAGTATTGTTTTGATGTCATGAATAGATTTTATCGATGTTATCCGGCTTTCATGTGTCTTTCATTGCAAAGCAATGGGGCTTTAGGTATTGTATTTATATTTAGTCAGAATAAACAGTTTTCCGCTAGGAGAGCTCGTTCTATCACTCATGATACTAGAATATTAAAAAAAATATTCCCAGTTGCCACCTCAAAGAGGACACGGTGGCAACTGGGACATTTTTTTTTATGAATGAATGAATGAATTATGGCTTTATTCGACACTAAATTCGACACAAAATAGACAAAAATCACAGAAAAGAAAAATACAACTAAAAAAAAAAGGCATTTGTGTCGAAAAGGTCGGCTCAGCAAAATTCGTGACAGCGCGAGGCATGTCACGATACTGGTATTATGTAATTCTCTGTTGCTTCAGCGGGGGCGATGCTGGTGGGGGCTACTTGAGAACAATCCTAAAAGCACCGGTGTACCTATACGTCAAGTTCTTTTTATTTAATTTTTAATTTATTTATTTAGAAAACCAACAGCGTAATACATTGTTTTTTCTTAAGTAGTATTGTAAAGGTAAGTAAAGCTAATTACAGGTTTCCCTTAAAATAACTGTAAGTAATGGTAAGATAATTAACATAATAAAGACTTCTTAATAAGAAACAATTTTGAGCCCGTACGTGGTGTAATATTAATATCCTATAATATAATCTATTGAATAAAAGCTACAAAATTGAAAAAGAAGAATATAATAAATTTAAACTAAACTTTGAAAGCCCATGCCTAGTCTCATGAGTATTTCATTTTGAGTATTTCCGTTGCCTTGCTTTTTATTGTACTCTTGCTGTGCCAGAATAAATCCACGTCCTCAAATATATGATTATATGTTTTCGGCAGTCGAGAGATGGGAGCATTTTTGTACCTATGGATACCAAACTTAGAAATTGCCTTCAAAGGGTTAAACAGCTGTCTAATTGATTACTTTTTGTTTGTAGAGGTTAGATTAGCACCACCGTTTCAAGCTTTACAATACCACTTTACCCCAAAAAGAGGGCCCAAAATGAGAACTGTATTTGTCCTATCTAGGTAAACATAGTTTCCTAGTTAAAAAAGGGGGTTCAAAACCCCTGTGAGCACAAGGTTGGTGTATTGCCACCCACTTTTTCAGGTCAGACTAAGAACCTCATTTTAGTGGATAGGTACATCCTACTCCCTTCGGATAAAAGAGTTAAACATAACATTCTCTGGTCCCCAACGTCAAGAGCAAAACCATTCCCACAAATTACTTTTATCACAGGCCCGATTAGGCCATATAAGGCCTCTGGCGACTCATAAAGTGCAACTCATTTCATTCTTGTTATAATTACTAGATCTATTAAGTAATACATATCTCACACGAGCTATAGAACATTATATCATTACCTAATATCATAATTGTTCTGATCTAAACTACAGGCGATTGGTCAGTGCAGGGTTTGAAAACATTTTCTTTGTTATTAACTTATTTATAAGTCAAATGATTGTTTGATCATTTGTTTATCAATAGTTTTTTTTACTGCCAGTATTTTTTTAAAATATAAACACTATAATCTTTCTATTGTAGCCATAATACAATCACAAACATGAAACAGCTCTGTTATCTCTCCTTAAGTAGACCACTGAATTTATTTTTATATTCAGAACTATAAAAATACATCATAATTCCCTTGCCCTGTTCCCAGTTTTTTAGTTTTTTATTTTTATTTTTTTTAGTTTATCTGTCCCCAGTTTTTTTAGAACTATAAAAATACTTGCGGATGAAAATTGTATAATCATTTGTACCTACAGAAACTTTACGTGGAAAAAGTCGCTGACTGCCAAAAAGCTCTGCCATAATCGTTTAACGGAACAAAATGTTGCCGACACCTGACCAGCTTAATGCTCATCAAACAACTAACAGTTATAATTACACCAACTAAACTTGCATTCGAGTTTATGGACCATAGAAGCTTTCACTTTTGTTTCAATTTTGGCATCTGACCTATTGTTACGATAGCGATCCGCATATTTAGAACTATAATAATAAAATTACAGCACAATCACTAGTATGGAGCTAGGTGATTAGCGTGATAATTAAAACATTGCTTAACGGATATAAATGATGCATCTGTGGCACACAAAGCATCTATTTTTTACTCAATCACTGAGAGTCACGCTAAAGAATGAGATGTATAAGTAGAAAACACACTACATATATGTCGTATGATAATTCGGGTCGGTGTTGGTGCGTTTCGCACCGCAGTTATCGGACCGCGTGGTGCGAATCGCCAAAGTGCTGTTTCGGAATGAGGACTGGCGGTTAACAAAAATAATGACGTTAATAAACACATCCGTGAGGGGTCATCGCCAATTTATAATTGTTTAATGTTATTTAAAAATAATCTCTGAAAAATTGCTCTAAATTTTTTTTTTATACAGTAAAAATAAATCACCATTTAAGTCTAGATCCGGCCTTTCAGACCTGCCAAAATGAGGCCTGGGAATCGAACCAGCGACCTTAGATCACGGGCATCTGTAATGACTCAACTCTGTTACGGTTATTCATCAAAATCATCATTAGTGTAATATTAAAAGATAATAGGTTAATACTTGATGGGTAGTTCGGAGGAAGTATTATTGTTTTATACTTTTGTGTAGGCCATTTAAAAAAATATTGCCGGATGCTTAATTTGTGTTATTTAGTGAAGTAAGATGGATAATTATTTGTAAAACTTGCATTGGATTGTTATTTTTAACCGACTTCAAAAAGGAGGTGGTAATCAATCGACAGTATGTTTTTTTTATTTTTTTTTATTTTGTATGTATGTTACCTAATATCTCAGTCATTTGTGGACCGTTTTTTTTAGTTACTTGGAGGATTTACCTTCTAGTTGGTCCCATAATGGCCAAATCCAGATCTGATGATGGGGTCTTGGTGTAATCGAGGGAAGCCCTCAAATCTAAAAGGCGCGTAAAGTGTTTTTGTACTAGTATCTCAATATTGACATGTCTTTACGTCTGATAATCACTATTTTGTGGAGCTGAGCTGATAGTGGAACTCCTCAACGATTAGGAGTTCAGTGATTTTGACGCCGAAACTCATGTAGGATACTTTGTAGCTTATTAAAGAACAGATGCAAAAGGTGAAGTCCCTCCTCCTCCTTATTTTAATCACTGAAAATTTGCAAATAAAATTAACTTTTATAAAAAGTTAAAACCGACTTCAAAACCAAAATACACTAAAAAAAAGTCTTAAATAACCTCTTGAAAGGACTCCATTTTAGGCAAACCATTTCTTTTTGTAGTCGGTGGTTTTGGCTCAAGCTCCATCTTAAGCGTCATCTATCTGGGAACCGACACCAAAAAGAAATAGTTTGCCTAAAATGGAGTCCTTTCAGGGGTTTACTTAAGACTTTTTAGAGTATTTTGTTTTTGAAGTCGGTTTTTCCTTTTTTTTAAGTTAATTTTATAAGGTAGAAAGGTAATTCGATTTTACACATTTTTACTTTAAACTTGTGTTAATTTATTTACACGAAAATAGCGAGCACATAGCGCAAAGAACTGATGGCCGCAGGGGCAGAAAATTTCTAGACTCAAGACCCTTCGACCAAAGGCGCAGCGTACGACGTCCACCGACAAGATGGACAGACGACCTTGTTAAGATCGCGGGATCGCACTGGCTGCAGACCACTCACAACCGGTCGCTGTGGAAAACCGTGGGGGAGGCATGTTTAGCAGTGGACGTCTTTTTGCTGGTAATGATGATGATGAATGGACGGATGGGCAGGATGTTAAACAAACACCTGTTACTAGCCTACACACGAAACTTTAAAATTGTGTAATTTATTTACATAAAAATAGCGATCACATAGCGCGAAGAACTGATAGCCGCTTGGGCAGATAAGTTCTAGATTGGAGACCCTTCCATCAAAGGCGCAGCGTAGGACGTCCACCGACAAGATGGACAGACTACCTTGTAAAGATTGCAGGATCACACTGGATGCAGACCACTCACAACCGGACGCTATGGAAAACCGTGGGGGAAGCATGTTTAGCAGTGGACGTCCTTTAGCTGATAATGATGATGGATGGATGGACAGGATGTTAAACAAACACCAGTTACTAGCCTACACACGAAACCTTGCCCGTTCGTCTAATGACTGTATGACATAATGTTGTGCTGAAGCTATGACAAATTGTTGTTTAATTTAATATTATGACACTGCCGTTGCGGGTTACGATCGATTGATAGTACTATGCGAGAGGGAACCAAGATCTAATTGCAGATTTGTTGAAAATAATGTGTTTTAAACACACATTCTCCAATTTCCAAAAAAAAATAGATTCAAGCCTGAAATTTATGTTTTTATAGTGGTCGTTCGCAGAATTTCTTAGGCCCACTAGCGCATTAAACCCGAGGGTTAAAATGTCAGCAGCAGAAATGAGCACACACAGGTTAAAATTCCTTGCCATCTTGATATTGTTACCTGTACGTAAATTTATTGCAACAAAACTAAGCTCACGATGACCACTGAGACTTCCCGCTAAACTAAGGTAAATAAAGTAGGCCTGAAACATAGCTCAATTTTAACAAATGGTTGATTTATCTCTTTATGTTTGTGTGATGAGCACGAACATTTGTACCTAAGTCATGTTATATGTATTTAAGTATTTATGGGAGACGCCCCCGTCATAATCGTTGTTTGGTACTTCGTAACACAAGGAAGAAAATTCCTTACCACGAAACCAGACAATTGGTGTGTTGTCTGGCGCATATTTATTATTTATTTATTTATTGGAATTTCAATCTTACAACGCCACACACGTTCTTACAAGTGAACATCATTATAAAAATAAATTGCTCACTTTAACATTATCCCATCCGCCGATGACCGCAAGGCCCCGACCCGAAGCGCAAAAACCGATAGTTTCGTGTTTTGTCGACGCTCAATGAGGTTAGGCGGCCGATCAGTCATCGTCTGCGCCCTTGCAACGTAAAGCTCGTCCTTTAGATTCCAGTCTAGCTTGAGTTTAGTTTTGCCTATATCCTGCCTAGCTTTAGATGACGAGGCGATCTTGTAAAGAGCGCAGGATCACACTGGATACAGATTGCTGGTGACCAGTCGCTGTGGAAAACCGTGGGGAGGTATACATTCGGCAGTGGACGTCCTTTGGCTGATAATGGCGATGCTTAAGCTATATAAGCTTTGGCTAGACTTGACCAATATTAAAAACTTTTTGCACGAAAGGTGAATAGCCTACTAGAATTCTCTACCTGTGACACTTTTTCTGTAATTCTTCGTAAAGCAAATTAGCTAATTTATAATAGCTTTAATAAATAATTCATTTTAAGAAATTTTCCTTAAGTAACTTCGGTATCAGAGTTCTAGTATTTCTGTATTACATTTTGATAGCTTTATTGTACTGTAGAGGTTTGGAGCTTCGCGTAAAACATCTATGTCGTTCGATTCTTCGTAATTTAAAGACTGAAAAACTTTATTTATGAGTGACTTTTGATGTACAAACGTCTTAGCTTTTACGTCTTACGTCTTAAGTCTTATATCTGAAATCTTGACTTTTCACGTGATACGTGTAGTTTTCATCGTAAAATACGTTTAATTGATATATTGTTGAAGTTTAGTGAAACAAACAAGAAGTCCATCACGAAAATTGAGTATTTGCTGTTATTTGTAGATTATACGTAGAAACATACACTCAAAAAACACAATCTCATAAAGATCATAACAACATCCAGTCTTCATTCTACAACACCCAGGCTTCACAGTACACCAATAATCAATTGTTTAGTTATATAAGTGCGCGACAGTAACTAATTACTACCTACATTTTACAATACTTTGCCACCTACTCATCCAAGATTAATCTCTCCATTTCGCATACATTACCTAAACACAAATTTTCCACAACCTACCAGCCCAACTACAAAGCCGAACAAATCAAACCTCCACGGCTGATAGCAATTTCTACGATTATCCGCGCATTACGGATTCAACACGGCCGAGACGCCTGCGCATGCAGCTATAAACTAATATTAGCCGTAAATAGCACCTGTTTGAAGATTACTGCCAGAATTGTAATGTAAAGAGCATAAAGATGCGCCGCCATTGTTTTGTGTATGAGAGATTGCACCCAGAATCTGCGATCTACGATGTTACGGATGCAATTACCTTTTTTTATAAAGCTTTATGATTTTTTATTCTTTTTTTATTGACTTTGTCAAACAAATAATAAAATAAACCGTTGTCACCCCATATCCCGTGTAACTGGTGCTTTATGTTCCGTTCCCGAATATCCCCTTATAAGCCCTAGTTTTCCCCTCAAATCATAGCCCTGCACATACGGGAAGCTAAACTCCATTCATCTTTGCTATTCCAACATTGTAAACAATCTATTTGTAACTTTTAAAATAATATCAGCAAATAAAATTAGTTTGCTTACTATTTAATTTAAAAATATCTCAGTGTTGAACGATGAAATGGCTATGTATGTTGTAAGTTTTCTGTTTATACTGTTTTAAAAGGAATATTTTTGCTAAAAAGGAAAGTCAAGATTGTTTACAATATTCGACTAGTGAAGAAAAACCGTAGAGAAAAACAGACTTTAACATACAAATGTCATATACTTACAAGAAATTGTGGTTATGTAATAAGAGTTTCTACATTAATACCCAGCCAAACAATAAACCGCCAATTTTGGTTGAATTTCACATAAAATTGGCGTAAATGAATTCTTATTTCTTTTATCGCTCATGACAAAACAAGTCTTATCATCAGATATAGTGACCAATTCTTAATCAATTTTTGCGTATCTGAAAAATTGGAAGAAAAAAATAACTTTTAGACAGCTACTTACTTTTACAACAGGGAAACGAGTATGTACTAAAATATCAATAAAAAAAAATAAAGTGAAAAGGACATAAACAAAAGGGCAGTGGGGCACTTGTGTTTTTCCATAACATTTACCACTTAATCGTCGCTTAAACTGTGAAACACAAAATCCATGTAATGTGAACATTCCAGCCATCATCGATATTGCTATCGGAATGATTTATATCGAGAAATATCATACAGAATCGTGATCACTCCATACAATAAGTGTGACCTGTAATAACAGAGCTATAGGTGTCAATGGCGATGGCATTTTCAACTTATAAATATGAATGGCTGTGCGTATAACCGCGAACATGCATAGACGTAGTTTTGATTGAGTTTAGAATACATTGTTACGGCTTACTAACGTTAAGCCACTCAGAAAGTGCTATTTTGTATTTTTTTTTTATATTGACGTAAAATATATTTTAAGAAATTCAAACTTTCTGGCTTTGTCAATTTTCCTCCTATACGTTTTTTGTCCAAATTGACAACGTTAAAATAGCATTATCGGAACAGATGAATTATAGTTTGATGTTTACTTATAACTAGATTTGCAGGCAGGCATACTTATCCCTCATCTACATTCTATTTATTCAGACGAAATCTACTTATGCCAAAACTCTTATACCTACTCTCTAAAGTACCAGAGACAATCAAGACAAGTACTACATCTTTAACTATGGTAGAATCAGCCAGAACTCCAGGAAGAAAAAAACTATTTAAAAAAACATACAAATGCTTGGACGTAGTTCCGGGCTGAAACATGCATAAAATTGTCAGAGCAATGAACTGTATAAATGCAAGGACGCTCCATCGTTCCATGTCTGAATTATTGATGATGCGCAAACGGCATTTTATTGCGCTAATTAAAGGTTATGTATCCCAAATCTCAATAAAGCTTCTGAGTTTGAAAACCATATTTTATTTTTCATTAAGATATTACCGCCTTAAAAAAACACTTAATGTGCGTACTGAGAGTCTGAGACTATTGCTCTACTTTAAGTTTGACATCATGCACCGATTTCAAATGAGTATGTTTTCCCCATTAGCGTTATTTTAGTCATTTTAGTGTTGCGTTGTGACTGATGAAGACCCAAAGAACAAGATGGACGCACTAAGCTACGATATAAGTACTAGCGGTCTTCTCCAACTTATCCTCGTGTTTTGATTTTACTCCGTTCCCGTGGATCGTACGTAGCTTAATATTTTTTGCACCCCCGTTAAATGAACTATCTTTCACTAAAATAACTTCACAAATTGGACCATTAGTTCCTGAGATTGGCGAGTTCAATCAATTTTACCTTACTAAATTTGTGTAGATGTAGGCCGCTTGTAACAACGATGGCTAGAAATGGATCCGTTTATTATAATTTATTTAGTATGGGTTTGCTCTTGACTCCAGACCAAGCCTAGTACGACTAAGACGGAGTCTTCGAAGATGGAACGAGCTCGCCCAGAAGAAGCCTGTTCACACTAACTTTGAATAGATTCTGATTGTAATCATTGAAACACTAACGCGGGCAGCGAGTTAGACCTAATGTTCAGCGGACACCTTGTGTTTAAACATGATGATGGCTTTTATTTTGTCAACAACTCAACACAGAAACCAATTAAATTATCTTGAACGGATAAGTATCGCCATCCAACGCGGTAACGCAGCTAGCATCCTCGCGTCTTTGCCACATGAATTTTCTTTAACCTTTTTTTCTGTTGTCTGTTGATAATAAAATGAAGGTATTGAAACCAACTGTCATCTTAAGGAATCTTCTCAACCCAATCGGAGGTCAGGCAAAGGTGGCAAATAATGGGTGAGGGCACAATTAATAATTATCTACGGTTCTTACTCCCTATATGAACATATACCTATGAAACCTTTCTGTGTCAAGGCTTTATAGTTTTACTTTCTTGACTTTGGTATTCGATAATTCACGTTTAATTGTATAGACGCCATTTTGGGAAGTATAATAGATAATAGATTTTTTTAAACATCATCAGACTAATGTGCGTGCGCATCATTCTTAGCCATTTCCTCTGTTCGCAATGCTGAGTAATTCTTATTATGCAAAGATGAAATCATAATGTAGGTAACTGCTTTGTACACGCTACTAACTTTTTTAGAAGACTTAGGTATTAACAATTGCAGTGATGTAAAAAGTTATTAATGATATAAGATGATAAATTACAATCCTTTTGTAAGCTTGGGACTATTAATAAATATTGTTTATCCTCTAATTTTTAAGAGCTTTAAGTAAAATAAAGTTACCACTGCTGGGCAAAGGCCTTACATCAACTATGAGGTAGTTTGAGCCTTAATCTCCACCACGCGGGCACAGTGCGGATTGGTGGAGCGGTTATCAAGCCGCCCATAAGGCCTCTGACTAGGCTTTATGCATTAATGTTAAAAAAAGATACATCAGAGTCGCTCACAGCCACTATTGTCCCGAAGCTATATGATGGGGCGTGTATAAGTGCTTTTATAAAAAATAGCAATTTTTAATGACTTTTATCATTCATTTTGTTTAACATAGACATACGGTACTATTACCTGGAAAAAAACCGGTTAAGTGCGTGTCGGACCCGCGCACTGAGGGTTCCGTGCCACCCTTAACTGAATTCAGGGTCCACTTACTTTCACTTAACGAAAACATCACAATATATTGCGACAGCAAAAATAACTTTGTTTTTCATAGTGTTTGTATGAAAGACAAAGTTATATTTGCGGTTGATAAAAATGTGCAATATCTCAAAAACTACTTGTTCGATCTCCTTCAAACCAATTTTCGTTGCAAGTTTTTGTTGAGATCTACATCATATATTTTTTTCAAAATTTTCACTTTCTTAGTTCAAAAGTTAGATGGGGGGGGGGGGACGCCCATTTTACCACTTTGGAAGCGTCTATATCTCAAACCTTACACTTTTAGAAAAAAAAAACCGGTTAAGTGCGTGTCGGACCCGCGCACTGAGGGTTCCGTGCCACCCTGAACTGAATTCAGGGTCCACTTACTTTCACTTAACGAAAACATCACAATATATTGCGACAGCCAAAATAACTTTGTTTTTCATAGTGTTTGTATGAAAGACAAAGTTATATTTGCGGTTGATAAAAATGTGCAATATCTCAAAAACTACTGGTTCGATCTCCTTCAAACCAATTTTCGTTGCAAGTTTTTGTTGAGATCTACATCATATATTTTTTTCAAAATTTTCACTTTCTTAGTTCAAAAGTTAGAGGGGGGGGGGGACGCCCATTTTACCACTTTGGAAGCGTCTATATCTCAAACCTTACACTTTTAGAAAAAATGGTTTTAGAAACCTCAACATCATTTTAAAAGACCTATCCATAGACACCCCACACGCATAGGTTTGAGTAAAAAAAAAATTTTAGGTTTTAGTTTCATGTATGGGAGCCCCCCCTTAAATATTATTTTTCTTACTTTTTGTATCTGAATCGGAAAGCGGTGAACAAAATACACCTACCTACCAAGTTTCAGCTATGTGATGCTTATAGTTTCAGAATAAAGTGGCTGTGACATACGGACGGACAGACAGACAGTCAGACAGACAGACAGACAGACAGACAGACTTGACGAAACTATAAGGGTTCCGTTTTTTGCCATTCGGCTACGGAACCCTAAAAATGGTTTTAGAAACCTCAACATCATTTTAAAAGACCTATCCATAGACACCCCACACGCATAGGTTTGAGTAAAAAAAATATTTTAGGTTTTAGTTTCATGTATGGGAGCCCCCCCTTAAATATTATTTTTTCTTACCTTTTGTATCGGAATCGGAAAGCGGTGAACAAAATACACACACCTACCTACCAAGTTTCAGCTATGTGATGCTTATAGTTTCAGAATAAAGTGGCTGTGACATACGGACGGACAGACAGACAGACAGACAGACAGACAGACTTGACGAAACTATAAGGGTTCCGTTTTTTGCCATTCGGCTACGGAACCCTAAAAACTCCAACAAGCCACTAACGAAATTGCTTAATGATTGTAAGCTACTGTTAATGACATCTGTTAAAACGCTTGCTTTCAAACGTCGCCGGTTCACTCTCCCACGACAATTCATGTATTGGCGACATACACATAATTTCGCCATTCTAAATATTTTCACATGTTTTTAGGGGACTACCGGAAAGGAGCCGAATGAGAAAATATTGTTTTATTAAATAGGCTGATTAAAACAAAGCGTTTATTTAACGTGAAATAAGCATCAGTGTCTAGAAATCGGTTTTCGGATCATCATATTTTCATAGATAAAAAAAACATTTGTAAGTTTTAAAAAAAGTTGGCTACCACTGGATTGAATATTTCTCTCTAGAGAACTACGTCTACAAATTATCGTTATTCCTAAATACCTTAGCCTAGACAGAGAGAAAGTTCTTGAGCAATTATTTTTAATCTATACAGGTTGTAGAATTCAATCTGTGCAATACTTACAGAGGTGATTCTATACTTTCTACTTACCACGAATTATTATTTTAGTAGTTTTAGTTACACTATTTATAACTCAAGAACGGCTGAACCGATTTGGCTGAAAATTGATGCGGAGGTAGCTTAGAACGAGGATACGGACATAGTATACTTTTTTAGCCACTTACTGGATCACACACAACGGGTGGATCGATTTTCGTGATTTTTACTTTTTAGGATTTGTCTTGGCCTAGAATACGATGATAACCATAAAACGGGGCCAGGTGGGACGAAGTTCACTGGGACCGGTAGTTATGTAAAAAAATGCGTTGTAGAGACTTTAAGTACTTAAATTTTGGACGCAAGCGTTTTATTGTAAAACAAAGCAACATGATACTTTTTAAACTCTTAAACCGAATATAAACTCAAATTGGATCCAATCCACAATTATTCAATGCCAGTGGCGCAAAGCTATTGATAGCATCTTTAACTCGGTAAAGCTCGACCGATGTTGATGGAAGCTGTCAACAAGACGACTTTCGATATAATAGCTTGCTTTGCTGAGACTATACCGACACGGTTAGGGCCACTGTATATGTGGTAACTAAGTATAGCTTCAGGATTTTGTAATAGAAAACTAAGAGTAAAATATTGATGAGGTCACGCAGCCGCATTAATAAACGCGCTTGCAAAATTCATCAGGCTTGTTAATGTGGCGGTGGCCGAGTGGTATAGACATACGCCCGGATAGCGTAAGACACGGAGTTCGATTCCTCGTCTGTCACAGAGTCACGGTTGCTTTTTACAAGTGCAATTTATAAGAGTACTACCTACAATATTTAACAGTTTTAGAAAATGCAATTAATTATGAACATATAAATGGAGATTTTAAGTTTATTTTTATATGCATATGATTTTTTATTAATTAAGTTATTTATAAAATAAAACATGCCTTCTAAAAAAAATTTGAAAAATAAAACATTATTTTATAACCAGCCATTGTAACAATCTGTGTATACGATTACATATAAATTTACCGATAATATTAACCGTATAGAGATAATTGTTCACAATTTATTGTGTCATTACATTTTAATATCAAATTGTCAGGGGCGCCACTTATTTTGCATTAATTAAGCATGTAGGGTATTTTTAGTGGCCATTTAATTATTTAATCATCTTCAACACAACGCTTGGACTATAAAATTAAACTTATCCTACATTTGGCTATTAAAATCAAAATGGTGTCGGTTATGTGTTTTATATTACCTGAGAGAATCGTAATTAAAGTAGTCATTATTAAAATAAGACGCGTATTTGAACGCAAATCCTGTGAATAACATGAGTTTATATAGTAAATATAATCACAAATAATGGAACCTTACTTTACCCGAAACACTTCGTAGCTATCAATGAATGATTTTCAAACTTTAAAAATCTGCACCGTCGTACAAAACCATAATATAGCATTGTCTCAGTAGATACTATTCTTAACGTTTGTGGACAACCAGAGCGTTCAAAAACCGGTTGTTAACATAAGTGATTCAGATCGTATTTACTTATAATTATGCCCGTGTCATCGACTGACATCTGAAATGTCATTTGTCACTGTCAAACAATAGTTTGACAGAACTGAGTAGAGCGCGGACGTATTGCAGATTTGGTTGAAATAATAATTAGCAAATGTTTTACTATTGATTGTTCATTTGTCTTTTTGACAAGACAACTTAAGCAATTAAGCAAGTATGCCTTTGAAATAGTACTAGTAATACTTAAAACTAGAGGAGTAAAATACTTGTATGTATATCCACAAATAAAACACTTGGATATTCCTGTTTTGTTTTTTATTGTTTTTTTGCGGTCCGTACATAGAGGTAGTTTTTTTTTATACAATTATACCTACCAGGAAGAGAACGAATTAACTAATCAAGAAATATCAAAATTGTAATTTCAATCAAAATTGTTGTTCGTATGATTATTAGTGTACAGTTTTTTGCTTGAGATACGATTCATACCTGAATAAAGGTTTGACTGACAGATAATGCTTTAAGTCCACCTCTTTACACATAATTTCAGTAATAATAATAAATAAAACTAAATTATTAATACGAGTAAACACCTAGGTATCTAGTACAAATAAAGAGAACTGATTCACATAATTTAAAGCTCCAAGCTTTTCTGTATCTTGAATACCTACTTTCTACATAAGTTAATCAAATACCCAATGCCAGGGTAAGAACAAAAAGGTCCATTCACTCACAAACCAAAGCGGGAACCGCGTTCACCTTTTGCCCTGCCGGAGCATTGAACCTGTGACCTATGCTCGAATGTAGAGCATCTAGCCGCAAGTGCTTTACCAATGTTGGTTAAATAAAAAGAAAAGTGAGGTATAATTAAATTAGTTCAATTAAATATGCGAGATGATCTGGATCACTTCTGTGAAGACTGGCCAGCTCAGACCAGTAACCGCGACCACTGGAGAAGTTTGGGGGAGGCTTTTGCCCAGCAGTGGGACAGTAATAGCTAACTAAAAAAAAATTAAATTTAGATAAGTTTCTTTGATTTGTAAACACGCAATTAAAAAAATATTATGTATTTTTTATTACGTGACCCATTTACGAAATAAAGTTTTAGGGCAGAAGCAGAATACAAAAATGAAATTAAAGCATTTAGATCCAATTGTTAACCTATTTCGCCACTTATCCTAGTTTTTATGAAATTATCAATGACCTAATTATGAACATTTACATGCACATTGAATGTATTGGTTTAGAGGCGCAATGAAAGCAATCCAAATATTTTTTTATTTATTTCAGGCTACAATCCGCAAACCTGATTTCAAGCGGACCGCTATTCATATTGCAAATAATATATATAAAAATTACGCATTTTAAAGCCTACTGCACAAGTTTTTACTCGAGTGGTCTGTGGGTCAAGTACACCCAAAAAGACGTAACTTATTGTCTTCATTTACGATCACTATTGATAAACATTTAACCAATCATCTTCAAAGGATCACAAAATTTGAGTGTTCTTATCAAATCGCTCTACAAATCTTGACATTCAGCACTGACACGACTGAACCATCTCATCACTCTGAACCCTCGATCCCGCCAGTTCCGAATTCCTTACAACCCGGAAACCCCCCGCTCTGATACAACCAAGTTCAACTATATAAGTGTACCCATCTCCACTCGTCTGTTAGTCGCGACGCAACCTCTTTGTGATTTGTGTGTGTGTGAAGTGCAGTGCACGTGCAGATCGTAAAAAAAAGTACGTACGGATTGTCTGTGGATTGCTTTGGCGTGTATCGTGTTTTTTAAGAGCGGAGTTTTTGGAATGATCTAGTTTAAAAGTTAGGGGTCGTGGGTCATGAAGGGTTAACGGTTAGGGTTGTTTTGCTATGGTTGTGTTTTGTTAAACATTAGGTAGTTATCAAGATTTAAGGACATCATATCTTTTTTAAAAAGTGTTCTTAAAACAACAGCAAGTATTCACCAAACAACTATCCTGAAAAAATACGCGATGTATAATTAGATTTGACGACAAAAAAAATTATTAAAGAATAAGAATAAAACTGAATTGAATTAAAATAGGTACCAAAAAGTACGTGTAATAACAGGATTGGAATATTGTAAATTAAATCAGGTGATTATTTGAGTTACAAAAAACATTTATTGAAACAAACTCCTCAAACGAGACAACATGAGCTAATGTCCTTTTAGAAAAACTTTTAAAATATAGAAAAAAATTAAGACTTTGGAATTTTATACCATTAAATTTACCGAAAAGTAGATTAGGGGTTTTTTTCACAGGACAACCTTAAAATTAAAGATATAAATAAATCTATCTTATAAATTCTATCCTCTTCTGAAATCACTACCCTATATTTCATCAAAAGAATCTCGTCCTTAAAACCATAGTTTAGTTAAATGTCTAATAAATTATCACTATTCAAAGCTTTTCGCATAAAAGCCTCACTCTAGGCAATTTACTTAAAACGATGTCGTATACATCTATAAATCTCAATTGAAATAGACTTTTAGACATCTCGACAATAACTAAAGCCATTAAAACGCACATTCAAGTGATGAATTTCGATATAATTGAACAAATGCCAATTAGATAGTGATGCAAATATTTAAACGGTTTGGTAAATAACTCGTAGGCATAAGAACGTCACTACATATGTGCACAAATCATCTGTCATTGATATTATTTTTCATAATAGCCAGGGCTGCAATCTCACCTGATAGACACTGGTCGTGCGTTTATTTTTGTTCAAGACGACTGCGTCTTGAACAAAAATAAACGCTGAATTTGCATTAATTGCGGTACAGTTGTATTTTTGGTATGTTGTTTAGGTCCGCCTAGTATTGATCCATATTTGCAGCTCTCTAGAATGTAAGCGTTAAGAGTTATTGTAGATGAAACGATAAAATATTCGTCGTTTCTTAGTGCAGTACAAAAAAAGCGACAAAGGAATGCTCTGACGAGAAAGGTTACTAAGACGTTTTTAAAGATCACAAAATTCATGATCGTTTGAACCCTTATATTACCCTCATAATGGTAAGTGTTAAAACCCGAGGGTAGATCATGTGCTGTGATTTAAAGCAATAGCTAGACACAATTTATTTGAAAACATAATTTTCTTGACATTATCGAAGCAAATTAAACCAAAACATTTTATTTTTCGAGAACGGAGCGTGTTTTCTTTCAAAGGTTGGGTGTGTATTAGAAAATTTCAATCAGAAAAGATCGAAAACTTGTTAAAACTCAAAATGGTGCAAATTATACTTTTGTGTTGGGATAAGCTGATAATAGGTGTCTGCAGTAAAATATGATTGAAGAAGAAATAGGATTCCAACAATGTGAAAAATTTTAAATAAAAAATAAAATATTTTTTTTAACAAGTTCACTGAAGAAATTATGTCATACCCAATTATCCGAGTATTTTGTCCAAAGTTAATAATGAGTCATCGCATGAATGAATATCCATTATTATTTTACTAAATTGTCAATAAATTGTAAACATTCAAATAACTTAGCAACAAAGATCGATGAATGTGTCGTTATTTAATTGTAGTCCCACGATATATACAGGATGGTAACAAAGTAAAAATTAAATTATTTGGTGACAATCAATGAAAAGTTTCCAAATTGGCGTAGTTTGAATATTACATGCTGAAATTCATTTTTCTCTGAGAGCTTTTTTCACCATCGACAAATATGCACAAACCGACTAATATTTCGAACATGGGACGTCATTTTGTATGAAGTTATGAACAGCTAACATATACTGTTACTTATTAGGACATAATGAAACAGGCCGTAAATATCTTAAACAAGAATAGAGTCTACATAAGTTTTTTTCTGGAAACGCCTATACTTTGCTGAGATTTTTTTATGACAAGAAAAATAATAATGATAGGCTTGATCAAATAGGTTTCTACTCGTATTAAGCTGATATAGACCATTTTAGACCTCATTTACACCTGACATCAGGTGCTATCATGGGCAAATATCTGCTTAAATCAATAAAATAAATAAAATATTCAACCATTGAATTCAGGAAGAAAATCCCAGGGAAATTCAAAGAAGAAAACCATGACAATTGGTGTATTTGTTTGACGCACATTTTTTTAAAATTTATTGCTGAAAACACTTTTCGGATGTATTTCGCGCATATTTCTTTGAATTTTCAAAGTCCTGATGTTTTGAATGCTTTAGGTACAGCATCCGTGGCCTTAGTCTGCCTGTGACCATACGGATTTAAGTAGTATTCGCGTCAACTTTAGAACCAAATATTCAAACACCTGTATACGGCTGGAAACTACAATAAAGTGATTAAACTAGCGACTAAATACAATGTGGCGTGGGACTATACACTTGAATAGTTATAGTACAATTGTAGGCGAAACGGCTTTACTGGGAATCTTAGGTTCTGAATCATTTTCATACTATAAATTGATTTGGGCAATATAAAAAAAGGTACGTACGAGTACGATGGTAGTAAAATCATGTTTTAAACTCGGTCACATAATCACTTACTATCAAGTGAGATTGTGACCAAATGCTTTGATATCGATATAAATTACAAAAAAAAATTAAAACATTACTTATCTCACGTTGTTATAAGCTAAAGTTCACAACCTTAAAATTTAAAGGAAAGCCTAGCAAACCCTAAAAATAATAATCAAAACAAAAACCTTAAGGTGTTTAAAACTCACGTTAATATAACCGTACCCTTATCACGACACTAACCCTAACTATCCAATACGTAAGGGTATCGAGAAATGACAATTCGTATGAAAATTGGACTAGCGCCCCTGGCGGTGCGTAAACAAATCACTTTTTTAATATGGATGAATCTATTTTCGTGCTAAGGGTACCGAGCTTAATTACCCACAAGTTCGTAAGAAAAACAACCAATAGAATGAAAACCTGTTGTAATAAATACCTAACAACTAGATTTTCAAGTAATCTGCTTATTACAAAACCAACAATATTACCTTTGGACATATTTTTCTCTGCGTTCATCTAAACACTGCAAATTGAATATAAATCACTATTTATAGTTCCGTAAATTAAATTTTGTTTCGTACAGTCGGGTACAAAAAATATTTGGCACTTTCACGGACGAGCAAACGCCGCCATTGAATAAGAGTTCTCCTGGTGTTGGGTAGAAACAACATCAGTACTGGCAGGCAGAAGTCTGATGATTTAGTATATCAGGAAAGGCTTTTTAATGGCCATTAAGAGGCGGGAAGCCTCAGTTCTTAAACTGCGGTGTGGAAGGCAAGAGGGAAATTGTCACACTTTCTTCCCAGGAGTGTTTATAAAAAAAAACTCCACCGACAAGAATCTAACTCTTAAGGAGTCATTTCTTTCTTGTATGGAGGATGGGCCCACCATAAATTGTGACGTCTAGTAATGAAACATATATTCATTTTTTCCTTATAATGTCATATAAACATTAACAATATTAGTACTTCTTTGTCTAACGGGAATATTTCAAAATTCATCATAACTTAAATCCACACACTTACCAGTTGACGCACATTTTACAGTCGTTTCTGATAATCACAGTCGTTTAAATCTCACTGCACAGTTACACAACAACGGTTTAGTAGAATGGGGGCCTTATTTGATGCTTTTTGCTTCTATTTTTCGTTAAAAATCCGGAGAAAACAAACACTCAATTCAAAACGAACCAAAACAAACGGAAGGTGACGGAAAACCAAACGCCAAACGTAAAGTGTGACAAATGACACTTCTGCCATTCCTGTCAATGTCAGTGATAACTGTCAGAGTTGCTATCCGTTCCACGGCTTTACTAGATAACCATTTTAAGCATAAATCTTAAAAAAGCAATTAAAATATTTTATTCGGAGATTCCAATTGCTTAAAATAGATAAAAGTAGAAAAACGTGATCTAAACAAAATCACGTACTTCAAATAATTGATATTGTTTTTATATTGACCAGCCCGTCGTTCCTTTACACGTATTTGTAAAGGAGGAATGGCGTGATGAAAAATAGTCAATACAACGCATCTTTTAGTTCGATTTCATTATTCCGGTTTCGTCTAAACGATATCTTTCGTCTAATTGTCTAAAAAAATAAGTTATTAATTTAGGGGCAATGTCATTATTAGACGCTACAAGTTGCTACTGGGCCCAAAAAAAATGTCTCCTTTGATGATAATAACACTGACACTGATGATGATGATGATTTACGTATAAATACGTATAAATGTCTACACGGCTACTACGAAATTGAGAAAAAAAAGTATCAACTCAGAAGGCTCTACATTATCCATACTTTTTTTCTACTTCTTTTTTTCGATTATGTTTGGAGCCACATTGAACTACCGAATAAGCTTACAAAATTGGTTTACTTCTTCTATTCAGACTTTTAGTCCCATTGGATTTAAATAAATAAAAAAACGTTTATTGCCATTTAATGAGACTAATATATAACTTTCCAGTCACAAGGCTCAGGTTGATTAGTCAAAGAATATACCTACTTCCAGCACCACGTTCTAAAATAAGGTTAAAAAATACAAAGTATTATTTACTACTTCGATATGTACTCACTAAATAAAATTGTTACCTTATTTTTCTAAACGACTGTACTTTAGATGTTGTCCCATTCAATTAATAATTGCAAAGGGACAGAAATATTGCTTGATAAACATATTTTATTAGTAGACCACACCTGTTTCATATTAATTCTGCATATCAATAAGCGTTGAGTATACAAAACTGTGTTTAATTCAAAAACTATCATTAGAGTCATAATCATCGTAAAGATTTGTAATGGTTTTGCGTTTAAAATATAAGCAAACTAAGTTTGCCTTACACAGTTAAAAACCGGCTAAGTGCAAGTCAAATTCGCGCACGAAGGGTACCGTACCATTGATTAGGTAAAAAAATTATATCGAGAAAAAAAGGGTAAAAAAAATCGCGTTGTTTTTTTTTGTTTTTTTTTTTGTAGTCTCCCCCCTTAAATATTTATTTTATTTTGTTTATAGTATTTGTTGTTATAGCAGGAACAGAAATACATAATATGTAAAAATGACAACTGTCTAGCTATCGCGGTTCTTGAGCCTGGTGACGATAGACATACAGCGAAGTCTTAGTAACAAGGTCCCGTTTTTTCCCTTTGGGTACGGGACCCTAAAATATGAAAAAAAATGAGCATAAATGACATAGAATATGTTTAAGTAGTTTGCGTAAAACAAACCAAAACTAACCATGGACTCAGTTAGAGCAAGTAACTTAATATATTTTTTATTTACAGGTACAAAATTAGGATAAACGATATGACTTCAAGCAGAAAGGTAAGAATTTTTATATATGTTTATACAATATTAAACTAAACAGTTACTAAAATAGTCTTGAGTTGAAGTTACGGAAAAAAATTGTGTTTTTTATATAATCCAGATTAGTTCAAAACCTCATAACATAAAAGTATTGTAAAATGTTATTGATTGATGACTACTTAAAAATGATTAAATAGCTATGACTTAAACAAGCGTTGAAAATACTCAAGACCTAAAATTTTTGCCTAAAGTATTTTACTTTCTGCAGGAAAGCTTTCTAAAGCGATAAAAGCACAGGGGCAATTTGGAATCACTCGCGTCAACTCGATGAGTGATTTTCGTTCAAAAATCAATTTAATGTCAACGAAAATCGAGCTAAATAAAGACACGAGTGGATACAAAATTAATCACTGACACACAGATTTTCATTAAAAAATCGAACGACAATTAATGATAATCACTTGCCATATTGACGCGAGTGACTCAAATAGAGCTTCTAATCTTTCATAGATCTCTTAGCGAAAGTACTACTATCATTCAAAAGCTATCTTACAAACAATACCTACACTGCCAATCACAAAAACTGCAACATTAATGCATTTTATTAAACTACTTACTTTCCACACACTACTACTATGCACGCTAAGCCTTTCCACATAAAAATGTGGCTTTCATTATGACTTACTTACCAATTAAATTTATTTTTTAACCTAAGAATCATGGCTAAAACTAATAAAAATGTATCTCTGTGATAAATAGGATACCTACATTATGGTATTATCCCGTATTTACCTTCATATTTTAATTTAAGTGACCATAAAATGTTAAAACAATAGGCAGAAAAAAAGGTAAGGGTTTTGCCCAGCAGAGGTATGCTTACAGGCTTATTTTGTATATGCAGGTATACAAATAATTGGCTGAGGTATTTATCGTAATTAACTTTTATAGATTTTGTATTAAATTTTCCGAATAAAAAATTGCTGGTCCATGCCTTTTTCACGTCCAACAGTGTAACCAAAGTAAATGTGAGTGAATCCAGTCAACTTTCTACTGTGTTAATGTCAATCTCGCAATTACCTATCGAGATTCAAATGAACCTGTAAAACCTGTACACTCATTGTAGATAAAACTGTATAGTTACATAACTCTTAGTGTTACACGCAGTTTATTTAAAATAATAGCAAGTTACTTATAAAAGAAATAATCATCCAAAAGTTCAGACTCAAGCATTTTTCACAAGCGTTGTCATAACTCAAATTCAAATTTCACAATTTTTCGTGGCTCCTAGAAAAGCAACGGCACGTTTTTTAATAAACATTACGCAGCCAAAGCAAAATGAGGTTTTTAAACATATTTTTTTGTGCTATATTAGGTATATACATATATCAGGTATATATAGAAAGTAACTTACAAAAGCAATAACCATCCAGAAGTTCTTTAAAAGTTCTTCTTTAGTATACCTAAAGAAAGCTTATGTATAACAAAAAAGAAAAACCGGGCCAAATGAGAGTCAGATTCGCGTATGAAGGGTTCCGTACTATTGACTAGGTAAACAATATAGGTAAATATTTCAAGTGCGGTAGGTTTCGATTATTGTTATCGAGCACAGAAGGGCAAACATTTTTTTTTTACATAAATGCGGCCTTAAGAAATTTTCCTTGGACATAGTTTGAAAATTACGATAAGTAAAAAATTTATAGGTAAATACGTGATAAGTATGAAACGTGTATCAAAATATTATTATCAAGAAAGGGTTATCAACAAAGAGTTACATTGTCTCAAAGCCGAAGAGAGACACTATAAGGAAATTGAAAAAAGCTTTCCTATCGTCGTTGCTTAATATGAACTTTGACCTACAGTTAAATCGTAATGACACTAAAAATACAACTGTTGTTTAGTAGGGAAAACGATTATGCAGTTGAAGGTAGGTTTATTAATCGTAAAAAATAAACATTTCAATTTAATTTCCACTTTTCTACTTACACACGTAAAACTTATGAATTAAATCGTACACACTTAAAAGCGCTGGATAATTATTAAATTACTGTATAGGGATCAGAGCAATAATTTATGAGATAAGTGTCTGATATTATCTTTTAATGCTTTTATTTCGAACACTGAGAATCACAAAAAAACAATGTAAATAGGTGATTTGAATCACGCTCTGACGGAGATACAAAGTTTGAAGCAGGGACAAAGCCGAAACATTTTCAATAAACTGACAAAAAAGATATAATTAACCCATCAAGTGCCAAGAGGCGTTAAATGTCAAATAAAAACAAAACAACAATACATCGAACACCTCTATTGTCTGTTGATCCGAACAATTCTTCAATCAACTATTGAAAGAGGTAAAAAGTAATAAATCCGTGTGAAGAATTTACACAAAGCAATGCCGCTTGCAAGGAGGTATAGGAAAAACAATGATTATTTAATTCGAAAATGAGGTAATGAGTTAATTTTTTTTCATTTTTTTGGGTACTATAAATGGATTATCCTAGCTGTCCAAAAACTGCTGTACAAAAATTGTTATGTAAAAGAAATATATCACCTACACAAAAGGTATAGTCGGCTTTCAGTGTCTTTGCTTGCATTCACCGATAAAGCGGCGCGCTGAATATTCGTATCTCTATTGACGTCAGGCCTCACGACTCAGTTGCTAACGCGCTGTCTATAGCACAAAATCTTACATTATTCTTGTATTCTAGAATCGTCCCTTTAGCCACCCCCTTGATATGGCACTTACTTTTTTTTACATCCATGCCACGGTACATAGTCATACCTTTTCAGCTAAGCTTTATTAACCTATTATACGTACATAGTCACTAATATTCACGTTGTCAGTCAGTGTATTATAGTCGGCGTCATTATATTAAAGTAGCTTTCACTAAAGCCTACCAACACGATCAAATCCATCAGTTCTCGACTACTTTACGATAAAGTCATCATAACTCGTTTTATACGAAGAATCAACTCGAACACAATATGTCTATTCCATCATGACACCAAAGTATGATGTTACAATACCGAGTTGAGCGTAAATAGTAGCACATTTGGCAAAACAATAAATCACATAAAACATCATAGTAATGACCGTTCGTCGTCCGTGTATCACAAATAAATTATGTCCCGAACGTAGTGTTGTAAGTAAATATGATACTTTTATCGATAATCACACAAAAGTAACTTTAAATCGGCGTAACTTTCTGAAAACAGTCAGTTTAATTAGAGAGGACCCAAACAAATGGCAAATGCAAATTCATACATGGAAAGCCTCTATCTACCCTAAAGTAAGGGTGAAAAATCATTGGCAAAACAAATATGTAGACGACAGTTAAGTATCATACTAAATGATGAAACAAACATTTCACTTGTTAGACAACATACAATTCAAAGTGCAAAGTTTTTATTGTACTGTGACTTTCAAATCATCAATTTTGAATCTTTTGACGTATTAGCAAAAACACTGTAATAAAAATATCACGAAAACAGAGTGCTAAAATTTTAAGAGTTGAATCTTTGCAAGTTTCTCATCAATGAATGATAATTTAGAAATAAATTGTAACGATAAGTGCAAAATTATGTGTTTGCATCTATTTTTATCGACATAGAAAGTGATAGATCGTGTCTCATCACTAGTGTTACAAGATGATTGCTATTACGTTACAGGCGTAACAGTAATTTCGTCTGTCTGTGTAGTAACAGGTGATTTTCTTAGCATCGATGGCATCTGTGCTATTTTGAATCTCTGTAGCGTGAGTGTGTGGCACGAATGTTGAAATTTTGTATACTAATATTATAAAGCTACTGATCACATTTGAAAAAAAACTTTTTGTATTAGGTAGCTTATTCATCGAGGACGGCTATAGGTAATAAAACATCCCACTAAGACCTACGGGAATGGAGTAAAATCAAAACGTACGGGATACCGCTAGTCATTGTTTAAAGCGTAAAAAAAGGGTAAAAGATGGATAAAAAAAATACATTGTTTTTTTATTGCTTTATCAATAACCAACCCTTTTTTATTGCAAAACATTGGAAAATACATCCAAACAGCCACACATCGTCACCGATTCTTAACTGATTTAATGAAAAATAATTAACATAAAGTATCGACCACTAAATCGATTTATTGTAAAGCATTTCAACTGAAAGTGATTTTAATTAATTAAGCCTAAAGATAAAGATCTCAATATAATAAAAAGAGTAATGGACTGTATCGCTCGATATGTAATCGGCAGTATTTATCGATAAGTGGAATCGATATATTATGTCAAATCCGTATTAAGAGCCCTTCTGATCTGACCGGATATAACTGAAAGTAATGTAATTATTTTTTGTTCTGTCCAAGTGATAAGATGATAGCGGTTTTGGTAAGCTTAACTTAAGTCTGAAACTTTAGAGCATACCCATCCATGGTAATTTTTTTTTTTGACTTTATTTAGTTATATATTGTACCTATCGATAAATAGTCTACATCAACATATCACTATATTTGAATTTATTTAATAGATTTTTTTGTTATTTGTAATGAGAGGTATCATTTGTACCTTTGAAATAGAAATAAACTTCATCGTTATTTTAAAGCATATTTTGGTGTTCCGTTATATGTATTTATCTCTCCGTCCTTACTTATTACGAATAAAAAAAACTAAAGTAAAAAATGAAACTTAAAAAATATTAGGTACTTGAAATTCTATCACTCAGACCAGAATAAAAACTTTTACTTTCCACGAAACATTATGAACTCACCAATTAAAGGTTTAACACTTTACGATTATTACGGCGATCTTAATTTAAGCGAGCTACCGGATTACGCGGGCCCTTAATAAAATTCGCTTATTTATGACTGAGAATCAACTTTTTTTTGGACATGCAATAATTATTGGAGCAGTTATTTGTTATACAACATTATTGGGGGTAAAATGAGCCAAAAATATGTACACTCATAAGAAAAAAATTCAACTTTACATAACCTGATTTTTTAGTCTGAATAATTAATATTATAACTTGTTTTTAAATAGATCTACCTAATTTTAAGACAGATGTCCATAAGTCAGGTATCAAACGACAGCCGGGCGCCGCATAACAATGGAATTTCTATTGTGTCTCGTTTACACATACTTGACGAGTTAATCAAGTCATACATAGATGAGAGTTCTATACACACAAGACAAAATTGCTTATGTGTTAAAATACCATGGTAAATCTTAAAAGCTGTTAAGTGACAATTAAGTATCATCAATCATCATTATAAGGTCTTTTAAATCTCTATGGGCTTGATGACGTTTTAATCGTGCGTTTGTCATTTTATTTATTTTTAAACGCATCTAGCAAAAAAAGGGCAGAACTCACAGTAAAAAGTTTTTTTTTGTGATGTCTACATAGAATCCTCCGCTGACACTGTACTGTACTGATCTGTAGCACTAATGTGACAAATGTTAAGAAAAAAACATTTTTGGTAGGTTAAAGATCTAGCGTGTGAAGTCCAAATATTTCTACACCGAACAATGTCATTGTGCTTCCATGACTAATGTCAAACTTATTGCAAATTCACAGGGGTATTACTTAACTTTATCGCTTTTATATTGAAATTGCTAATAGCATCTGACTGTACATCTTTCAAAAACTGCTACGAAAGCACTTATTTAGGTACCACACATTCACAGCGTTAGCAAACAATATACTTAGTGGCTCTAGTCAAGCGACAAAAACCAACGCAAACTCAAAAAAAATGCCACGACATGACATTTCAATCAAGCCTTCGCTTCATTGTTTTCAATTTCTAAGGACCATTTTATTTTACTCGCTTTTTTGCATTTCCTATAATTATTTCTCATACACTTGTCTAGAACGCTTGCCACATTAACGGTGCGTCTTATATTTCACTTGCATTGCAAGCGCCTCACACGGATTGCAATTGCAGATAGATCGCTATCAAGTTACATAGTACACCTCAGTGAATATCTCACGAATGTCACAAACCGAATGGCCATTTGGTAACCGCATATCGATTCTATTATTCGTTCCCACATCCAACAATAAGTAATTTTGTTAACAAAAACACAATTTATGGTCAAAAAAGTACTAATGCTTATTCCGTAATGTTCAAAATGGTCAAGGTGATGTTGTCAAACAGTATTGTTCAAGTGAACATGATGGACATTAGATGAAATGATGTTCTTTCATAAATGCATGTTTAATAACTAGCCGTATATTTTACTTTATTCATGGCATTGATAACGGTTGTGTTTTTGCTTTTACCGTGTACATATTTTTTATACCTATTTAAAAAATCTGTCAAAAATGGGGTTGTTGCACCTAACAAATATCGATGCTCTTTACTGGCATCAATTTCCAACAGGATTCTTTTGGGTGAGCTCACTCCATTGTCGTCTCTGTCTTTGCCACGTCTGAGGCCTTACTCTGGACACATAACCCGATCCAATAAATATATAAATATTATATATTGAAAATATATTATATTGAAAATAAATTAATAATAACTACCACTTCCAATACTACAAACGCAGCTCACTTGGCTTAGGCCCGTGAGTTTGGCGTGCTTACCGATTACACTTCGTTTTCGAGAATAAATTTCAAAAGTGATAAATAATAATAATATAGCCATCCCTGTCATACGCATACACGGCCTGGTATGAGTGACAGGGATGGCTATAATCATTGCATCGGGTTTTAAGTCCAGAGTAAGTCCACTGGTCTAGCCTGGAGACAAGCGCGAGCCCATTTCATATATTAAAAAAACGACTCTAAAACTACTACAAACTAAAAAGGTTTGCTTGAAATAACTATCAATGCAATTTTTGTAATTATCATCTTCCAAATATATATATAATTTTTCAAACTCTTTATTAAGATATATCTACTTAAGGTTTTTTTTATGTGCCACGACGATGACTAAAGATGTTCCTATACCTAATCCCAGTCTAAACCCTCTTAAGTCTACATACGGCCCGCAGTTTCATCACTTCCCATTTATAACTCACACAACTCCATAAATTGGTCTAATAGTGACAGGTGACATGTTAATTAAGTATAAACCACACATTTTCTAGTTCTAACCAGTAATGACTAGTTGCTTCACATTCCTAAGATGGGCAGAAGCTTTGATAAAACATAGCATCCATTTTGGGTTTCAAAGCTTCGCTGATTAAAGGTCTGGGCACACAGCCAGCGTGGCGGGACGGCGAAGTGACGGCGACGCGACGCCGACGGGTTGGACGAGTTGTATAATATATAAATATGGGCGAAATGACAGACAGCGCCGCCACCCTCGGCGGGGCGGTAACTGGCGAGTCAAGTCGGCGTCGCGCCGGGCGCGAATACAAAACACAGCGCGGCGGGACGGGCCACCGTCTCGTCAAACGCGGCATGAGCGGGACGGCAAGCGTTGTGTTATACGGAGTTCGTATTTAGTAGTCACACAGACGACGGAGCGTGGACGTGTCGCGCTCGGCGGGACGGAGTTTTGTATTTAAATACAACTTTTAGGGCCAAAATAATGGATAGTGCAACAATTGAACGTCTGATAAAATATGTCAGAGGTTACACATTCACCATACTGATTTCTCTTCTGGTTCACCTGATGCACCCACAGTCGTTTATGTTTTTTCTTCTTTCGAGCTAAAGCAAACAGCAGCAAAGCTGCTTCCACGTCTGAATCGCTTGACATGAAGAATGCGAAATCACGTCACACCGCGAGCGGAACGGCAGGCGCGACGCCAGCGGGACGGTCATGCTTGCAGTGTGACTGACTCATAGCGCTGGCGTTCCGCCGGCGTCGCGTCGGCGTCGCGCTGCGCCGGCTGTGTGCCCAGACCTTAAGTAAAAACTGGATTAGGCCAGATGTTTGAATTTTGTATTGCAAATGAGTGCATTCAATGCGATGCATTTTTTTTGCCTCATTGAACTAACATCATAGATCTATGTTAACCCCCTTATTTATATTAACTGCAACGGTTTTAAACCTATTTTAGCTATTACACTGTTTTGTCCCGTTCTTTCTTGGCGCTGTCATCATTTGACATGAATAAGAGGGATGACTATGGGGGTAAATATTTAGCTCTGTTTTAAATATTTTTATTCTTGTTTAATCTCGTCAGCTTACGAACAACAATAGAGGTAATACCATTATTTGACTAATAGCTGTTGAAACTTATGTACTCACTTGCATCCTAGAAATATGTTCATACTTTTTTGGTAAAAAAATTATGACTATACCATAAACATAGAATCATATCAAAATCTGCTGATATTCTACAAAAAACCAAAGGCAAGAATGTTATTAGTATCCAGTGAGTTGTTACTACTACGTATAGAGGAGCTACGCCAAGCAAAAAATTTATCGCAAATACGACGACAAGATTGTGACGTTTTCTTTGAAAATTTGAATTTCGAATTATGATTTGTACCACGAGTTGATGACCGTGTCATTAATTCATGGAGCACAAAATTTGTTCGTGATGTTAGTTCCATACGCTAGTAATAGTAGTTCAATGTTAGTATATTATTTAGTTAGTATATTTAGTTAGCATTTTTTTTTTGGTATAAAAAGTATGACTAACCTTAAACCTAGAAAAAAATTCTAAAAAAAGCCAAAGCCATGAATGTTATTAGAATCTAAGGGATCATTTTACTTTTTTTTTCATTTAGTACCGTATAAAAAGCATACAAACGGTTACAATATAAAACAGCACGAATAAACCGCTAAGGTTTGGGATAATGCTGCTTCAAGTCACATCGATACCATCTATAAATAGTTGAGATAGATACAATAAATTCAGCTATGTTTCAATACTGACGAGTGGTGACTACATTCAAAGTTCAAAGCAAAAGTTGTAAAAAATGAGCTTTCAATTTATATTTAATGTTCAATGGTGTGATACTAATGCGAAGGTCACTAGGGAGCTCGTTCATATGTCGAGGAGCGAGATAGGAAAGCACGTGCCTTTCAAAGCATGCAGCCTTCACCTAACTTAAAAAGCTATTAACATTACAATACTATACAACGTGATTTACATGAACATCATAAAACCTACGTCAGAAATTGCTTTATTATAATTTTATACAAACGTCATACAATAGTGACATTAATAAGAAAATTCTGACGCTGCGTAAAATTGACCCACTTCTCGTAGCATGATTATCAACATTTGAATATACAGGCTGATGCATGTTTTGAATTATCGAAAAGACGGACATAACTACGAATACCAATTTTGTTCACAATGAAATCCAAATTCGAATCATCATCTTTATTAGCTTCAACATTTTGTAATAATACACAAAGTGGTCTGTCTATTTAACACATGAAACACAAACAATTTAAAACAGTTGTTTTCCGAGATGCGTTTCAATTAAAAATAGAAAAGAAAAGAAATAGGCACTCACAAAGTGATTAAAAATTGAATTTAACTTGGTCATGTTTTTGTATTTTGTCATTACAATTTTTAATTTTTGTTTGAGATTGTAATTATAATTTGAAATTAATTTTTATTCTGAAATTATTAAAATGCTTTTATAAAACTAAAATTGTATTTACTAACCTAACTGTTCTGAAATAAAATATTTGAATTTGAATTAAAAATAAACGAAATAAACTCTTACATTAGTATAGTTTTCAACTGTGAAAACAAACAAAACGTAAGTTTTTATTTTTTACTAGCTTTTGCCCGCGACTTCGTCCGCGTGGAATAGTGACTTCTTTCTCCCGTTTTTTACACATTTACCACTATATCTTTGCTCCTATTGGTCGTAGCGTGATGTTATATAGCCTATAGCCTTCCTCGATAACTGGACTATCCAACACAAAAAGAATTACTTATTCAATTCAAACCAGTAGTTTCGGAGATTAGCGCGTTCAAACAAACAAACAAACTCTTCAGCTTTATAATATAAGTATAGATTTTCACAACAACATCCTGTATTTACACGTTCAGATGAAGCGACACGACACATTTTAAGGCTTTTGTCAAGGGTCTTTATAAACAGACAGGTATGTCAAATCGATTGATTATGTGTTTACGTATAGTGGTTTAACAGATCACTTTAGTGTTGTGAATGGTGCAGAAAAGATCAGAGCCTTAATAATTCTAGTGCAGTTTGAAAACAGTGCACCGATCGAATTTTATTTTTAGAAGATAGCACGGTATTTTCTTTATTAGGGTCACAAATTCTATGCATTTTTTTTTCATGAGGCAGTCATTTTAGTTTGTGGATATATTACTTAATTGTGTAAGGAAAAACTCGTTATTACCATACAAAAGATTGATGGACGCGATAATCGATGCCTAGATTATAGATACAAAAATTTTACATTATGTTATGAGTTGCATTGCATGCACAATTGCAGAGTTTTTTTTTTACTTCATTAAGCACTTTTTGTTACAGTTTGTTTTATTTGATTAACTAGAAAAACTGATTTATTTCCTTAAATTGTGACCTTGACCTCCAAAAAAAGAATAAAGTAATGTACGCCAACAACAACATTGTCTCAAATATTTCGCAAAGAAATATTTTTTCTCACGCAATTAAAAATCAAGATAATTAAGTTGTCTACACAACTACACAATTAACGAAACAATTTTGTATGGCATAAAGTAAAAAAAGTTACTAATTTGGTTTTTATCGATATCGATGTTTATCTGCACACATCACTAAAACGATTTTTTTGACATTTAACAATAAGTTTATTAACCCTACCAACTCGAGACATGTTATAACATAACTATAAAGGTGTAACAAATCGGTTATTTTCAATAGATATCTTTATTATGTATGGACTTGCCGTTTTAAGATATGAAAGTGAAACTTTCTTTTAGAATAAATGTTATAGCTATTTTTATCTATAGTAATTCGCAATAGATCAAATAGGTAGTATTTGGGAGGATGACTAGAAAAATGTTACGTAGTGTACCTACTTTCTGAATTGTTTGTCATATTGATTGAATAGTCTGTAACGTGAAGGCTATAGAAATGAAATGTAGGTAATTTCAACAGAGCATCATTTTACTAAGTGATATTGATAGTGCTTAGATAAATGTCAATTATTACTTCAGAGTCTAAAAAGATCTTACTTACCGTAGAATTTAGTGCTTTACATGACATAACAAAAAAATATTTCCGCTAACATTATAAAAGATGGGACTTAAAATACCATATCGCATTCTAATGCAATCATGTCATAGCACCTTGTGCGTTCAGTCTTTTTGTCGGAATATGTATTAACAATAAAAAGTCCACTTTCCTTTTATTTATAGTGATTAACCTAAATATTTTAAATTAGACATGATTAGCAAAGGAACAGACAGTACTGATTAGGTATTTTATTGCCGATTATTAGTCACAAAGAAAGCTTTGCCTATCAGGTAAAAAAACTATTTTTCTTAGAAATGTGAAACTTACACTTTAACACCATCATAGTTATTTCAGTCGACATTTAGTGCAATCGTGTCGACACCTAGTGTCTGATTCGTGACTACTCGTACCTTCTGCGGTTTGAATCAGTGCAACCAACGTTGTGGGAAGACAGATGGCTCGCTGACAAATCGTGGGTTTGTAACCTTTTTGCGAATGAAATTATACAGCTGGTGGAGTAAACTGAGCCTTTAGCAGGACTCGATTTATTTCAATTTTTGAGAGGTTTAAGCCAAAATTTGAGCTTAGTTTAAAAAACTTCGAAAGAGTCTCTATCATTATTTGAAACTAAATACATGCCTAAGACACGAACACTGGCTTGCTTCACATTGAGATATTGAGTAAAAAAAATACTTTTATATTTCGAGTGAAAAGTGCAATGTAATAGAGATAGTAGTAATGCCATGAAGGTATAGGTACTATTTACCACTGCAATACAATAATCAAACATAGACAGATCTCGCTTCTTTAAGATAACATGCCCAGAGACCTATCTCCGATACTGACACTCCTAATACTTTAAAATCATACATAATAATCCTCCACAGTGAGAAAAAAAAAGCAGGTAATAAAATAAATAAATGAATTAACTAATCATAAACCACGCTATTATATTTGCTCATTTTCACACGAATATTTCACGACCTGATTTACATACATTAACGCATTATTTTTCACACCAAAACCACGTTACATTATAGACAACAATCTAAATTATTCCTTTAAAATATTTGTACATCTCTATAAATCCTGGAAACGAGACAATAGAATGTTGTTCTTCAGAAGTTCGAAATAAGAATCATATTTCTTTGGGTTAGACTTTGCGGTTAGGTTTCCCACAAAACAATGGAATAAAATTAGGACAGCAAAGCTGAATACAATGTTGCTCAACTATCAAAAGTGTGCGAAAAGTGAATGAAGAACGACAGTATTGTAAACGGAAACATTGCTATTGAGAAAGAGCGGTATACTTTCAGTACGTTGTTTCTGAAATTAAAAAAGGACCTTATGTTTGACTATTGATACTTATAAGAAATAGAGTAAATTTTTCAACAATCTTTCGCATAGGAACTCTTTATAATATTTTGTTTTTATACATGCAGGATCTCACTGGACCGCTTGTGATCGGTCGATGTAAAAAACTGTGGGGAAGGCCTATGTTCAGCAGTGGACGTCCGTTGGCTGATAATGATAATGATGATGTTTTTATACTGATTTGTCACCATATAAACTATTCCTTGTCTAACACAGTTGCTTTTTACTAGAGCATTTTATAATGTTGTTTGTAATTTATTCCATAGATTTCGCATAGAGATATTTAAAATCAAGATTATAAAGCTTTTATTATCTTTAAATAAAGTAGATTGAATGTTATTGTCGTTAAGGAAATCACAAAGAATTTAATTACACTTCTGGTAAAATATAACAATGTCAACAGAAAATTACCGAAGTGCAACTAATCCTATAATAAACTAAGAATTCTACGTGAAATTATATGGTCAGAATTCAAATAAACCATTTGGTGCTATTTCAGTATTGTGCGGTTAAGAAACTGTCTTAGCTCGAATGAATCCGAACAAATCACTGTCTTGTGCAAAAGGTATGAGTAACGAGAGTTTCTACGCCTAAGCTTCATTTTGATGAATTTGCAGAATACGGTCGCGGACTCTTACGCCTTACCTACTTCTCTTGCACTTTGCGACGTCTTTTGTATGAAATGACGCAGGTTTCTGTGTCGTGTGGGCAAGCGATTTTCGTTTTCAAGTGGTTAAGCACGATAGACTCCGACCGTACATATTTTAATATTGTACCATTTTAAGAAGTCCATCAGTATGAAGAACACGCCTACAGAAAACGCAAAATCTCCAGCCAATTGATAAATAGCAGTTTGGTTGCACGTTAAAATAACTATGTCATAAACACTACTAAAATCCATTTTTCTTTGCTTGTCGAATATTGTAAGCAATTATTTTTGTTACTTTTAAAATAATATCAGTGAATAAAATTATTTAACTATCTGATTTAAAAGATCTGTGTTAAGGACATTTCTACAGAAGGGTGCTTTTTTTCTCAATTCGGTGGTTGATTTGTAATTTGGTGTTTTACGTAATTTATACAACAAAAAATTAAGTTCACCCCATCCTGAATCTAAAATAACAATTTGCCTAAATTTTGTTGAGTGGTTTATGAAAAAAGTTAAGCACCGAATTGAGAGAGCACCGAATTGAGAAAATGAATTGAAAATTGATGTAACCCTATAAAAATGTACTGTATTAGATAGAATGATCAAAGTAATAAACACCTAAGCGTTTTGTTAAATAACTGCTGGTGTATCGGTAATGGTTTATTTTATGCTTTTGTGCCTTTCTTTATTGATTTTTTGAAATGTAAACACAAAAAATGTAATTACCATGTTAATGTTTGGTAACAAACACTGGTTGACGACACGGCGGTAATTGAAACGAGAATATACTTTTACACAATTTCCCGAATGCTGCCCAGCTGAGTTGGATTCGTGGCTCTCTTTCTAAAAGTTAAAATTGGACTACTTTTTCCAGGTACACTCATACTCGCCAGCAACTTTAAGAATTTAGTTTTCAACACATACTAGGTACACCATGGGAGCTCGACATGATTTTCGTCTTATCCATCCATTTCTTTGAGCATAGTGCCAAGGTTGACCAGCGTCTTTGCCACAACGACTATATCATTGGCAAACCGGAGGTATGTGATGACATACGGATCCGAAACATGGTCTCTTACTATGGGCCTTATAAAGAAGCTCAAAATCACATAACGAGCGATGGAGAGGGCTAATTCTTGGTGTTTCTCTACGAGATTTAATCAGAACAGAGATACATAGAATAACTAAGGTAACGGACATAGCCATGAGAATTAGTAAGGTTCAGTGGCAGTGGGCAGTGCACATAGCGCGAAGACCTGATGGCCGTTGGGGCAGAAAAGTTCTAGATTGGAGACCCTTTAACCAAACCTTTGACGCAGCGTAGGATGTCCACAGACAAGATAGACAGATGATTTTGAAAAGATCGCAGGATTAATCTTGATGCAGAGAGCTTTTGATTTGTCGCTGTGGAAAGCCGTGGAGTTGGCCTATGTTCAGTAGTGGACGTCCATTTGATAATGATTATGATGATGTTGATTGATTTTTTTTTTCATAATTTATTTATTTCAACACACTTCAGTATATTTTCATCGCTCTTATTGCAATTAATACGATAGAAACTACTATTACTACGCCAATTTATTTATTTTGCCTGTCTGAAGTTTTTGAAAGTGGAAGGAATGAGGAAAACCTAGGAGAAGTTATTTCAACCAAGTAAGGGAAAAAGTGAATGTCATGTTATACCAGGATGTTAAGAAAAAGGCAAACAAAAGAAAAGATTGGCAATTGCTCCACCGACAAGAGCGAAGCTCTTAAGTTTAAAAAGAAGAAGTGCTGTGTCTACACTTTTTCAATATGTTTATTAGATTATGAGAGAAAGAGAGTTAGTTAATAGTTTACTCAAATTAGCCTAAGTCTTAGAAAAAATAAGACTGTGCCATACACAATCTCCAGCATAATAGTTTTATGGAATAAATGAATAGCGCTTATTAACAAAATCCATAATATCATAGTTGAATCACAATTCGGTGTCCATTTTTCCCCGGAATTGAGATCCACGGAATTGAGAAAACAACACAATACATATAATTACTCAAAAATAATATGAGTAACAGTAATTTCTACTAAATATAACGGCGGAAAGCAGTTAAACACTCAATAATTTTACCACAAATCTCAAAAAATACTTCTGAAACATAATTGAGGTGGCACACCGATTTCAGAAATGACCCTATACCAAAAACACCGAATGATTTCGAACCTCTGAAAATTGCTCCTGAATGCAACAGGTCCCCAGTCTATAGTGCTCGGTCGCTCGGGCGCAACGGTTAGATGGCGGGAATCAATAGTAAGCGTTTCATTTAAGCGTAGATAGTGATCTATGTAAATAAAAGTAAATTTCACCGAATTGAGGCACACGCCTCGGACAAAATTTTAATGTGTCACTGTATAAAAACTAAAGGATTCAGAATCAATATAAACACTGTTATGGCTTCATTATTTATCCCTTGTTACAGGAATGTAGGTAAAATAATGAGTCAGTTATTAATTTAAAAGTTATGAAACAAAAACGAGTAAATTCTGGGAAGCGGACACTCCATTTTAGGCCAAATTCTGCCCGATTTTGAACTTTCGGATTTTTTTTAGGCTAAATGTACAACATGTCGGTCTTCTAAATATGCTCTCCATCAGGCCAAGAGTTGTATAAATACGTGAGATTTTTTTCATGCACGTCATTCAATTTTTAAGGTAGTTTTTTTGCTCCAGTAGCTCAATCGGTCGTGTCCGTAGAAATGCCCTTAAACGACATTATTACCTATGTTGGTTGTAATTTTTGTGCTCATCTTATTTTATTTTAAAATGAATCATTTCGTTAAAAGGAATGTCAAGATTGTTTACAATATTCGACAAGCGAGGAGAACCGGACTTTAACTTTGATCTTTGTCTATCCGTTAGTTTTGATTACAATTGCCATTGTAAGGTAACGAGTGAATGCGCGGCGGTTGTCTTTGATTGTGGAGCCATGGCCGAAATGGCGCCTGGCGTCTCTAGACCATAAAGTTTGAAAATAAGGTTACATAGACAAAGAGTCAATCTGTTACTTGGGCTCTAATGGCACCCATGATCTTCGCGATGGAATCTTAATGGATTAGCTTAGGCTGTTGTCACTTAAAATGGGCTAGGCTAATAATAAAAAACAAAAGCGTAGAACACGGCATCGAAATAATTTAAAAAGTTTTGAGTTACTGAGCTTTCAATGTCCCGATCCCGTTATATGCAATTAATAAATATTAAATACCAATCATATACATAGGCACCAAAAATATTCATTCGAAATCCTACCTTTAGAATGGCAGCAAACATCTTGTATCCAAATACTCCTGCACTATTCACATTCTCCTGCTATACACTGCACAATATTCATGTCAATAGATAATTATTAACCCACCGCAAAAATTCATAACTTCACAGTTGATAAAAATTAATGCACACCGCATTGAGACGCCTCGACTGATACGACATAATTCACTTATACTAAAAACTTACTACCCCCGAATACCTGTTTATTTATATCATTTCATTTGTCAACAAAACTCGCCATTTTCAAATGATCACGAACCAACTTTGACCCGAAGTAAAGGTTCGCGTGTATTTCATAATAAGTGATTGAAATAAAACTGATTGTGATTAGTCTTGTGTAATCATCACGCTATATCCATATCGAAGCATCACTATGGTAATATAATAATAGTGATTAAAGGCGATTTAGCCATGAAACTATGGTATTGTGACCCCATAAATTTTAATAGTCAAGCGTAGTTCATCATCACAAAGACGTGCAAAAATGGCAATTTGTTACCTTGAGTTGAAAATCAAAATAAAAAGTTTAAGTGAAAACTAAGGTAACGGACATAGCCCTGAAAATCAGTAAACTTAAATGGCAATGGGCAGGGCACATAGCGCGAAAAACTGATGGCAGTTGGGACAAAAAAGTTCTAGATCGGAGACCCTTTGACCAAAGACGTAGACGCTGCGTAGGGCCAAATGGACCACCGACAAAATGGACAGACGCCCTTGTAAAGATCGCAAGAAAAAACTGGATGCAGACCGCTTGTGATAAGTGTGGAAAGCCGTGGGGGAGACCTATGTTCAGCAGTGGACATTCTTTTGCTGATAATTATGAAGTTTAAGAGCGGGTTTAAACAGTTTTGAGTGCTCATACCTAGTAAGGGGGCTGTGACGCTAACTAAATATACAAAAGTAGCAGAAAATTAAGGAACAGTTAATTTTGCTTAAAGATACAAGGTATATCACTGACTATATGTATAAAGAAATACTTTATGCGTAACAAGTATCTTATTCTTTGCTATTATATCCCAGTAAAAATGAATTTCACACGCCCATCACACAAACGCATTACTTAACAGTTACAACAAACACACATTACGCACCGTAACATGATATTTCACTGCTCATCACGTAAATCACTGTAATTGATAAAATAACAGTGTTTTGACACGAAAATTGTCAGTGAGTATGACGCTTAGGCAATGTTAAGCTCATCATGCGTTCTGATGTGAAATTTCGTTCACATTGTTAGGGTTGCAAGATGCAATTAATAATAACTAGCGGTCCCAGCGGCTTCGTTTCGCCCCCAGCCCCGTCCCGCCCCGGCCCCGTTTTATTCGAGTCTTCATTGTTTTTAAGATGTATTCTGCTATTTGGGTCGGAAACAAATCCAACAAATTAAAAACCATGGCAATCGGTCCAGCCGTTCTCGAGTTATAAGTGTTGTAACAAACACGACTTTCATTTATATATATAGATAAAATAGTCCCCCTAGCCGATTTCGACTTCGGTGGCCCGTCACAACGACGGTCTGCGCGGGACATATTATAGTGCACAAGTGTGTGATGCAATTATGGCTTTTCTAGACAAGGAAACCGTATTTAAATTCGCTATATAAGTATATTTGTTTACTTATAATGCGAAAGGAGTGGATGATTCTGTAAAAGAAATATCCTATGAAATAGGATCGTACGGAAGTGAAAAAAACCGACCCCGGATGATGTCGTACACGGCCTGGTATGAGTGACAGGAATGGCTATAATCATTGGATCGGGTTTTGTGTCCCGAGTAAGGCAACTGGATATTATGATAATATTTTTTCATTCTTCAAATCGACTTGAGTTATATATTTGTCAAGTAAATTAATTAATTCACTCCTGTCACAATTTTTTTTCGATCTCGAAATCTCTTATTAGTTCTGTCTGAACTTGAGACAATTTATTCCATAAATTTAAGGATTTTGTTTGTAAAACATAACCGATTCTTACAGCCTAACAAAGTTTTGGCTTTATCTGTCCAATACTTCATACTTTAAGTGCTTATTTGTCGATGGTGAATCAGTCCCTTAATATTTTCTATCTAACTGTTAGTGACAGCCCTAAAGTTCTTTAAACTGACCGCGGGACGGTATGTAATTAAAATATCATTAATATGATGATATTTTTACGATTATAATTATGATGCAAGTGGATGACATACTTGACCTTTTGAATTTTTGCCTTATGGATTACTTTGTAGGTTTTGAGCTTTAATATTTTACGAACCACCATTTTCAGATTGTACTAAGGTAAATTCATTTAAAATTTTAGTCATTCAAAGAATTTATTTCAGAAGTAACCGTACCTATAAGCAAAAGCATTTAACTAGCAACAATTTTAAGTTATACCTCTATATTAAATGATGTGACAGTACTTAGTAAAGCCAAGAAGAAGAAGTCCAGGCATGATTTTCTTAAGAAAAACTTCGGTCCTCTGTTACTTGTAAGTTGTCACATTATTGTTGCACCTTGTCACATTATTGCTTACTACCACTTACGAGTATGCTGAACCCGAAAATCATTCCTAAGAGAAAAAGCTCATATTGTTTCTGTGTTACTTATAATTTTTATCACACACTTATTCCATACACACACAGGAAATGACAACCGCATCGAAGTTCTATATAGCTCTAGGCGTAACGATGATTCACGAATGTTATACAATATTTGAATAGGCCAATCACGATGATATAACCAAAGGTACCCCTTGACCTACCGTATTAGGCTACTATAACACACGTATTGTTGAGGTGGACCACTTTTCTATTTGGTTATCTTTATCTATACTAATATTATAAAGCTGAAGAGTTTGTTTGTTTGTTTGTTTGTTTGTTTGAACGCGCTAATCTCCGAAACTACTGGTTCGAATTGAATAATTCTTTTTGTGTTGGATAGTCCAGTTATCGAGGAAGGCTATAGGCTATATAACATCACGCTACGACCAATAGGAGCAAAGATATAGTGGTAAATGTGTAAAAAACGGGAGAAAGAAGTCACTATTCCACGCGGACGAAGTCGCGAGCAAAAGCTAGTTAATATTAAAATCGGAAGAGTTTGTTTGTTTGTACGCGCTTATCTCAGGAACTATTCGTCCGATTTGAATAATATATTTTGTGTAAGATAGCTCATTTATCGGGGAAGGCTATATAAAACATCACGACACTTCTGTGGTAGTAGGTATTAGCGCAAAACCAGCAGTCGCGCGTGGGTTTGAATCCCGCAAGGGGCAAATGCTTCTGTGATGAGCACGAACAGTTTTACCTGAATCATGGACGTGTTTATGGGAGACGTTCCCCGTCATATTCGTTGTCTGATATTCGTACAAAGATAGAAAATGGCTTACTGAAAAACCAAGAAATAAGTGTGTTGTCTTGTTTGGTGCATGTATTTATTTAAAAAGTCGCTAAGATCTATGGGAACGGTGTAAAATCAATACGCGCGGAAGAAGTCGCGGGGAAACCCTATGACAAAAACTTACGAGGTTATTTGAGATGAAGAACATTAATCGGTTATTATGGAGCAGTCTTGAACTTCTCTTGATAGCGCCAAGTTAGGTTGGCATCATGTAGGAAACCATACGTCAAAACCTTATTAAGTATAGGTACACTTTGATAGTTCTTTTACTTCCCTAATTTGATTGCAAGCGTAATACTAGCGAATATGACCAAGACAATGCTAAGAGCTTTATTGTGACACCCTTAATACGCAAATAAACGCCTTTGTAGTATTTGTATGAGCTTTTAAAAGCAGAAATGCATGCTTTTTAAGATACAAGGAACCCTGTATATTTCGAAACCTTCAAGAAGTTAGATTAAAGCATCCCTGTCTAACGAACGATTTTCGCAGTAAGTAAGTAGTCAGTTAAAAATGGGACATTGTTCTTATAACAGTACGAAAACCTATTATTGAACAGACAATTTAATAAACCTACTACAGTAACAAAGAGCTTTATCTGGAATCTACATCTAGGACTTAATTAAGACCACGTAACATAGCTATCTCTATTGTAAGGTAGGTGACCCAAATAAAGCCTATGTCCAAATAAAGCCTATTTTTTAAATTTACCGCTTCAAGATTTCGAATGGCCGCCAACGATTGTAGAAGTGTGCGTATACATTAACTAACGCACACAAGCACAGCAAGCAGCCCGTGTCGCGAGCGTGTTGGAATCTTCAGTCAAAAACAACCACGACGCGGAGCGCACGCCTGTTTTTATAAAATTCTGGCAGATAAATTAGTAAGTATTATCATTTTTATTCGTACACGGGATGCTGTGTTTTGTCTATAGGATATTTATACGTTTAGCCATCTCATCATATAAGTGAAATAGGTGTAATATCGATGTGTTTCATATAATTGCTCTTTTGTTTACTCATGTGCCATGCCCTAATAAAGCCTATAAAAAAACTGTGTAGGCCTTTTTGGGACAATGGTTTATGTCAGTTAGAAATGTATCAAAGAAAATTTTTCAATCCTTGTTTCTAGTAAAATTATGGAAAATGCATCAACAGATTCTACTACAGAGAGGAAAAGGGCTCAATGAACTTTGAAACATATGGAAAACGCTGTTAGAAGGATAAAAAGGGGTACATTATCTACATACTCTGCTGCAGCCAGATACAACATCCCAAGAAGAACAAAAGTCATATAAGTTGATGATATGCGGAAATATCTTACTTGTGTCGTTTGGTGTCATGAGATGTGTGATGGACTCACACCCGCTGATAAAATAATTTTACTGCTCACAAGATTGTTTAAAAGAAAAGATGAAAAGGGCTGATTACATAGTATTTTTACATCATGTGAAACTCGATAAGTCTGATCTATAATGACTAAAAGTAATTAAGAGGATCTCATTAGATTTATAAAAGTAATAACAACATTTTGTACTACTTAAAAAGTTGCATGCTTACTGGTTTTTATTAGGGCCTTATTAAGACATAGGGTTCCCAATAAGGCCAAAGTGTCATTTTAGTTATTTTTTTTTGCAAAAGTTTGATTTTCGTTTCGAAAGCAATTTTGTTTCATTTATTACAAAGTTTAATAAATAAACATAAGTATTTCAAATTACCCGTGCATTTTTACTATAAACCTGCTAGTTATGTGGCAAAGAAATTAAGGTAGGCTTTATTTGGTGACCTTACCTTACGTATTGCATAATAAGGGCCCGTCTGTCTGTCTGTCTTGTCGGAAAACAACTATTTAAGTTAGTAGAGGCAATCTGAATCGTAAATTAGGTTAACAGACAGATTGATTTCAGGTTAGCAGTGGGATATTGAATTAGAAAGCTTTTTAAATTAGAGTAACTATTAAGTAAGAATAGTCGTTGTAACAGACATACCTACAAAGAAAATTACCTATTATATTTTTTAGGGTTTTGTACCCAAAGGGTAAAAACGGGATCGTATTACTAAGACTTCGTTGTCTGTCCGTCCGTCCGTTCGTCTATCTGTCACCGCTGTATCTTAAGAACCGCGATAGACAAGACTGTATTTCTGTGGGCGCTATAACAACAAATAAGTACTAAAAACAAAATAAATAAATATTTATAGTTTATTTTTGTTTTTATAGTGTTTTGTCACCATACAGACTTAATAATATAAATTGCACTTGTAAAAAGACAACTGTGACTCTGTGACAGACGAGGAATTGAACCCCGTGTCTTACGCAATCCGGGCGTCTGCCTAAACCAAACAAACAATACATCAACACAAAATTATGCAACATTTTTTTTTATAAAGAATCTATTGTTCCGAGTCATAATTGTCAAACATGAGCACTTACATATGAGTTTTGGACATCAACGTAGGTAATATAATGTTTTAATCAGTCAGGTATCAAACGAATGCCGGGAGTCGCATAACAATGGAATTTTTATTGTGTCTCGTTTACACATACTTGACGAGTTAAGCAAATAAATGTTTCAGAATTCTAGTGCTGGATCTTATTTAATGCATTTAGTTAGAAGATACTCGTATTTACGTGCCCTCTAATTGGAATATTCTGATCGATAAATAGAGTCATGCGCGGGAGTCGGTTTGCACGACGAAACTTAATTATGCGCGGAATAAACTGGATTTCGTCACATACGTTAGGTATCAACTGTACAATCCTTATACAGTTAAGGAATATAAAATAAATATTCAAGCTGTTTAGTACTTACATTAACAGAATCCGAACCATTACGTCAGCTTTTATTTCTATAAGACCAGATTTTTATTATTTCTGCTTTCTGGCCAGACTGTGAACTGTTCTTTTTATTTAACTACTAGCGGTCGCTCGCGGCTCCGCCCGCGTGGATGGCGAGGATTGTGTCCGAAAAACCCTAATATCTTACGGAACCCTATTTTTGTTCAAAATTAAATATAGCCTATATTACTCGTGGATAATGTAGCTTTCGAATGGTGAAAGAATTTTTAAAATCGGTCCAGTAGTTTATGAGCCTATTCATTACAATCAAACAAACAAACAAACAAAGTTTTCCTCTTTATAATATTAGTGTAGATGTAGACTAGCGGTCCCAGCGAACTTCGTTTCGCCCCCAGCCCCGTTCCGCCCCGGCCCCGTTTTATGGAAATTTTCTTTGCTATAAACCACACGGAGCCCGAGACCTTTTCATCGAATGCAAAACCGTGGAAATCGGTTCATGCGTTCTGGAGTTTCGTCAGGAAGGAAAACCCGACTTATTTTTATAAAGTAGAATGATTAAGTATTCATTACACATATAGAGTTTTCATGTTTTTTAAAAGTGCAATTTATATGCTAAGCAAAACGTCAAATTTTTGACCGGTGCTCATAATGAGTTGGTCTTGTAGTTTATTATTTATTTATAACAAAAATAAAACTTTTTTTTAATAATTACATATCTGCCAAACTGCTTACCAGATAGTCGACAGTAGTTTATTGGATCTGTGGTTTTTTATGTTATCATTGAGTTTTGAATTTATAAAGAGAATAAGGGCCATCGACAAATACTTATGAACTAACCAACAAATAATTCAAATACGGAACGTTCAATTCCGCATGAAGGACAGATAACGCTAATAAGAACTTGTTACGACACGTTAAAGAGGTCGTTAGGTTTAAAGATGATTTATTCTCATAAGAAACAAATACATTTCACTTACATGAGAACATAAATTAAATAATATTAATATTACAAATTTCAACGCGCGAGCGAACAAAATAAAGACTAGTCGTTAATCTATTAAACCCCCCTAAAATGCTTTGTAGACTCCCAAAACTTAAAATTAAAGCAGAACCATTGCAAAATTATCGCTTCTCCTCAAACAGGAAGACACAAAAAGATATACAACGTATGCCATTCCATTCATAATACCTTCTCATAGCACAAAACTAACTCGATATCTGATTTAGTGCAGATAAAACTCATTAGGCCGAGATCACAATCATTACAATTTTCCACTTCACAGAATACAGTGTGTAAATCGCCTAATGAGGACCGATGTTAAAGATACGAGACGAGGAAGATCAATTATGAATAGATAAAATGTCATTGCAGATAATTTGGAATTAGGTAAGTAACCTGCGTGCGTAAGCGAATTACGAAATTGTGTAATTTCAAAAAACGAATAGGTCATCTAGAAAAAATGACACTCTAAATACATTGAATATTGTGATGCTTAGATATCTAATTTAACATACATAGATCATGTAAATATTAATCTGTCTTTTATGTTATTATGTTGCAATACAACAATCGCTCGCACAAAACATATATTTAGAGACCTATCGCTTAGCATAAGTCTTAATGATTCTTTTGAAGATGATGATAAAAATACTTTAGGGGGAAACATGAGCTATGCTTCCTAACTGCTTTTGTGACCTAGACTTGCATATAGCGTGGATCAGAGGAGCGATTGTGCAAAGCAATCGTATTCATTTGACAGTTCATAACGCACGGTATAATCTGTCAAATGGCAAATATCGTTAACGATTGTATTGTCAATAATAATGAGTGAATGATGTACTTGCAGGTAGTGGTATCTATGCTATCCTATAAATAAGAAATAGGTCAATTAAAACCTATCAAGATTCTTACACCTTAAAAAAACCTGTAGGTAGACGTAGCAAAAACAGGTCCAAAGAACTGAAGATCAACATTGTTACAGTCTAACCACGCGTGCTGTTGCAAAATCTATTGTCTCATATGAATTGTTTCGTTGCTCCAGAGATGAGCCATTATGGCTAGATTCTTTTTACAATGGACAGCTTTGTTACCGTTTTTGAGTGTGGTGAAGCAATGTGGACACCAGTATGGGTTGGCCTCTTATAAATGTAACAAACACAGCGTATGCTGTCTTATTCCGTAAAAGAATATAAACTTTTTTTTAGCTACTTATTGCAGTTTCATGTTTTATCGTTCATTCAAAAATCGAATTAACCCATCAGTGGGTTAAAATACGGAGGCGATTCTACAAAATCTTTGTATCGTCAACATCAGAGTAAACAGGCTTCTTCTGGGTGAATTCGCAACATCTTCGACACGCGAAGTCTACAGTCAAGAGCAAACCCAAATATACAAAACTAAAACCTTTACTTATATGTAGTACCAAAACACACATAAACTACATAGCAATATAACATTTAAGGTATTCAGCAGCTATGCAGCACTTGATCCTGAGCGCCCTTGCACTATCGAGCGCGCTGGCGTGGCGCAATGCGCGTGCGACGGTACTGTCGGCAAAACCATATTTTGAAGGCTCTGTTTATAAGGCAAAACAATAGTCAGTGTCAGGAGACCTACCTACTACGAAAAACGAAATCCGTCTGACGAATTTCGCTTTTCGTAGTAAGCCCTCAGGCACTTAGGTCAAAAGCTTTGGGTAAATTCGAAGTTTTTGTCAAAATTTAGATATGGAATAATAAGTACACCAATTCTTTATTTGCCATGACTTTTACGAAGGATGTTACTTAAACCAATTTGAATATCACAAAAATATAACCACATTATTTAGCACTCCTATTTTATACGTACCTATCAGAAATAAAAATGTACGTTAAGTAACTGTTTCAGTACGTATTATTTTACGGTTAATTATTTACCTCTTGTATCTAGTTGCCTTATTTGTACCGACTTGCTTCGATCTTACAAAAATCGTTATTATCAAAGATCTTACTGAAGAAAACAGCCATAAAAAACAAGTAGCAAACTAAAGGAACTCTGCGCACTAGGCATCTGTAGCTTTAAATTATGTACAATTAAACTCGAGTCTCTTCAAAATATTTTTGCTGCTATCCCTCCAATTTCCCATAAGCGCAGTATTGTATGCAAAGATCGTCTATCGTTTTGTCCTAGCGCTGTCACACGGCTTCAAATATAAGAAAACGGGACAAAAGAATAATAAATATCACGCGAACAACAGACAGGTTAAGTGCCGCTAAATATACACTTTAGCAATTGCTGAAGTGTCAGAACTATAAGAATTGCTAAAAGTCTAGCTAAGTGGTTTTACAAAACAAAGCGTATTGTTTTGTGATATCTGAGGGAAAGATCTAGTTTTGTTTGAGACTAGATATTTAGTTTTTTGGTATGATCCTAATTGTTCATGTTCCCATTGATTGGGTGTTTCAATAATAGTCCAAGATGCGGTATACGGAAAATACACACTTCTTTATGTTATTCGAATCTGAGAAATGCTACCTACTTATATAAGGTAGAGCAGGCTTCCTATTACTCAAAAAATACCTACATTAAACCCTCACCTTACGTTGTTTGATATCAAATTAAAGCATAAAGCAAGAAAATGTAACAGTAAAAAAAAACTGTTTTGTTACTTCCCTATAGGTACAAATATCAATTTGCCATGCCAAATTCTTCAACATTACAATAAGAAAAACTCTTTATCTTTCCAGATGTGGCTCTCATCGTTGGTCGCGTGCACGCTGGTTGCCATGGCAACGGCGGCGGGAGAAGAATACCTCCCTCCTAACAAAGGATACAACTACGAACCTCCATCGATACCCTTCCCTACCGATGGAAATGGAAATAAGGTCAGTTTAAACTATACACAACAAGATGGACAGACGACCTTGTTAAGATCGAAGGATGAAAGAATCACACTGAATGCAGACCGCTTGCGATCGGTTGATGTGGAAAACCATGGGGGAGGCCTACGTTCAGGAGACGCGCTTTGGCTGATTTTGATGATGATGATGATGGATGAGACGTAACTTATTTTGTCCCCATTAGTTCGATAGTTTGTCAACAAATAACACAGTATGCAGCAGAGCTGTATTACACTAAGTCAACTTGAAGATATGAACCATACAAATACCATGTTTCTGACGTCGACGTCGACGACGTTGAAGCAATTTCTATTCTTTGTACTGATATATTTCTTTCTACAAACGCTGTAAGAAAGTAGAATCTCTAGGTTTTTATGTTCCTAGAAATTATACTTACAAGCTCAAGATTTTCAATTCTGAATGAGAATGAAAATTTTAGGACGCTTGCACCATGCTAGACCACAATTGCATCTTATAATTTTAAATTGCATGGCCACCCATAGATTTGTAAATGCTTACAGTTGGTTAATTCTCCATTATTACAAAACTAATCAACACTACAAATACTTGCTTACGTAATAATAATAACACTAATATATTCAGTGTGGCTTAATAATAAACACTATTATTTGGATGGGCATACCAAAACTCCTCAATCAAAGATCAAATCAAAGTAACACCTACGCGAAACTTAATCGTCCTACACAATACAATAGGCTTACTTCAACCTTGTATGCTATAGTGCAAGATGCGACTGTTAGTTTGTCTACGTCACTAAATAAGATTTGGTATGGCAACATTCTAACTTCACCTGATTATGAAAAGCTAAGCTTATTAGTATATTGAACATCAATGGGATAGCTATGACAATGTCAAAAAACAAAATATAGAGGTCTTCTGCTGATGAGAAAAGTAAACAGATATAATATTGCATCGTTGCTTAGCACATTTGTGGAGTCAGAAGACAAAGTTGTCTTGCCTGCATAGTTTCGTAAAATTGTATTGCAGCTTCACCGGGTCGGCGGGAAATGTAGAACCTCGTTACATATTAGCAACTGGGTCACCTCATGCGAAAAGAAACGTCACACTAAAAGTAGAGTTCAAATGTGTATGAGAGCGAGAATAGTCGAAAGCATAAATAATGATTGTCGAAAGCATAAAACAATCAGAGTTATGGCCAGAACTCAAGGTTTAATAGTATTAAGAACCAGTAATGTCATGCAACAAGGCTAAGGAAACACATACAATTTGGTATCAGATGAAGTAGATAAACTTACGGTCACCTCTCGGACTACACACAATAGACACACTCCAGCCTTGCACACTCAACTAATAATTAAATAAACTATTGAAACGTCGAAATTTCGACAATAACTATGTGCACTGTGAATATCTTGACCGTGAATTGATGTTATATGATATCATTCAACAATCATTTAATTGTTTGAGATACACGCATTGTTTTAATACTAAAATAACTGTTAAATTTTAAATTAGGCACGGTCACGGTGAATGGCTTAAAGACATAAATATTGTTGTTATTTTTGATGGTCGTTGGCTTAGCGGTTAACCTACAGACATTAGATAAAATTGGATATTGTTAAGATCATTTATAGCTACTCAATTACAGCATAAGTTCAGGAGACTAAGGTTACATAACGAATGTCAGAAATCATAAAGGTTTGCACGTGATATAAAAATCAATCAAGACTATGCTGAAGCTATCATAAAATCATAAATACCGCGATTCAAGTGACGTTTTACGACTACCAACGCCATCTAATGGCAGTCAGAGTAAAATACGGTACGGTATGAAGTATATTACAAACGGTGAAAATGTTGCTGCATTAAAAATCACAAACAATAGTCCAATAGCAATTCTGCCTGTAATTGATAATACCTACAATTAATTCTTACATATTGTTAGTTAGAAGATGGCACTATTGTAATTATCGTTGATGTACCATATGAATAAAAAAAAGCGAGCCTGTGTTTGTCTGTCCGGCTTATTTGTCTTTCTTCTATCTTAGCAATTTACAAGCAGGGCTGATACGAGCTCTGTTTATGGAGCAAGCCTACAGACTAACTATTGATAGAATGCTAGGTGCTGCAAAACTTGCTTTTAGCATTAAGTCCACCTTTGTACACCATGATTTGTGCAATAAAGTTAAGTCTTTAAATAAATAAAACTTGTGTACTTAATAAAAGTTGTCGTAGAAAAGTCATTTTCACGTACGTTTAACGACCGCACCTTAAAGTCATTTAAGTAGATTTTACGCTTAGATCTATTTGTTTTCGGTACCTACTTCAAATTCACAGGTTTCATGGCAAAATTATACAAATGACGCTAAACATTACCAGTGATAGTTGATCTTTCATTGTACAAGTGCAATCTTTTTAATGAGAGTTCAACAAATATTGGAAGTGCATAACTTGAACTGTAGTAACAGTGCTTTGAACTTTCCGATAAGCTAAGTATTTGACCTGCCGGCTAAATGCCTGCAAAGGTTATACGACTGATTCCTGCACTTAATGTCTTTAAGTGTTACATTTAAGAATGAACTATTGTTAGGTTAGGATCCACCCAGGCAAAGGTACTTTGCTTGGAACAAAATTGCAAGGAGAAAGCACACATCATAACCTCGCTTATTATTTAGGATTTTTTTCCGGAGCTCTTGGTATGAAATGCATACTTATTCTACTGGGTTCCCTGCAACAAAACGTAATCCATGGTCCCTGAGTAAGTCAGCTTATCAAAATTACTCAATACCGCGACACAGAATATATAATAGTACTACATACAGAACGGACACTCACCTCCCCTCCCTAATCTGACTTACCTCACTATCGCGCCGGAATTAGGGATCTCATTAGGGGACCGCCCAGCGGGCATGCCACGCGCATGTTTGCGACGTTAGCGGAAGTACAAAGTTTTGTGTACGAGAGATGCCTAAGTACTGTGCAGTGTACGGGTGTCTTTCTTTCTCGAGAAATGACTCCGATAAGAGCTTTTTTCGTTTCTCAAAAGATGAGAGGTGGATAGTAACTTCATACAAAATATGCAACTACATATAACCTATTCTAACTATTCAGTTACAGTGAACAACTTTAAAAACGTTAGGTAAAGGTAACATTCTAAGAGGAAATTATAATTGTATCATTTATGTGATCGGTGAAATCAGGTGTTGCTAAGGTAGATTCTATCTTTTTATTTCTCTACGATACCACGTGAATATGACATTACGAAAATTAGTACTCGTTACGTTGTTTACTAAATTAAAGTAAATTATTTACGTTGTTTATGTATCTGTTTATATTAAATTGTTATGTGAAAATAGCTATGACCGGTGCGGTGTAACGGACTTTGTCAACCCTTATAGCACGCACACAAACGCAGCGTCTGTGCAACACGCCATCTGTCAATGTATGGCCAAAATGAAAAGTTTCTTCTGAGTGTCCGGGCTGTGACCGCGATTTAATCTACACTTAGCGCCATCTCTTACCTCCACAGCGAACTACCAACTAAAAACGCACTTTTCCTTTCACAGCAACCCACGCCAGGTCCGTTCAGGCCATCTCAGCCTACACAAGGGCCTTACAGACCGCCACCGCCACCACCAAGACCGCAACCACCTCCTCAGAGGCCTCAACCGCCGCCGCAAAGGCCACAGCCACCGCAAAGGCCACAACAGCCAACAAAGGGGCCTAACACTTACGTACCCCCGCCACCACCACCCACCGGGCCTTCTTATGATGTAAGTATTAACAGTATTATATATGACTATAACTACACAAAGCTACATTATTTACTTCTTGATTGTAGTACATAACCTGATTGGTATAATAGATGTTAATGACGCGATTTTAGATGCAGCTAGCGCCACTTTTTTTTAATATGAATTGGGTTCTCTCTTGTCTCCAGTCTAGACCAGAGGCCTTACTCTGTAATACAATGTTGTGTTTCCCAATCAATTCGTCCTTGCCGCTATACTAGTATGGCCTTGCGAGGGAAAGACATCTCTTTCTGATGGCGGTATTCAGAAATCTTGGCCAAATCTCAAGAGTACGGCCCCTGATGTGACATAGACAAAGACGACGACGGAGCCAGCGCACCCAGAAAAAGCCTGGCCGGTAAATTCTAGGATCATCATCTCTTAGCAATATTATAGCTTGTCATATCTACTAACAGTGGACGAGTGGTGGACAAGTTTGTATCGCTCGTGAGTACTAGTGTCAAAAACATCAATGCAGTGCTTTTAATTGAATGTGGAGTACGTTTTTAAGAGGTATTTGTTGCGTAACTTCGCGTTTCTTAAAATTCCCTAGCCTCACTGGCTGGGTCTTTCGAATAGGCTCAAGTATATAATAAATGCAAAACCAGTTTTCAACCAAAGCATTAGTTTATTTTCTAATCATCGTCGACATAATGATCGGGGTCGGTGCCTCTTGGTGCTGGTCCTATGTACGGCAGTGTAGACCGGTATTCGGAATCTTCAGATGCTACTTGAGAATTATTGTCTAAAAAAATTCAAAAATAATCAGTTTTAAACGGCACATTCTTAGCGGATTGTAACTATGTACCTATTGTTGGTAAATTTATGTTTTCTTTTTACATGTTCGTATCTGTCTCAAATTACAATTTAAGGAGATTTAAAATTAAGCTAATATTACATTCACAGATGTAAGAGACAAAGAGAGACAAAGAGAGAGTTGAAATCTTTTTTCGTATTTACTTTGTTTCTACCTTTCTTCAGTTCATATTTTTATAGAAATTACGTCAAAAGAAAAATGAAATAATTTCTCTTTTTTTTGCATACAATACCTTCTACAACGTTTTCCTTGGTTTGTGGATTGGCTTCTGAAATATATTTTTTACATAACGTTTTTTTTAGATTTGCCATACACAGAAAAATATAAATATTATGTCAGTAAATAAATAAATAATGAACAACTCACCGCCACCATCACTATCTGCAATTGTTAAAAAAACATAAATTGATCAATTTCATTTGAGGCCCGTTTCACAATGTCCCAAGTAACGTTATCTGTTCTTTACTTCATACGAAATTACGTTCTATATTTGAATTATTTGTAGGTTAGTGATAATTTGTGGATGGTAAAACAGCCCTTAGTCTTTTCATACTCATTATGTGACTCAGTTTTGATAATAAAGACGATTATTGATAAGGTAAAAAAATCCTACTTGTGCTTCAGTGATAGAGATTATTAGAGATGATCAATTTCTGACAAATTATGTAAAAATATTTTTTCATATAAAATTTATAAGTAACTTACGAAGTTTAAAATCATCTTTCACTAGAAAAAATAAAAATATTATTAGATGCAAATTGAAGAAAGCAGTGTGTAGGTACAAATAGCTTAAAGCCTTATTATAAAAATATTTATTTAAATCGGTCCAGTAGTTCCTGGGATTAGAACGTACAAACATATAAACAAATTCTTTTAGCTTTATAATATTAGTATAGATTGACGAACGTGGTCAAATTAGGATGGGAGAATTATCTGTCTATGTTGGGACGTGTACGGTCTATATCGGGACGTGTATAAGTTTTCAGTAGCTCTATATGCAAAAATAAACGTCTTTTTTACTTTTAACAATACTATTATTATCTTTCAACTTACACATTATCGCCTGCTCCGTCGTACATCTCGTAGAAAATATACTTCCTGATCCTTTTAATTGAAGTCGATTCCGCACTAAACAAAAATATATGAAGTTATTTGTTAATATAGAAGTTATTTGTTAATATATTAGGTTCTACAGATTAAATTAAATACCTACTTACCATTTTCAACACCTAATAAAATAGAAGTGTAGATTTGTATTTGTTATTTAAAAATAATACTTAAAAGCTGTTTTCATATTAGGTAGTAATGTAAAATTGATGTAATGTGCATTAAAAAAGAATCGGTTACGACAATCAATTATAAAGAAAAGAAAAATAACTTACTTGAAAGACGTTCTCCATACTCTGCAGATTTGTAAAAAGGATCATGATGATTTTAATACTAAAACAAAATTAATTAAACCAATTATCTAAGCTAAGCTTACCTAAAAGGTACGACAAATAAAAACCTACCCATATCCATTATTTTGAGTTGTTCTGCAAGTGAAATCGAAAAAATATATTACAAAATAATATTCGTAAAAAGTAAAACTTCACTATAATTAAAAAGTCATACTTACTATCCCTCTCTTTAAAAGATCTATACGCATCACAGGAAAATACTAGAAAACACTAAGAAAACAGGTTATTTTCATTAATTAATAAAATACTTTACAAAGCGTCTAATATTTTGTAAAAACTGCAAAAGAGTTACCAAAATATAAAAAGCATTTAAACATAAACCTAAAGTATCCATGGCTACTCCGCTACACAGTACTGTTGCCACATATTTACGAGTCATAATAAAATGTTACGATTTATCAAAACCGATTACATTGAAACGATACATCTAAAAGTACAAGTAAAAGCTTTAACTTTATTGAATTTAACAATCATGTTCTCGTGCAATCTTTTGTCGCAAGAAAACAACCGCACTTGCATTTTACAGCTAAAAGAAAAGATATAGATTTTCTTTCTGTTTTCGTCTCAAAATACAATATCTTTGTCAAAAAATTATGGCAATATCCCTAAACTAATCAACTCATAAAGTTCGTGCTTAACGTCTAGCGTCTCCTAGACGCGAAAAGCCACTCTATTAGTAGGTACCTATAACCCGGTTATCATAAGAATGGACCAATCAAACATGTCATGACCCCCCCGCTTCCCCGCTTACCCACCCGCTTTCGTCCATTTCGTGTCATTACAGCGAATTTTTTGACATTTTTCTCTCCCTGCAGTGACATTGATAGATCCATTCTTACGATAATCAGGTCATACTCACATCATAGACTTGGTAGCAGTTCTGTTGTCTATATGGTAAAGCCATGACGACTACTATGACTATGGTGTAAAATATTAACGATTCTATTGCATAATAATATGACGAAGGAACAAATTCTGCTAACAGATTTAGTATGTCCTTAACACTATAGTTCGGACAACAAGACAGATGTATCGACAAATCCTGAATCGCAGGCAGTTTCCCCCGCACCCCGACTCCCCGCAGGCGAAGTGTCAACGAAACGGTTTATCATAAAGACCCCTTACACATTGCGACTTTTAGCATCGATACTCACTCTCACTCACGCAATGAACAGATTTAATTTGGCATCGATGCAGTTTCCAATATACCAGCTTCTGCATCGCGACTGCATCGATACTAACGCGCGTTTGCATCGCGACTGTATCGATGCTGCAGCGCAGTGTGTAAAGGTTGATATTTTGAGACTGCATCGATGATACATCGCGACTGCAACGCAACTAAAAGTCGCAGTGTGCAAAGGGTCTTAGCGGTAGCAATTCGACATGATACATACAACGGCCGCAACGTCACTTAAATCTCAGGTCACTTACCATCGAGCATTTCAATTTACTAAAACCTCTTTTCCCTTTCCAGCATGACCACAGCCACGACCACGACGACCACCACCATCATGAGCCAGGCATGCCCTTCGACTTCTCCTACGCTGTCAACGAGGATGGCAACGATTACAGCCACAACGCCATCTCTGACGGTGACGTCACTAGAGGAGAGTACCGAGTGGCCCTGCCTGACGGACGCACGCAGGTCGTGAAATATACCGCTGATTGGAAGAACGGATTCAACGCTGAGGTGAGAATCCAGAATCCTGTCCATGTATTGTTTTTTTTCTTCAAATATTCATGCAAAGGTTATCTACGGATAACCACTGATTGGTAAGGTGTTCTATAAAGGCAGTTTAGTTACAAATTATGCACAATAAGCGGCGTGGACTGATCCAAAATGCAACCAGCGATTTGGCTGGAAGTGTGATCCAATCCAAATGACTTCAGTAGTTACTGCCCAATAGTAACTCTTTCTAACGCTTTCAGTTCATTGTAAGATTTGGAAGTCTCTCAAACAAAGTTACAGGTATACATACAATCTTAAGAAAGTCCATCACGTAGAAAATGTCCACCATAATGGAATACCATTGCAACCAAAAATGAATACCATTGATGTAACTAACACAAAACTAAGTTAACCTTGTTACTTCCAGGTGAGCTACGAAGGCGAGGCCAGATACCCAGACCAGCAGCCAGGATACGGTACTGGACCCGCTGCCAGTCCTGGACAAGCGTACGTGCCCCCCAGCCAAGGAGGCGGTTACCAGTATTAGATTTAGATGATAGGAGATAAGTTAGAGGCTTGGCTTAAATTTATGTTCGTGATAATAGTTGATGTTTCTGGATCATTATTGAAGATGAATTGGTGACAATTGGAACCGACTTTTAGTGAATTTCTTATTACATTCTGGATCTTTCTTAGGTGGAATAAGTGACAAGTAGAGCGTTCTCCATAATTTATTATGGATTTGCTCTTGACTCCAGACTAAACTTAGTCGAGTGAAATTGAGAAAGACTCAACGATGAAACAAGCTACCCTGTTTTTTTTGCGTCTACTTCTTACGAACAATCAGGATTGTGCTCGCCCTACATAACTGTAACTGTTTTGTTTCAAATGCTTTGCTTATGAGCCAAGCTTAATAGCCAAGTCTCTAATTTATTATTCAGTTTAAGCGCGCATCAAATCATTCATTCTTTGAATTGAGAGACGGTAGTCACAAACACTTGAAATCCTATTTGATTGATTTCTCTGATAGCGCCTACTTTTTTCTCAAGTATTTGTGTATGAATACCCAATGTGTTCTAATACCGTGATCTTTAATAACTGCCGAATTTAGTAAGTTATTGGTAAATAAAATTGAATAAACATCAACATAGCATGCATCTCATTTTGATTATTTAATGGCATATTTTTTAAACTTAGTTGTATTGTTTGAGTTAGAAATTCAGAAGATTGAAGTAAAATTATTTTATTATTGTATAAACAGTACATACACTATAAACTGAAAAAATATCGAAATTATAAATTTAAGATTATTAAGATCCAATTAAAGTTACCAGAAGTTTAGTTACCATTAGGATATATAAGATTAAATTCTTATATGTATAATAATTAATTATGTAGAATTACAAATAACAAATGTGCCTAGCACATAAATATAAGTACAGTCTATCAAACCAAATTACAAAACTAACTAACTACTCATTTGAAAACATTATACAGAATTATGGTTACTCTTCAACATCAACAATATTTTATGTATATTAAAAAAAATAACACAATTTATTGATACATCTGCCATTTCTATGTATCCATAGATATAAGAATTTTCCTTGTATCTAATTTATAATAGCATAATTCTAAGTTGTACATTATACATTTTAACTATATAACATATATAAATATAATAAAATCGCATAATTTGGTGTGATGTGCTAGTATGCAGTGACATGTGATGAAGTGATTTTAAAATATTGTAAGATATGGATTATTATTCTTCTTCAATTCTGAAAATATAATACTCAGTATACACTATCTTTTGGATATATTTTTTGATCAAACAGCATCACTGTTAATAAAGTATTTACCGAGACATCATAAAATAATAAAAACATACTTTTTAAATAGAAACCTACTGGAAGTGATATCTGAAGTGAAAATTTTAAAAATACATTTTAAAAAACTTTTGTGTCAATCATTAATCATCTCTTTTTGTTGGCAGTGATGCTGGTGTTTTAGTATAGTGTTCATTTCTAAAGTTGTTAATAGAAAATGTCCTTTTGTACCTTATTTTTTATAAAATAAATTAAGCCAACAATATACCTTTTGGTTTTATTTTTAGTACCTTAACTAAAGATAAAAAGTAATTCAATTGCTTATTATTTGCTTAGCACCAAATTGTAAGAATTTTGAATATTTACAACCTGTATAACAATGTCTTAATAAGTTCCTGTTTAAATCATTGAAATGAAATGAAATGAAATGAAATGAAATGAAATGAAATGAAATTGTTTATTTGCTAAAAACATGGTAATATGCAGATGGTGTTGATAACATTAGAAATATAGCACTCACGTTTTACCTTTTTATATGGCATGCAAATGTTAATATTAATTGTGAACCCCTATCTTATTTATGTCAATTTCGTCATTATATACTATTGATTAAAAATGTCACTAACTTTATAAAAGTTCTTATCACTAAGCCATTTTACAAACTTTCTTTTAAAGCGCACAGTTGGTAGTTCTTTAATTTCATTCGGAATGGCATTGTAAATCTTGACACACATAGCATCACATTGATTGTGATAATGCTGCAGCTTTGGCAAACAATTATAGACTAATTTACTTGTGTCTCTCAGTTTTCTGTTGTGAATATCACTTCTCTTTTTAAATAAATTCATATTCTTTTTAACAAACATTCCAACCTCATAAATGTACAGACACGGTAAGGGCAATATATGTAAGTCCTTAAATAACGTTTTACAAGACTGACGAGGGGACATACCACAGATCGCCCTTATGCACCTTTTTTGAGATTTAAATAGTAAATCCAAATCCATAGAGTTTCCCCAAACCAAAAGTCCATACTTCAGAATCGAGCCTATGTAACCGTGATATGCAGAAAGGGAAGTCTGCAAGGTAGACGTCTGCCGTAGTCTTCTTAAAACGTAAACGTATCGGTTTATTTTTTCTCTTAATGCTTCAATTTGCAGCCTCCAATCACAGTTATCATCTATTATAATACCCAAAAATTTTGTTTCATCAGCTTCTTGAATATTTATTCCATTATTATAATTAATGTCAAGTTTTACTTTAGTATGTCGATTGGTACCAAATTGTATATAATTAGTTTTATTAAGATTTACTGTCAAATTATTATCATTTAGCCATGTTATAATTTTGTCAATGGTTTTATTTATGTCAGATTCATAACCTTTAAAATCTTTCCTAAACGGGATTACTACCGAAACATCATCCGCGAACAATGTACATTTGTGGTCAGTTATTTCAGGGAGGTCATTTATATATAGCAAAAATAAAAGTGGACCAAGAACACTTCCTTGAGGGACGCCACATGTATTTGACAGAAACTGTGATCTGTTATGATGCACATTAAGTTTTTGATCTATGCTTGTTATTTCCACGGCCTGTTTTCTGTTCGTCAAGTAAGACTCTAACCAATCATGTGCTAATCCCCTCACTCCCATATTTTCCAATTTGAGAAGCAGCAAGTCATGAGAAACAAAATCAAAAGCACGAGTCATATCAAAGAAAACAGTTGTGGTCGGGATTCCTGCATTAATGTTATTATTTATTTCACGCATCAAATGAAACATGGCGAGAGTTGTGGACTTATTTGCTTGAAATCCAAATTGCTCCGCCTTAAGGATGTCAAATTTCAGGATGTAACTAAGCAGTCTCCCTTTCATAGCTTTCTCAAATACTTTTGATAACACTGGAATTAGAGTTATGGGACGGTAGTTTTCAAGCAACGATTTATCTCCTTTTTTATGAAGAGGCTTTACAATAGAAATTTTTAATAAATCAGGAAAGGACCCTGTTACAAAAGACAAATTAATTAAATATGTAAGTGGCTTTACTAGCTCATCTGCACATAGCGATTTGTGCATCCCACATGCACATTTGTCCATCCCAAACTTTACAGGAATAAGCGTTCCATATTTGAATTATTTGTTCCTTAGTGATTTTTTGTGGATGATGAAACAAGCCTAAAAAGTATTACGGTTGCACCAAATCTGATGTTGGATGGTGACCATGGATTCGCTTTAAATGTGAATTGAGTTCTTTCCTAAGCCCAAACTTTTTATCACACAGATAGCAAGTATTAGTCTTTTCCATATGCCTACTTTTGAAATGATCTGACCTTCTACCTGAAGACACAAACCGTTTATTGCAGATCGCACATTCATATGGCTTTTCTCCAGTATGTAACCTAATATGCTCAGTCAATGTTTTTTTACTCACAAAATCATCACCACAAATCTCACAAGTGAAGTTTTTTACCTTGTTATGTATAGAGATATGCTCCGTGAGATTACTTTTACGGTAAAAGCTTTTGTAACATATATCACAAACATATGGTCTTTGTTGCAAATGCACTTTATTTGTATGAGCTTCAAGGCAATCTTTGGACTCGCTTTGATATGAACACATGCTGCATGAATAAGTTGTAACTCTTTTCAATTGTGGTACTTTTGTTGTGTGACTTTTAACATGAACTTTATAATGCGAATGTGATTTTAGAGTTTTAGAGCAATAAGGGCATACTTTTTCTTTGTGACAGTTCAAATGAACACGTAAAGTACTAGGTTTTTTGAAATCTTTGCCACAGTACTCACATACAATTGCATGATTTATGTTTATATGAGCTATCCTGTAATGCTCTGACAGTGATCCTTTAGTTTCAAACTTCATTTCACATTTTTTACAATATTGCCGTATTTCAGTACTTTTAATGCTAGTAATATTTTTATCATTATCATCCGTCTTAACAGGTATATCAAGAGTAACAGTAACATGCTTCAAATCTACTACATTTTGGTTAAAACTACTTACCTTCTCTTCAAGATTTCTTGTGATTGTAGAAATTGCTTGTCTCAAGAAGTGATGTCTACGCAGTTGTGTGTATGTGGTAATTATAATTGTGCAGCAGTCTTCACATGATTGATTGCACAGAATGTCCTGTAACAAAAATTTTATTTTTATTTTTTAGATCGTGATAAAAGTAACGCTAATACAGGAAACTAATAATATGAACGCAGAAGGATAGGAAGTATAGAATTGGAATATGTTTAAGCTAAAAACTATAGTTATTTCACTAAAAGTTTGCATCAAGTTATAAATTAAGCTAACCTTACTTTACGAAATCAAAATTATCGTACTATTTCGTTAACTAACCAAGTTTTACTTACAAATGAAGGAAATAAGTAGCCCACAATATCAGCTAAAGTTGCATCTTTCGAGTGGTATTCGTCACAAATGAAAAGTTCTTGATGAACAGTCAACATTTCATCTTTTTGTTTCAAACACAAAAAACAGACGGGTTTCACTGTTTCAGGGTGTAGTATGAAATGCAAATAATCTTTTATTTGCATTTTTAAAAGATAAGTTAAAGAAAATAAAACAGAATTGAAGAATAAACTTGAATTGGATTTTGAACGATATGTTTGAAAATGTTTGCAAACAATTTTTTTTTAATTTTTTTTGTATTTTTGTTCCTTATGGGCTATGGCTAAGGTCTTAGGACCATGCTGCCTTGTCATAGGTTAGTTTATTTCTTCAGTCAATTTAAGGGAGTTTTTGCAAACAAAGATAGCCTATCAGTCACTGTCAATAATTCAAATCCGATACCTATTTGTTTTTCACAGAAAGTATGTTATGGAATCCTAAAATGTTGATTTCGATTTGATAAATAAATAAAAAACTTATAAACATCAAAAGCAGCAGAACAGCAGCAGAATGCTTTTGAAAAGTAATTGTACTTTTAATCTCCGTATTCAACATTCAACAGGTACAAATATTTATTTACTACGTTTTCTGATCTGTCAATAGGCATACTGCTTGCTTGAAACAGAACGTTTTTAGTGTGTTCCTTCATGACGCTAACGTTACAAAATCGCCATATTGTCATCAAATGATCAAAGTACGGATACAACTGCTTTCGGAGGTATGTTCTATTATTTTGTATTTTTTACCAGCGCGGCAATGATAACTAAACTTATTTAATTTTTAATCGCAACTTCGCAAAAAAACCAGTGTTTTGTTTAATCTTCGTATCTTTCGATATTGTGAAAACATGATGTAAGGAAGGCAGGTAGGTTTTTTTTTTTTTTTTTTTTTTTTTTTTGACGGTTTTTGGCGTACACGGCTTGTGCGATGCCAATTTCAAGTAAAAACGAGGAAACGGGATTATTGAAGGAAAAATCGGAAGGACGGATTTGCGGAAAAAGGAAGGTGATCAGGCGCAGGTTTTTTTTTTTTTTTTTTTTTTTTTTAATTAAATTATATATATTTCAATAATATTTACATGTTATTAAAATAATACATACTTTTATATTTTTATATTATTATAAGCCATATATGCAGCAATAGTTTTATATATAAATAGATCATTACCATATAATAGTTGAGTAATACATGTGGGGAAAGGAACATGATAGGAAACTAGGGAATCATAAAACTTGGACCGGTCATAAAGAGAGCAGGAGAACAGTATGTGGTTAACGTCAGCATTTTCTACTCCACATTCACAAGTTGAGTCGTTTATAATATGAAGTCTAGCAAGGTGAGCTGGAGTGCAGACATGACCAAGACGTAAGCGTATTAAAATTGAGGTGGAAGTCTTACTCAAATTTGTACCACAAAACCAAGGTTTCAACGGAATACTCGGCTGAACTTGAGCATAAAATCTACCTTTAAATTGACAAGACATTTCCCAAATATTTTTCCAATCGTCTCGTAGGTGTTCCATAGGTAATGAAAGGAGATCATGATGATACATTTTGTATGGAAAAACGTCCCCACACTGCACCGCATCATTAGCTAGTCGATCAGAAATCTCATTGCCCGTAATCCCGCAGTGGCCAGGAATCCATACAAATTTGATAACCAACCCTTTATTAAAGCATTCGAATAATAAACGACGTATTTCATAAATAACAGGATACTGAACTTTTAGATGAAAAGGAAATTTTATTAGGGCTTGCAAAGCGCTCTTGGAATCCGTAAAAATAATCGTTTTATTTAATTTCATAACTCTAATGTATTCGACAGCTTTATAAAGTCCATAACATTCTCCAGTGAAGATTGAAGTTTCAGGCGGCATCTTAACTTTTTGGACGATCTTAAGTTGTGTATGATACACTCCTACGCCAACACATTCTCCAGCGGAATGTTTTGATGCGTCAGAGTATATATGATGGAATTCAGGGAAAGATGTATTTATTACGTAATTAAAATTGCTTTTTATATTACGGTCCAATTTGTCAAACAGATCCAGATAAACTGTAATTGGAAGTACAAGGGACTCATAGCTACAAGAAAACAAAGGAAGGCGACTGGATCTATGAACTGGAGACGAAAGAGAGACAAATTTTCTGTAACTTTTGACTAAGCAAGGAATAGGCTTATGCGCCCAATATCTTGAAGTGTTAACTAATTCAGAGAGGGAATGAAGTTTATTAATCAGGGGGTGATTATAACATTGAATAACACGGAATAAAAATTTGTCTGACAAATATTGTCGCCTTAGATGTAAGGGAGGTTCATTACTTTCAACTTGAAGAGCATTTATTGGACTAGATTTCATCGCTCCAGTTATAAGTCTTAAAGCTTTGTATTGAATTTTATCCAGTTGTTTAAATGCTGTTACATTCCCAGGCTCAAGTAGGAATGTTCCATAGTCTAGAAGGCTCCTTATTAACGCGTTATATAAAAGTTTCATTGAATAAGGATGTGATCCCCACCATACGCCAGAGAGACATCTGAGCATATTTAAAAGTTTCTCGCACTTATTGACTACATAGTTGTTATGGAAAGTCCCAGTCAGTTTACAGTCCAGTAAGACTCCCAAGAATTTAAATCGATCCACCATCGGAATGATACTATTGTTGTAAACTAATTCAATAGGAGGAGGTATACGCTTACGAGAAAATAGCATAACAGCACTTTTAGAAGTCGATATATCCAGTCCATTACTATCCATCCAATTTTTTAATGAAGTTAAAGCAGCACATAAAAGATATTGAGAAATTTCGATTGATGGATTAAAGCAATACAAAAGCAGATCATCGGCATATTGTAAGATTTTAACTTTATCTCCTAATGCGGTCTCTAAGTCATATGTATATATGTTATAGAGCAAAGGACTAAGGACAGATCCTTGAGGCAGACCTCGCCATACAGAGCGATTAGTTTCTGGGAAAGGTAAGTTAATATGTCTTTCATATAGAATATTTATAATAAAATTGGAGAAAATTGGTGGTACATTTAACTTTTCAAGTTTTGATTTTAAAACCGACAATATTACGTGATCGTACGCGGAATGAATATCTAAAAATGTTGCAATTAAAGACTCATTTACAGAAAAGGACAACCTTATATCTGAAATAAATAAACTTAAACTATCAAAAGTACTTTTAGCCTTACGAAATCCATACTGACTTTTAGCCAATAGCTCATTGCTTTCTATGTACCATTCTAACCGGTTTTTGACAAGATGTTCCGTTATTTTAGCTAATACGGATGACAAGGCTATAGGGCGGTAGGCTGAAGCATCAGAGGAATTTTTCCCAGGCTTTAAAAATGGCAACACTAGTTGACATTTCCACGATGGCGGAATGTTACCTGTCAACATGACAGAATTGATCAAATCTAAAAAATAACCTAAAAGATCATCGTTTGCATTGGTTAAAAATGAGTATGAAATGCTATCCAATCCAGGTGCAGAATCTTTAATGTGACTGAGTATGCTTCCGAGTTCATAGGGTGAAAAAGGTGAGGTTAATCCAGTAGGATCTGAAGAAAGTTGTATCATTGGGATCAGAGTCGGAGAAGCTAAATCATTGTTTTGTTGAGGGACCCATGGAGGAGCAAGCTTGTCCAAAAAATCATTGGCTAAAGACTCTGGGATAATACTATTTGAAGATTCTGAGAAAGCTGAGCGGAATCTTCTGATACAGCGCCACACAATGGTTGACGGAGTATCAGGAGATATAGATTCACAGAACCTACGCCAGCTCTCAAACTTTTTATTTTTAAATAATTTGCGAGTCTCTGATATAGCTTTAGTTAGTAGCTGGTAATTAGTATCGGACATGTTCGAATTGTACCTTTTTTCTGCAGCTTTCCTATTCTTTATAGCATCTGTACATTCACTGTCCCACCATGGTGGAGATGGAATCTTACGTGGGGAATTATTTTTGACCGGGAAGACTTCCTTAGCTGATTCTATCAAGATGTTAGCTAGAGAATCAGCACACTCTACTTCATTACCAGGTGTGATAACTGGTAAAGATGAAGTCCGTTTTTCTACACTGGCTCTGTATTTATTCCAATCCTCACAATCTCTACTATCAGGTATGATGAATCTTAATGGATTAAACTGTTTAGAGGTAGGTGTTCTTCTAAAAGGAAAAGACAAAACTATAGGAAAATGATCACTTCCAAAGGATAGAGGTAGAGTTTCCCAGCTCAACATAGATGCTAAATTAGGAGTACATATTGATAGATCTACAGCACTGATGTTTTGATTAGGCAATGTGCGTCTTGTAGGAACCCCAGTATTTAATATGCAGAGATTATAGTGATCTATTATATCCATGAGTTCCTCACCACGGTCATTTGTTATTGAACTACCCCATGATTGGTGGTGTGCATTAAAATCCCCTAAAACAATGAAAGGTCTAGGGAGTAGGGACAGAATGTAACTAAGAGCATTATAAATCTCAGTAGATGGATGTGGTATGTACAATGATACAAAACAAATATTATTTACACTTACTGCTACTATAGACATATTTACATTGTGAGTAGGCAGAGAGATTGAGGTAAATGGTAAGCCATTTTTAACTAACAGAGCTGTACCACTGTAACCATCACATCGATCATCTCTGACTACTGAGTAACCATTAATTCTAAAACTGTACATTGGTTTGAGCCATGTCTCTGCAAGAGCAAAGACAGAGGGCTCGAATTTATTCAATAAATAAATCAAATCAGACTTTTTGTTCAAGATGCTGCGGCTATTCCATTGCAGCACCCTTGCCAACGTCGCCATTTTGAACCACTTCAAAGCATTTATCAATAATATAAGCAGCGTGGGACGGTGTGTTGGTATTGGACTGTATTATTTTAACTAAGGATATTATTAAATTAACTAAAGAAAACTGTTGTTGAGATAAATCATTCTGTTCAGTACCTGAGGGCAAAGCACACCCGTTAGAAGGTGTAGGAATTGCGAAATCTCTAATTATTGCCTTATGGGCTTCCTGATCATAACCCTTGGGTAAACTTGGAGGAGGACGAGGCTTAGTGAAAACAGTTTTTCTATATGACCTTGAACCACTAGGTGAGATTATATCATAGCTGGCAGGAGGATTAATAGGTTTTGAAGTCAGTACATCGGCATATGATTTTGATGCTACTGGATGTAATTTAAAAGCTTCATTATATGATAGGGAGTTGTTAGCCATAGAAGTCTTAATGTTCTTCTGTCTCATAAATTCAGGACAAGCTTTGTTTGTGGCAAAATGGTAACCAGAACATGAACAGCAAGAAGCATTTTCTTCAGAAACCTCACATGACTCACCTGTATGCGACTGACCACATTTATAGCAGCGAGGCTTTGACCTACATTGGGCTTTTGTGTGACCGAATCTACAACAATTATAACATTGTATAGTAGGATACACATATAAATCCACAGGAAGTGAAGTGTAACACATGTATATGTTTTTGGGCAAGATTTGGCCATCAAAAGTCACCACCACAGATTGAGACGGTTTCCATACAGGTGATCCATTAACAAATGATTTGAAGTTCAACCGCCTAACCTTTATTATTTTTCCACATCCTTCTGGGACACTGATATTCTCAATGATCTCTTCAGGAGTCCAGTCCTCAGGTACACCTCGGACAAGACCCATTCTGGTCACATTGAAGGTAGGTATGAAGGCTTTCAAATTGTTTTTCACTAAGCAACCATGAGAAAGGAATGCATTGGCACTATTACAGTCCGAGAAGGATATAGTCAGTTTGTTGCGTCCTATTTTTTTCAAACTTCCTTTAATTATATTAGGGAATGAATAACGTTCTAAAATTCTACCAAAAACGATAGGGTGCAGTGTGGTTCCGGAATCTTGAGCGGCTATCTTCTGTACATGAATGACATAAGGAGCAGAATCATTGCTATTGTAAGTTTGTCGACCAACTGGTGTATGTGTAGTAGTAGGAATATTTGTATTGTTATTTACAACAGGAGTAGTCTCAACTGTGTCTGTAACTGCAACTGCATCTTTACGACGAGAACAATGTTTACGACGCCGTTTTACACGGGGCTTAGGAGAATTTCCTGAACCTACACCGCCATCAGTTAAAATGTAAGAACCGTCAGTTTCCTTTTCAGATTCGATTTCCTTTTCTGATCCACCCACTGTTACAAAATTCCCAGGAGGAGGTACAAAGTGTGTGCCCGGAGGGCCAACGAAACCCCCCGTTATATCGGGGGGCTCGTCCATGATGAAAAAAAAATTTACAAACTTACCAAAATTTCAGCTATCTACACAAAATATAATATATACACAACAAAAATAAAAAATACTCTAGCTAAAGAGCACCCTACTGATCACTTTTTACAATTAACTACAAAATTTAACAAAATTAATTTAAAGTCGCGCCCGCCACGTTCCACGTTTCCCGCGCTTTCTCGGCAGGTAGGTTATTGTTTGGTTTATCGCTTCACTCACTTCTGTCTTCCTTCTATATTGAATTTTTGCTACTAAAGCCATTAGTAAAACAGTTTCGGCACAATCGAAATATAATGTCACAATATTAGCATTGAAGCAAATATAGTAATGATTCAGAATACAGTTGACAGAAAAAGAAATCAAAGAATGAGAAATGGAACATGTAACGTAGTGATCACTTACTTGCTCAGTCAGTGAGCACAGATTAGTAAGAGTATGTCTAAAGACAGATAAGCAACGCCACCTTTTGAGCGCCTGGGTTAGTGGATAATTTTGACAGCTCAGTTGCGAAAACACGCCGACGCGAATCGGTGGCGCTAGTGAGCCAAAAGAAGAAGAAGAACGTGACGTCATAGAATTCTTCTCACAAAAGGCAAAGATTATAATATTTTTGCATTACGTAACGTTATCGTTATCCAATAGGTCGTTAATAACGGTACATACCGTACAGTTATTTATTATTGACTCTGGGATTGGTTTTGTCACACTGGATGTATTCTGCGGTTAGGTCAAAGCAACTACAGCCCGCATGGTGTATGATAAACTTTGACCTGATCGCAGAACGCATCCAGTGTGACAAAACCTGAAAAGAAAACAATTAAAAACATTACAAAACTTTAATTGTTAATAAAATAACAAAATTAGATTGAAAAGTACATCAAAACGGGATTGCTAAGACATACAATAAATTTAACTGTTTACAATAATTATCTAAGTGTATGTGGAGGGCAACTGGGGCGCTATAATTACTAACTTACTATGTACTACATTTGAGGAGACAAAAACGATGTTTTGGTGAAGACTTGCATATTGTACACTCACACCTTGCCTTTGTGCAATACAAATATGCCCCACGTTATTCATCGTTCAAATGAATGTTTGGAACCTGACAAGTTCCAAACAATTTATTGTCAAGTTTACCAGTAAATAAAGTTACATGTATAGATGTGCCATTGCCAGCAACATTATCAGACATAGAAAGGAATATTAAACAACACAACTGAAGCAGCCGACCAATTTGACAATATTAGGGAACATTACAAAGTTTATCGTCTTTGCATTACCATTATTGGACCACTAGTTATTACTTTATAAACACAATGATTTGATAACATGAGTATGAATGGTCAGAGATAGTTTGTATAGCTCATTGATAGTCGTATTTTCCTCGCTCGGAGCCCACCGCACCGCGTTGAAACAATTGAACAGCTGCTCAACTGACTTTCTTGGACTTGGTCTTCATTGTGTAGCAAACTGATGAATGAGCTGTCGAGGCGGTGTCCTGTTAATGACAAAAATGATCAACATAAAGTATTGTAGCTAGAGTGAGATACTTATTTGACTAGCCTAAATTCAAACATCACAAACATACATAATAGCTTCTAAATATCTTTTATGCAATTGCAAGGATTATTTAAAAAACATCAAATCACATGACCAGAGCAAACTTTTTATGGGAATGCTCACAGCAAATAATTTTATAAAAACTACCTGATGGAAAAGTAAGTACATTAAACTCTAACTAACGTAAACATAACAGCCAGAAAGGACAAGGAAAAATTTTAAATTATTCCATACGCTGAAACCGACCACACATGTGGGGGTATATACAGGGTGTCCCTAGATAGATGAGGGCATGATCTACCAGAATAGGCCAACATGGATTAAGAAAAGTCCCATGGTTTAAGAGTTATTCAATAATTTATATTTTTTTCAAAAAATTTGACTTACATCACTTTAGTTGTCACCATTATTTTAATGCTGCGAAAATTTATGTTTTTCTGAATTATTATATTTTTTGCATAATTGAACTAAGTAGCTAAAACCATTTTTCACCAATAACTTCAATAGTTTAGTCAGAAAATGACAATATTTTGATTTTTTTTGGCCTGATAAATTTTTACTCAAAGTTTAAAGACCTGTGTTGAAAAAAAAAATACACTGAACAGTTTGTGTCCAACAGCATAAAAACTTCTACATTTAATGCCAATTACATAATACTAAAATAGTGCTACGTTCCGCGTGGAAAAAAAGTTACACTGAATACATTGGCAAAGAAGCATTTTTTGTGAAAAGAGTGCTTAATATTTTTCTCTCCTAGGATGATTATAAAAGCTCACAGTTCATAATTAAAATTATTAAATGTCCTGAAAATGTTATTAGATAAACCCCAAACAACGGATTAACCCAAACAGCAAATAATTTTAGTCATCATTAATTAATGAAAATGAAAACTAGCACGACAGTAAACGTGATTAGTAGCTACCGTGATTATCTACTACCTAAATGGTTACCTAGCAAGTAGAAAAGATGAACAAGCTTTGCAGTTTTTTTATTGCCTTAATTTGGCGGTATCATAATATCTTTTTTTATTACTTAGTGGGCTTAATTCAGTCCATGCAATCGACTAAAACTGAAGTAATTTCTCATTCACTTATAACAAAATTAAAAGAGACATACCTACATAAGTAATTTAGTTACGTCCATCCATAGACAATTTTGCAGGGAAATTAAGAGATCGTCACTTAATTGTCTATGGACTACACTAAATTACGCAAGTATTTTTCTGAACGACTGACAGCTATTTAGTTTGATGTTTCTAAATCATTGTAGTCTGTTTTTTTTATTTAGTTATAAGAGAAAGGGTCATTATTAAATTTTAAGTCGCATGGCCAGAATTGAGTCCACCGACTAATAATAAAAAAACGTCTAAATTAGAGAATAAACAATCATAAAATTCAAGTTTCTTCACCTTTTTTATCGGCCAGGTCGACCATCCGGGAGCCTGGTAGCTGCTGCTAATCACGTTTGGTAACATTTTCAAGACATTTGATAATTTTAATTATGAACTGTTAGCTTTTATTATGCTTTTGTACTTACACCAAAGACCAAAGATTTATTCAGCATGAATCAATGTGTTGTCCCATAAACTAATTTAATACTATTTATCTAGGAGAAATATTTCACTTAAGAGCATAACAATATTTTTGTACTTACATAAAGCAGGAATTGGCTCCTCTGAAGAAATTACCACAGGTTTTAAAAATGAGAGAGCACAAATCAATAACCTCCTTTTTTTAAGTTGGTAAAAAACTCTTCGTATTCCATTTTGTATATTCTTTCTTCAAAACAAGTCGGCAAACCTTAAACGTTTAAAAGGTAGGTATGAGATGACAATCTAACTACATACAATTATTCACTCATAATATTTTATCTAGCACTTATTATGTGAAATAGTATTAAAACATACATAATGTAAGCAAATACTTTTCAACTAATTTCGGTACTACTTTCTTCCATTTTAAATGCAGGCATGGACCGTAATTTTGTCCATGCTGCAGTTAACTTGATTCCTAAGAATTCGTTCCCACTTTTCGTTTGTCGGGCTACGTTTAATAAGGCAAGGATAAGGCATTTTTTATGAATTTCTTTCATTAATTTTTCATAGAATAGGTTATGTAAGGTTAGGTGCTCCATCTGATAAAAACCAAGCCTCGACTACGGATAAGCAGAATTCAGAATATGAATCTAGAAATAGGAAACATCAGAGCTCTAATTCAGCCCGAATCAAAATATACAAATTAAAACATAAAAGTACAAACCTTGAGGTTATATCCACATTATTGCTTTTTATTCACCTGAGCGATGTAGCTGTGCCTTCGATTTTAGGGCCTTTGATACTTATAAAGTCAATTAGTAAACTTAAGTACAAAATTACTCTTAAAATGCGAAATTACAAGATTTACAAGAAAGAAAACCAAAATAAACTGCCATTTTGAAACATTTTAGACAAGTAGGGTTGCCAGTTTCTGATTACGTTTGCCCCTAACCATAAAATGATAAATATTTATTTATGTTTTCCATAAATCACCTAAATTAAATGTTTAAACATCTACTTTCTCACAAATATTCATGAAAAAGACATACGATACGAAATATCCAATTCAGTCTTGTTAATTTTTGATTATTTATAAAATTAAGAAATTGTTCATCAGAGATTTCATAGTACGTCTTTAGTTATACATTCATATTATTTTAATTTACTTTTTATTCAATTTATTTTAGTAAATCCAGATTTCTCCTAGAATAATTTTCTTCGAAATATTTCTCATCCATCTTGCATTCCCCCCATTTCTAGGGAAAACATACCTAAAGTGGGAACCCATTTTGACAAATAAGACATAGTAATTAGTTCCTAGTGTGATCACTAGATGTCATTAAATATGTTTGTTGCCAAATAGCCAATCAAAAGTGCGTAGGAATTTTTGCATAGATTATAAGGCGTTCCCACTAACTCTATGTCATCTCTATGGCCGTTTCTACCCCGTGGTCAGTGAGCGCAAAACTCAAAATTAAAGAAACTTATAATTATGTCTTACTTACGTTTATTTCGGTATGTTGTAATGTAACTACATAAAATTGTTACTGTAACCATACTTGCTAAGTGTGATTGAAAAATATTTATCATAGATGTGTCTGGTTTACTTAAATTAAATTTCTTTCCACAGTAAGCAAATGTACAACTATGGCAAAAGAAAAGCAAAACTTTGACAATGTACAGCGTCTCAAACAGAAACTGACTACAATATGCCAGAAACAGAGGTTTTGTGGCATTTGCCTTGAAAGCGCGGAAAAGCTCTGGTCCATTAATACGGAATTCGATATTTCTGTAGGTCAGTTAAATCATAAAGAACTTTTGACGGATATTATTGATTACATACTCAATAATGAGGTAAGCTGTACAAGTTAATTATATATTTTAGTAAATATTTTAACGGTGAAATTTTGCATTAAAATGATGTATGACATGGGTTGCCAGGTCACCAAATCTAATAGCCAAACAGACCAGCCAGTTTGGCCGGACATTTTGTAGAAAAGCTGGACACCCTACATAATTATTATTTTTCTTTGTATTAATATGTACGCAAGCACATACTTACCTTGGGAGGAGGGGAAAGAGAATATTTCATTTAATATCAACCCCCTAAATAAGAGAGAGATAAAAAAAATGCTATAAATCGCCTTTCAGAGCGACTAAATTATATGTATAAATAAATGCTTGAGTTAAGCAATTGTTTCCAATATTTATGGTTTTAAAAATGAATGTGCAACTATGCAATTTCATAAAATACAAAACGACCCATAAAGACTGAATCATAGTCATTTTTTTATTTTTTATTTTATAGCCTTTCTTCAGAAATTAAGATTTTTTTTAATTTCAGAGTTTATTTCTAATATTTGCTTTTGATTTCTGTCTGCCTCTTGACAAAGACCTAATTTTTTCCATTCTCTTCTTTTTTGGGCTGTCCTAGTCCATGTTTTCCCTGTTATTTCCACATAATCATAGTCATAGAACTTTTCAAATGAACAACCCAACAAATGTAAAAGGTCTGAAATGATTGTGCAAGCCATAATTTTATTTATTATTATTATATAAGCTATTATTATCCAAATTGAAATGTGATACAAGAAAATGCAATAGATGTACAACAATTGTTGTAAACTTTTAACAAATTTAAAATTGTACATCAAATTCGGCATAACAAATAGCACAGGTCATCCGCGAGCGAAACGAGCGCGAAATATTGTCGCGTTGACACGGATAATTGATTGCCCATGTCAACTTTGATTTACCTTATCTGTATTTAAAAAAAGTAAATTCCTTAATTGCTGTTAGTTTAGTATGTAAGATTAGCATAATTTGCACTAAGAGCTGTGAATTTTGTAAGAATAACAAAAAGAAATTGCGCGGCACTGCGCTCGGCGATCGCTCGTTTGTGAAATGTAAAAAGCCGGACAAGCTGGACACCGTTTATTTAGACCGGACACAGTCGAAAAGCCTACCTATGTCCGGCTTTATCCAGACGCCTGGCAACGCTATGTACGACAACCTCTTTTAAAAAATCTTAGATTTTTGTGTCAAAAAAATGCTTTTTGTATTAACGTTGGCATTATTAGTGCAATTACTCACCCAAATATTTTTCTAAATAATTTCAGAGTCAGAAGATTCTAGCAAGCCTCTTCTTATGCAGTCACTGCACGGAGAAATCAATCCAATCATATTTATTTATTCGCAATGCCAAACAGCTATCAAATATAATATATGAATGTGTAGATGAGTTGTATTCTAAAACTGTTGATCTCAAAAATCAGTTTCAATCATTAGACTGCTATCAAAATGCTAATGTTGTCATTCTGTTAGAACAAGAACACGAGATGAGCAAATATATTGATATAGGCAAAACAACCGAGATTGTCGCTACAGAAACTTCAAAAAATGATGAAACAGCTATGGAAATAGCTAAAGCAGATAAAGACCAAAAAACAAATACTAATCAAACAGAAGTGGTAAGGCTTATCAAAATAGACGAAACTCAGGTAATTGGCGGTGAAGATGAGTATATTCTAAAAAAAGATGCAATTGATGAAGATAAAGATAAAAAATATGTAATGGAGAAAGATTCATCAGGAATAGAAACAGACATGGTTGTCACACATGTAAAAAATAAGAAGATATTGCCAATTTCCTCTACTTATGAGGATGTAAGCAATCAAAACATAGAAATTACCTTTATTAATCAAAATCACCCGGAAGATGATAGAATTGATAACAGTACTGATGAAACTACAAATAAAAATATAAATATTATCCCAACTCTAACAAAGGAAGAAGAAAATATTAGTCAAGACATTGAAATTATATATTTAGAAGATGGTTTTCTATCATCAGAAATTGATACGGACAAAGAAAATACGCAAGTAAAAATAGCAAATACTTTCCCCAAGAAAAATAAAAAAGCTATCTCTGTTTCAACTTACAAGTGTACTAGATGTAGGGAAGTATTGCCATCTTACAAATGTTATAAAGATCATTTAAAGATATGTAAGAAACTACTTGATACCAGGAAAGATTTATTTAAATGCAAAATTTGCAATGTCCAATTCTATAACCAAAGATCTCTGAACGCCCATTACAAGGCACATTCCAAAGTGACTTGCAAAGTTTGTCAATTCATAGTTTCTAAGGATGATTTACAAGAGCATGTTAAAATTAATCATGCAGAATATGCACATCTCTGTACGTTATGCAACTTTTTCTGCTTCACTGCCGAAAGGCTAAAAAAACACACAGAAAAGAACCACAGTGGTCCACAATGTGCGTTGTGTTTAAAAAGGGTCAAAGAAAATGATTTGAAATTGCATAGATGCAAATTCAACTGTCTTGACTGTTTAGACAATGTCTGCATACATTACAAGTATCTTCTCTCATACAAAGAGCAAGTGCAGAACAATGTTACCAGAAAAAAATGTGTTGATTGCGATTATATTTATCCTAGAAGGGAAAGCCTCATTGGGCATGTCAATAGAGAACATTTGGATCACCACCCATTTACCTGCGATCTTTGTCAGCAACAATTTTACTCTCGGACCACTTTGAGATACCACATAAATCTCTTTCATAAGGAGAAGCATGTTTGTGAACGCTGTGATCAAGAGTACGCTTCTAAAATTACTTTAGAAAACCATAAGAAACAGTGCCAGTGCATCGAAAAGGATTACAAATGCGATAAATGCAAAAGCTCCTTCGCAACTTTAGTAGAATTGAGGAATCATGTCAAATTAAGACACGAAGCAGAATCATTCAACTGTAATTTGTGTAAGAAAAAGTTCTTGAACAATGTGAAACTCCATGATCATATGTTCAAAGTTCACAGTGGAGTCCAGATTAAGAAAAAAAGATCATTTTTGACTTGTCCAATATGCGACAAGAAATGTGAGTCAAAAAAACAATTACTTCAGCATGTAGGAATACATGGACCATATGCTAAATTCCCTTGCAAAGACTGCAATGAGGTGTTTAATGGCATCAGAAAATTACATAATCACATCAGAACACACTATGAGGATGTTATACAGTGCGTGGACTGCAAGAAAGTACTGACAAAGACCTTTTTCCCGGCTCACATGGTATATTGCAATGTTGGACGAGAAGAAAAAGAGCTCTGCACTTGCGAGTTCTGTGGCAAAACTTTTACTAAAGAAATTCAGTTGAAATACCATAGGAACATTCATTTAGAAAGGGTACCATGCCCTGTATGCAAAAAGCCTACGAAGCCGCTTTATTTGAAGACCCATATGAAACGCTTACATAGTCGACCAAGAAAACAAAAGATTTCAAAGCGGAAGATTAAGAAGAATATCAAATGTGAATGGTGTGGGCATCTCGTATATCGCGAAGGTGAATTAGAGACCCATGTAAACCGATTCCATTTAAAAGTGAAGCCTTACCAATGCAACTACTGCCAGAAGACATTTTTCGGTAAAGAGCGCCTGAAGGAACATCTTAACACGCACACGACGGCCAGAACCTGCTATTGCACTATTTGTAACCAGAAATGTGAAAACAAGGTGTGTCTTAAACTCCACATGAGAAAACATACTGGTTTGAAACCATACACTTGTGACGTCTGCGGAGACAGTTTCAGCACTTCGAGTATCATGAATACACATAAAGTTAAGAAGCACTCTGAAAAGACAGTGGCATGCCCTCTATGTGAATCGATGTTCCATTTGACGAGAGATATGAGGAGTCACTTCAAAAAGGTTCATTGGAAGCAGAAACATAAAAAGTTTGATCCGAGAGATGTGAAAGAGCTAAGTCCGGCGTTTTATCATCTCTTTGAAGATGGGAGGTTGCCTAAAGTGGATAGTGACGGGTTGTGTATCTCTTCACAGTGTAATGAAAAATATGAATAGGACAATGATATTTTTTTATGTTCTTGAGGAGAGATTGTGACTATATCTGTAGCAAACAGAAATATGTTTTATTTGTTTACATTAATTTGCTGCATTATTTATTAAATAATTTATTACCAGATTATGTGCAATCTGTCAGTTCCCATTCTGTAAGGCCGGCTTTGGCGGATTCTGTAAAAATGGACATTACTATTAAATTAATCTGCTAATGCCGTATCACAAAACATAACTGTATTTTTCTATTACAGTAATATGTAGTGAAATGTTTTAAAATATAAACATAAAAGTACTATTATCAAACACTCGCCTCATTTGCGGCCTTGAATCATCCAAGCGCTAGGTCGTCGATAACTGCCTGCAATCTTCCAATAAATCGAGCACAGTTTATCAAGATTTTTAGTAGGTAAAAAATATTTAATAAATGTATGTATTGAATATTTTTGTCTGTTATTCATTCCTTATCTATAACATAAATAAATATTTATAGCATTAATATTTTTAAAAGGGGAATAATAAAACGAGCGAATAAAAAATTATTTGGCGACTGATGATGACGTACAGTTTTAATCACTTGAGCGGTATGAATTTGAGTAAGCGAATAATTAACTAAACTAACGACGAATATTGATTAATAATAAAATCCAGATCGAGCTTACAACAAGTGGGCTTTGTTAAATCCATTTCAGATATAAAAATACTATCCGGGCGACTAAATTACTAACTGAGCGACTAGAAATACAAAGGGGGCAGCTTTAATATTAGGATATTTTCGATTTTTCCAATTGAGGTTTTACATAACGAACTACAAAAAAGTTCACTTTGAGCAAAGTTTGTGAGCTGCTGTATTAATGATAATTGGTTATTGATATTCTATTTGAGGTCTTATGTTTTATATTTAAGCAAACTATACAATGATTATTATTAACAACACCACCACTGGAAGCAAAAATGATACCCATTGGACAAAAATGAAAACGAGTCCGGGCTAGCACTTATCTACTAGTGACGATGAGTAGTAGAGCTCCTCAACCCTCATACCAATTAATGTTCCTTATAGTATTGATAAGAAAATCACCTTTTTTATTTACTGAAGCGTCTTTTTTAAGGGATTCGTAGTCCAACGGAACCCTTATTATAGTCTCGTCCGCAGTTCAGCGCAGAGTAAGGTGTTAGAAACTGTAATTTTAACTCCTCGAAAAAGTGGTAAAATAAGATTTTGAGAAATATTTTTTTAATATACCTTAGTAAACACACATAAAATAAGCAAAATAATTGTCATGTAAATTTTTGCACAATTTAAATGCATATATATTTAAATGCATTTATATACATAGTATATACGGAACCCTTCGTGCGCGAATCCGACTCGCCCTTGGCCGGTTTATTATTATTTGATTTAGGTAAACGCAAATTGATTATTATTACTTTTTCGTAATACATTGTTAAATTTAATTACCTATAAGAATATTTAGTGTATCTTCAAAAAGTAATTTCATAAGATGATTTTTTATTTAAATGTGGCCTCATAATACGCTACTTCGATGAGTATTTTTCAAAGCAGTTTTTGCATTCTAAACACTTCATATAAGATTAAATACCGCTCAGTTTTAAAAATCCATTTGCCAAATATTGAAAAAAATGCAGGACGTAATGTTGACACTCAATCAAAAATTGGGTTGCTCATATATTTTGAAGCTTCTCATTTTGTATTTAAAGTAACTCAAATTATTCTTTGTTAGTTGCTGATCTGTTGATTTCTCGTCATTCGCACTCAGTCGCTCACTTAGTAATTCTATAACCCAAATTAAGTATTTTTGACACTTAAAACATTAATTTACAGTCACTCGTTTAAATACTACCCTTTTTAAAACTACCTATTCACTTGGAAAATTTATATTAATATACCGATACTCGATATCGCTCACCATAGTTTACAATGGAACCCTTCTCACTGAGAAATATAATATTTTATATCCCGAGCTATAATAAGTTTTGGAGCGATTCGAGAAAGATATATTTTCCGCCCACCGCCACGCCCCTCCGCCCCCCGCGGTGGTGGACAATCCCATACAAAACTAAGAAAATATATATCCCATAGTGTGAACGGGTGAAAGATATATCTCTCGGGATGTTAAATATATCGAAATATATATTAATATAATAGATCCCACAGTCAAAAGGCAACTTAAAGGTATTGAAACAACACTACACCACAGAATATATATAGTACTAGCGTACAGAAGGATCATTGTGCTAAGATAGATAAAGTAAAAGTAACTCTCGCTACAATGCAATAAAGTGCAATTCAGTTCGCACGACTTTTATTCAAGGTCGTTTCATCTGCCTAGATTGTGTGTTTCTTTCTAACGCGTAACGCCGTCCCTCTTTCTGTGGCCTAGAATGTGTCAGGGTTGCTCGCGGCGCGTGACTCGAACGTCGAACATACGCGTAGGTACAACACGCTACCAAAATAAAATAATACAGTCTAAGAGTTAGCACATTTCTTTACTGTGTGCTATCGGAGAAAGTTATTAATAGTGATAGTGTTAGTTATATTATAAAAAGAAAAGATGTACTTATACCTACTTACAACATTTGTTTTAAAAAAAACGTAATCAATTGCATAATTAAGGACACCTAGCTTAAACGTATACCTAGCTTACAAACCTACCTAGGTAATTATTTAGCCTGGAAATATATATAAAAAAATACACTTGCTTTCTACTATCTTTCGGCACACTGAATAAAGTTAATGTTCCCGATCCCACATATTTATTTTTGCATCCAAAAACATGGCAGTATTTTGTTTGTAGGTAAGTAGATGATTGAGAAGACATTGCGATGCACTAAAAGTAATAAAGTAACGTAGTCACAGGCGTGCGGCGCGGTCCGCGAGCGGCAGCCCTGTGGTCTTATGCTCGGCGTACCGAGTCGCTCGAACGTACCTAAACCTTAGACGAAGTATATTATAGACTTGACAGCCGCGTTCACCCGTATGAGACAGATATAAAGTACTTACGTATTTTGGGGTGGCCATGTTCATAAAAATTTACTCCCCACCCATATAAATACACTAGTAACCTTAATTACAATAAATACTTAATTTTACAATCAAAATCTTTATTTATTTGTACAAAATAATATTAACATAGGGATAAAACAAAAATTGTGTACTAAAAAAATGTTTAAGAAGGAAATAGGATTTTTAACGTCATAGAACAAGTCCGCCAATTATACAACTTACAGAGCAATAAAGTTTAAATGAAATAGTCAACAAATAACTTTTATGGGCCGTTAAATGATGTAAGTTTATTAAATAATAACATAAATACGCAACATAAATTTGTTGCGTACATTCAAATATTTGCCAAATAAGTTATCCGTTGCTTTTTCTGAAAGCATTCGGTTTTAAAATGGATAGAACACATGCGAGTGTGCTTGGTAGACTGCCAGTTTTGCCGTCCAGTCGCTGCAATCCAAACCTTTAGTACCGTCTCGTCTTTTGGAAATCTATATAAATGAACACAAATCATAATTAGTTCAAATAATAATGATGACTACAACGCATGAAATGTTCATCCAGCAATTAAAATACATAAACGATATTTAAAATTAGTCGATTGTAAATTACCCTTAAATCGAGAACTTTTACCCTTTGTATTGTGGTATCCCGAAAGGTAACGATAACCCAGCAAAATTTAAAATACTAACAAAATGGCTACCGTAATAGCCATAACCCACAGAGTTGAGCCATAGACGACCTTTTATATTTGGTCAGGTAATAATACAAAAATATTTTACAATTCGATTGATAATTCACTACTTTTTTCCACTATTATGTATGTTCTTTTATAGGATTTAAGATTAATGCACTTCGATGCAGGTAAAACATATAGGAACAAAATAAATGAGGCTTACTTACGTGTGAAATGTTATGTTTTCATATTTACGCTCAGTACGGCTTTTACATCCAAGCACACAACAATTTACCATGTTGAGTAAGTAAAACAATCACTCCGTAATCCACAAAACACTTCACTTGCACAAAATTTATTTTAAATTTGCAATTTTATTGTATTTTTCGCATAGACGTCAAGTGTGTGCCATTATTTTTAAATTGTGGCAGGCCAAAATTACCTATGAACGGTGATAAGGACAAAAAACAATATGTGCGTCTCTCTCACTCTTAAGCACTTTTGTATACAGCTATCACTTTCTAACTTGTCAATTATAAATATGTGTCAAATCTACAGGATACATAATCTAAGACCTAAACTTCAGAGTGACACCCCCCTGACTACACACACAACACTGGGCCCCTATTTTTGAATCACTCGCTTGGATATGGCGAGTGATTTTCGTTCGAAAACGATTTTTTTCTATGACTTTTGACACGACCACGATATTTGACGTCGAACGAAAATCACTCGCCAACTTGAAGCGAATGATTCAAAAATAGGGGCCCTGGTGTTTTTTTTTTTTCAGATAACACTGGTGTACTACGTCCTACCGATTTTTTCTGAAATAATCCCGTTTCCTCGTTTTACTTGTAAATGGCAACTCACCAGCCGTATAAAACTAACATCGTAGAATAAAAAAAGTAAGCCAAAAACCGAAAAAAAAGTAACACCACAGAATATAATATATACTATTATCTTAGATTATGTATCCTGTAGATTTGACACATATTTATAATTGACAAGTTAGAAAGTGATGGCTGTATACAAAAGTACTTAAGAGAGAGAGAGACGCACATATTGTTTTTTGTCCTTATCACCGTTCATAGGTAATTTCTGCCTGCCACAATCGAAATAAGGGCACACATTTGACGTCTATGCAAAATAAATAAATAAAATTGCAAAATAAAAATACATTTTGTCCAAGTGAAGTGTTTTGTGAACGCGGCTGTCAAGTCTATAATATACTTCGTCTAAGACTATTATTTTATAGTACAGTGCGACATGGATCTTCTGGCCAACGGTGACAGGCGGAACTAACGCTGTCAAATTCAAAAATCTGGTTGCCAGATCGCGTGTAGGAAGTCTCCCCAATCTTACAAGAGATTTTCCCTTTCATTTCATTTTTGTACGTGTTCTGTTGAAAATATTGATATGAATGAATGAATGAATGATTTATTTGCATTTAAACGGGGTACATAGAAAGTTTACAATCAATTTGATGTGAATTTGATGTATTGTTTTTAAATACCGTAGAGCTCCTAAAATAAACTCCTTAAATAAAAATTTAATTTTCAATGGGTTTTATTGATAATACAGTTGTTTTGCGTCTCAAATCGGTGGATACGGTCCATTACTTATTAGGGTATTTTTATTTATCACCTTTTGTAGCGAATTTTTTTTTACCCAACCACGGCAAAGTAAAAGAAAAAGTTTCTTGGATGGAAATGTCGTAGAAGGCATTTTCTACCATACATAAGAGACATATCAAGTATGTTCCACCTATTTTAGACGCAAAACAACTGTATTATCAATAAAAACCATTGAAAATTAACATTTTATTTAAAGAGTTTAGCTCTACGGTATTTAAAAACAATAATTTTAATACTTTACACAGAACATGTACGAAAATTTCTGCCGAATCCAGAAAACTTAATGTTACAAGAACAGTATTGTAAGTATATTCTGTTTATTTTTTACAACTACATTATCACATTATATAAAATCTTAGCCATTTGGTTCACTTTAAAGTTTTAAAGAGAACGAAAAGTTTTTTAAGAACTTTACATACATTTGACGTTTACTTGTTGTTGTTGCTGTTCTTATGAAGTCACGTAATGGAGACCGTCGTTTTGGCGCAAACTTTTATCGTTTGAATTTTGAAAAATATTTGATTGCTTATAGCGATATTATTTCCGGGAAATAATAAACGGCGGAATTATACGTTTTTCCCCTTTGCCTGCGACATACATTTAGATATCTGTGGTTTACATGAGCGACTGAGCACAGATTATTTTATAGTAAGAGTATGTTTACTAATCTGTGGTCTAAAGAAGGTCTAAAGCAGGGATGCACAGACTTATTAAGACTAGGGGCCACTCGGGCAAATTATGAACTGATGGCGGGCCGCCAGAAGTATAGGTAATTAAAGACAATAAAGAATTGATAATTATGTATTAAAATTGAAAAGACTTTAGACTCTAAAGTCTAAGGTCTAAAGCGACTGAGCGAGAGCGATTGATTACATTACAAGTAGTGATTATATTCTCTTTGTACAATACAAGCACAGATTAGTAAGAGTAATACAAGAATACAAGAGTAGTTCACCATTTGGTTTTCGAGAGCATTTATAATCGGATAGGTATTTTCAGCTCAGCTCTTGTGTAGCTAGCTTCCATCTACACACCAAGTTCACCACATAAATGCTATTGTAATCTTGGTAAGTAAATAATCCATAACCTCTTAGCTTCTGCAAGGCTTGGCGCAGTTTACATAGGTAATGTATTTTGATGACTGGCTGGCTTATATTTTGTTTCTATCTGTCGGCCCATAATATTATGTGTATCTTTTCATAAATTTTATTATTCTTGTGTCGCTTCCGCTCCGACCCACCCCACCACACCACAAGTCCACAACGCAACGTCCATTTTGCCACTTGACGAGTTCGATCGTTGTGCTTTTGAGGTTGATGTCAAGAAGAATACTATCAATCACGCGAAGTTCTCGGCGAACACTCTAGGTAATAAATGTTCCTCGCTCATAGTACATCATTTCAAGAGGTGGGTCGTTCGTTGTGCAACACTTGATACCAGATGGAAAACAAAGAGTCGTGTCGTGAGCGCGGTCGCTACGAGCGTCTATCAAGCGGAACTGACCCTATATTGAATAATATTCGTTGTATGTATTATTTCCTTGAAAAATGGTTTAGGTTTAGATTCTTGCACATCAGAGCAATGCAGTGAATGCTGTCTAATACTGTTATTATTACAAAGTTATAAATAAAATATCTGTTCTCTTCATTCAACAGTATAATGGATGAAACAATTATTTCATCGGGAACTGCTCTAGAAGACAGACAAGCCATTGACACCATGCATAGTTTGAAACAAAAAGTTACCACAATATGTCAGGCAACACAATTCTGTGCTGTATGCCTAGACACTAATGGTAAAATGTGGCCTGTCCATACAGAGTTCAATATTGTTGTTGATAAATTCAGCCACAAAAAGCTTTTGATTGATATTTTGGATTACATTCTTAATAATGAGGTAAGTGTCAAGCTAAATCCTTTTTTTTGTTGAAAAACTTAAGCCACACACCCTTAAGTATTATGTATTTGCATTAGTGACATGCAGTGAGTTCCCAGATGAAAACTGGTTGACTGGCAGAGAATGCTTTAAGCATTAAGTCCGCCATTTGTACTTTGTTTTGTCAGTGCAAAAAAGAATTCAAAAAACTTAACTTATTCTAAATGTCTTAATATTTTTATGCAGTATTTTTTTCCCCTAATCAAACTTACTTTACCTTCTGTTTAATTCCAGGCTGACCAGATTCTTGCAAGCTCCTACCTGTGTAGTCACTGTATTGAGAAATCAATCCAAGCATACTTATTTATATACAATGCTAGAAAACTATCAAAAATTATTGATCAATCTGTGTTTGATTTATACTCCAAGACGGTCGATGTCAAAACTCAGTTGCAGACATTTCAAGACCATCAATCTGCAAAAGTTTTTATTCTCTTAGAACAACATGAAGCAAATCAATATGTAGACATTAGCAAAAAAACTTGGATTGCAGCTGTAAAAACATTGGATGAAGGTATGCGTGAATCAGGCAACAAAATCTTGAAAGCTGATGATATTAAAATTGAAAGTATTCAGTCCAATTACAGAGAAGGTTTCAGTATAACAGAAAAAGATGGTACCAAACCAAACTCTAACATACAGTTAGAGGCTAAACAGGAGACTTCAAGTGTAAGAGTGAAGAACATGCAAAGTCTATGTGGAGATGTATGTAATAATGATGAACAGTTTGAATGTGTATATTTAGAATCAGATTATGATAGTGATGCAGTCAATGAAGAAGTTACATATTTAGATGAAGATTGTCTTTTGTCAGACATTGAGATAAAGGAGAATTCACAAACAAGTAATGAAATCTCAAAACCGAAAAAAAAGAGAAAACTGATTTATACATACAACTGTCGTAATTGTGAAGAGGTGTTGCCATCTCGCAGAAAGTATTATGAGCACAGGAAAAAATGTACAGCAGTGAATGTTGATCCCACTGAATTCAAATGTAAAGTTTGTGCCAAAATTTTCGGCACTCAAAATGCTTTGGGCTCTCATTACAGGTCTCATTCTAAGATTAAGTGTAAAGTCTGTAACTTTATTGTCTCTAGGGATGATTTGCATGAACATGTACAACTAAATCATGAGGAGTTTACAAAATTCTGTACATCATGCAGCTACTTCTGCTCCACTGCTGACCAACTGAAGGCACACATAGAAAAAAACCATAAGGGTCCTAAATGTGCTCTATGCTTAAAAAGTGTCAATGAAAATGATTTGAAAATGCACAGATGCAAATTCAGCTGTTCAGATTGTGTAGAAAATATCTGCATTCATTTTAGATATCTCATTTCATTCAAGAAACAATTCCTGAAGAAAATGACCAAAATAAAATGCCTTGACTGTGACTATGTCTGTACAAATAAAAAGGCATTGCTTGGGCATGTCAATAGGGATCATTTGGACCATCATCCATTTACCTGTGATCATTGCCAACAGCAATTTTATTCTCGTACTGCTGTAGGAAAACACATCTCAATTTTTCATCAAGACAGGCTGATTTGTGAGTTCTGTGATCATGAGTTTTCTTCCACAAAGAATTTAGAAGCTCATAAAAAGCTTTGTGAGACTATCCAGAAAGACTTCAAATGTGATAGGTGCAAAAGCTCATTTGCTACACAACAGGAATTGGATAATCATGTTAAAATAAGACATAACAAAGGAGGGTTCGAGTGTGAATTGTGTAAGAAAAAGTTATTAACCAAAGAGAAACTGCACGACCATATGTTTAAAGTGCATAGTGGAGTCCAGGTTAGGAGAACTGTGTCACATCCACTTTGTCCAATATGCAATATGAAATGTGGAAATAAGCAGCTATTGCTTCAGCATATAAAGACACATGGACCGAATGCTAGGTTACCTTGCAAAAAATGTGATGAAACTTTTGATGGCTTGAGAAAATTGAATACCCACATACGGTCACATAATGAGGGTGTGATTGAATGCACAAGCTGCAAGAAAGTATTCTCGAAAACGTATTACCCCCACCACACTGTTTATTGCACTGCTGGGCGTGAATCGCGTCCATCGCGTAAACTAAAAATTATAGGTTTGATTACATGTGATATCTGTGATAAATTGTTTACTGCTACTCAGTACAGATACCATAAGCAAACTCATTTAGATAAAGCACCATGCCCGATATGCAAGAAGCTACTTAAGCCATGTTATATGAGAGTGCATATCAGATTCTCACACAAGAAGTCTACCAAGCAAAGGCATCCAAAAAAATTTGAATGTGAATATTGTGCCAAACGATTCTCCAACACCAAAGATTTGGAAAACCATGTCAACAAGATCCATTTGAAAATCAAGCCATATCAATGTGAATACTGTAAGAAAATGTTTTGCGGGAAAGAGCGTTTATCTCAGCACCTGACCACCCATTCAACGGCCACTGCCTGTTATTGTAGTATATGTAACAAGAAATTCACTAACAAGGTTACTCTAAAACGCCATATGCCGATGCACACTGGTGTTAAACCGTATCCTTGTGACGTATGCGGAGAGAGTTTTAGAACTTCAACCCATATGAACACTCATAAAGTTAAGAAGCATTCCGAGAGAACAGTGCCTTGTCCACTTTGTGAAAGGATGTTCTTTTTGGCGAGGGAAATGAGAACTCACTTCAGAAAAGTTCATTGGAAACGTAAAGATAAGAAATTTGACCCGAGAGATGTTAAAGAATTAAATCCGGCATTCTATCACCTGTTTGAAGATGGAAGAGTAGTCAAAGTTGCTGGCGAAGGATTGTGTCTTGCTTCGGGTCCTACTAATGAGAAATTTGAAATTTAATTTCCATTTTATATTGTTTTTTAATTATGGCAATAAGTGTATTAGATTTGGATATTTATTAAATAAGTTTTTGGCAACTTGCTTGTTTTATTTGTTATCATTGTTTTTTTGTCATCTGAGTAGATTTCATACACGGGAACGTATGTCTTATTCGGGAACAAGCCGAATCCGATGAAGTAAAATACATGAAAATCGGTCCATCCGTTTTCTATTTATGGTGTGGCGTAACTAACACGACTCTCTTTCATCCTACATACAGATAAAAGTATGATTCTTTTCAGAACAACCTCTATTAAGGTACTTTCCCTCCTGGCGTGAAAGTCTCAACACGGTTTAGCCTGTCGAACACCAGATGGCGCTCGTCAAACACTGGGAAAATTATTTTTCGTGATTTTATTAGGTAGGTACTTGAGAACATGTGAATAAATAATTCTTCTTCTTCTTCTTCTTCTTTTTAATGGCTAATCTGTGTTGCCACGTTCGCCAGTGTCGCGTGAGTATAGATTTGTGCACTGTTGTGAAGAATGAGTCAATGTGGTAACTGTATTGTTAGTTAATCTACAAAAAAAGACAAAATATATACGACATCACAATGAATATATTTAATAATTAACGGGACACTTTAAACGTATAACATACAGTTTATTTACAGGAATCAGGAATATGGGAAAATAACGAATTGATATAAAGATTATGGTGAAATCAAGAGAGGTAGGCGATTAATAGGAGTTTAAAGTTTAATTTTGTTACGCGAGATAAATTTTGAAAGAATTTCAATAAAAGGAAGTTGACTAGGCTGAGAAGAGATTTAAAGTTGCAGGGGCGGGGAATATAATTAGGTAATAGGTCATACAAAGAAGAACCAACTAAGGGGCAGTTGAAAAATATATGGTCCATGGAGCCTTCGTCCAAGCCACATTCGCAAAGAGAGCTGTCCTTGATTCTAATTTTGGCAAGATGGACTGGGGTGCATGCATGTCCTAAACGGAGTCTACAGATCGTGGAGACTACAGGTTTAGGGATATTGGGATGACGGAAGAACCAAGGTCTATGGGGAATTTCCTGTTGATTGTGGAAATAGAATTTTCCTGCCAACAATCTAGTGTTCCTCCAATCGGTGTTCCAAGAAATGTAGAGGTGAGTGCGAGCCAAACTGGTAATATCGTGAGAGAAATGTTTGTAGTGATCTAAGCTACCTGTGGAAACTGCGTTTTTAGCAAATGAGTCAACTGATTCATTGCCCGGGATGCCACTATGACTAGGGATCCAGGCCAAAGCCACATTTATGTTTTTTTGCTTGCAGGAAAAGAGGGATTCTCGAATTTTAAGGATATAAGGGAATTTAATTTTAGATTTGAAAGGGTTAGAAATTATAGCTTGAAGACAACTTAGCGAGTCGGTAAATATAATAGAGTTATTGAGATTGTGGGATTCTATATATGAGATAGCTTGGAGAATCGCTAAAGATTCCCCAGTAAAAATGGAAGTAGAAGGGGGACATTTAAATAGTAATGCAATTTTGTACACAGGGAACCATACTGCGGAGCCTACGCAACTGCCATCCGACTGTTTGGAGGCATCAGTATAAAAGTAGTTCCAGCCTGGCCAGTGTTTGGAGAGTAGGTCTAAGAAGACTTGGTGTACATCCGGGCCGCTGAGCCAGACGCCTAGAGAGATCTGGCCTATCTAGGCTGATAACGAATCGTAGGTGACGCTGGTATATCCAGGTTTCATCGTAGGTGACGCAGTAGTTTTCGTGTAAAATCAAAAAAACTTGGCTCAGACAGCCAGAATTTCACATTTTCTGACACTCTGGATCTCAGCTCTCAGAGGGTTTCAAGGTGCTGTTTCTTATAAAAAGGGATGTGACGCGTAGGTGACGGCCATCCGAAGTAGTTTCATCCATTTTAATCCAATACTTTTCGAGAAATCATGATAAACGTATGGCTCAGACAGCCGGACATCCGGTCGTCTGAGCCAACTTGTTTTTCTCTATATTTCACGAAATACTATGTTTCGGACAAATGTTTTTACGATAGACTGATGTGACAACGTTAGTGACAGCTCTCGACCAGATTTGAACCTTCGTGACGCACGCGTTTAGGAGCTATTGAGAAAAAGCTGCTGGCTCAGACAGCCGGATGCTGGCTGTCTGAGCCACCCAGTTCTACCACTTCCAGGTGTTCTACGAAGCTGGAAACTCATCAAATCTGATGTGACGCGGACTCTGAGTAAGTAGAATCGTAAGTGACGGCTCTATATGCCGGCAATCAAAAGTTATAAGCAATTCAATACTTTCCATACATTGATGCATTTGGGTGACCACACTTCGCACTTTTTATGAAAATTAAAATACAATATAGTTGAAAATGTAAGCAAAGGCCCCCATTTCAAGACAGTTGCTTTCTCCTGCGTTTTAAATATGTTATTATGTAGTTAATTTAACTTCGCCGATGAAGGAAATATGGTAAAGATTTATGGTCTTAGGTATGATGTACTCTTTATTTGGAAATAACTACTAGTTTCAGTTAGGTACTACAGTATTAGAGTATTTCGGTAAGGGACCTACTTCGTACTTACTCAATCCTCATCTCGTCCCATATGATTACGGCCCACTTGGGACAAGATGCAAAAAAAACAAAATTAATACTAACTTCATTTTGCAAGTCGTCTCCTGTTTTTATGGGTGGAAAATAGTCATTTATCAACTCGTCCCACGATGCCTACAACTTATATGGGTCGAAATGCAGAAATCATAGATTTAATTACTTTCAGTAAATCTTAAACTTTCTCATCGTTTGAAATGAGGCATTTTTAAGAATTTCTAGTATAAAGGAGATGTACCAAAACAGGGATGTACTAAGAGGGCGCAATAAGACTTATGACAATAATAATTTAAAAGACAAAAATAAGGCCCCGTGCATGTATCCTGCACTTATTATCTTCTTATCAAAAAGGACGTCTGATTTAGTTTAAAGTTTACCATAATTATTGAGTATTTTTTAACAGAAAATGTCTACCTAGGTACGTAGACATTTTGTATAGATAATGATATTGACACATTTTATACATTTAACTATGTTTTACTCTTTCTTACCTTCTTAACACAAATTTTAAAAAAATGGAGCATGTAAATAAAATTTACTTACCGCAGAAGCACGATGTTCACGTCTACACATGGATACGAATGCAATTAATTTCACTCTGTCAACAAACATGTTTTTTTAAGTCCGTTCATCTACTTTAGCTTGGCAGTTACGGCACACAACACAACCAAACCCGGCTGACTTCCCGCTTGCAATAAACAAACAAAGTTCCAATGCACGAGCAGGACGACGCAAAGTATTCGAAATGCCAATGAAAATTTATCATCACCAGGCATAAGGTTCAAAATTACTTGTGCCCTCTAAAGTTGGTAAGTATTTGAAAGATCACATAACGGTTCGAATTTGCAGGTGACTAATTTCTATTCAGTTAACTCAAAGCGCGCAGTGTTGAAATTAGGCAAAAAGAGGGCGACATTGTGAATCCAACAATATCTCTGCGATTTAAAGTCTATAATTGAGTAGCGCGTAGGGCTCCTCAACTCAACAATCAAGCCACGGCAAGCGTGCGCGCAAAATATTTCGTCCCATATAAGTTGTAGGCATCGTGGGACGAGTTGATAAATGACTATATTTTCCACCCATAAAAACAGGAGACGACTTGCAAAATGAAGTTAGTATTAATTTTGTTTTTTTTGGATCTTGGCCCAAGTGGGCCGTAATCACATGGGACGAAATGAGGATTGAGTAATTACTAACTACCTTACCGAAATACTCTAATACAACTATATTGTATTTTCATTCCCATAAAAAGTGCGAAGTGTGGTCACCCAAATGCATCAATGTATGGAAAAGTATTGAATTGCTTATAACTTTTGATTGCCGGCATATAGAGCCGTCACTTACGATTCTACTTACTCAGAGTCCGCGTCACATCAGATTTGATGAGTTTCCAGCTTCGTAGAACACCTGGAAGTGGTAGAACTGGGTGGCTCAGACAGCCAGCATCCGGCTGTCTGAGCCAGCAGCTTTTTCTCAATAGCTCCTAAACGCGTGCGTCACGAAGGTTCAAATCTGGTCGAGAGCTGTCACTAACGTTGTCACATCAGTCTATCGTAAAAACATTTGTCCGAAACGTACAGTCTTACTACAAATCATCCGTTAAAACTGGTTTTAAGTCATGTTTAGTTAAAAATTGTTTTAAATGTAAAAAGGGTTTAGAACAGTGTTTAACATTTTGTACCACAAATAGGTATTTGGGCAGTGTTTAGCTAAACACCAGTTTTAGATACAAACATTCATTCATTCACTCAGTTCATTCATTATATTTCCTAGTACGCAGGTTGCATTCAACACACTTCTGGGTAAATGAACAAAAGCTTCTTGAAATGATGGCTGAATAGTAACAAAACCCAAATCTTTAAAAAAAAGTTGTATGACAGAAGGAAGAATGAGAAGAATCTGATTTGTTTTGACTTTTTCACAGGAGTTTGTAAAGAAAGAGCGCGTTTTCAATTCATTTGTAAAAAGTCGTATTTTGTTGTGTATTGATTGATTTGTTTTCAACATGAATCAAAAAAAGAAAGATCGCTCGGACAATTTGAACAAAAGAAGGTAAATCAAATGTATAATAATAACTACTACATAGTCACCGTATGTGGGGTTTGGAAACGTGATAGAATTGTAATTGTTTATTTTATTTCAGGATATCCTTAAACAGCTTATAGAAAGTTCGAAAGACGTAGTAGAAAACAGAAACACGGATACCAACACGTAATAAACACGTCATAAAGTTGCTGAGGGGAATTTGATTTTACAATATGTCTAAAATAGTGTCTAATGTCTATAAAGTACTTGTTTAAGTAACTTGTTTTGTTTGTTTGTTGATTAAGTCCAATAAATCAATTGTTGTGAAATCAATCATCCATAATATTTTCAATAGGAAAGGACGAATTTGATTTACCGCGAAACGAAAGTCAAGTTGTCAAATGTCAATCTGTCTATTTTTTGAGGTTAAACACAAGATAAAATAGGGGGGAGGGTGTTTAAATAAAACACTGTTTAAAAGAGTGTTTTAGCGCCAAAAACTGATTTGTGGTAAGGATTTTCTTAAAATCTTGTTAAACAGTGCCTAAAACTTTGTTTAAGTGATTTGTGGTAAGGCTGTTAGTATTTCGTGAAATATAGAGAAAAACAAGTTGGCTCAGACGACCGGATGTCCGGCTGTCTGAGCCATACGTTTATCATGATTTCTCGAAAAGTATTGGATTAAAATGGATGAAACTACTTCGGATGGCCGTCACCTACGCGTCACATCCCTTTTTATAAGAAACAGCACCTTGAAACCCTCTGAGAGCTGAGATCCAGAGTGTCAGAAAATGTGAAATTCTGGCTGTCTGAGCCAAGTTTTTTTGATTTTACACGAAAACTACTGCGTCACCTACGATGAAACCTGGATATACCAGCGTCACCTACGATTCGTTATCAGCCTAGATAGGCCAGATCTCTCTAGGCGTCTGGCTCAGCGGCCCGGATGTACACAAGACTTGGGGAGCCGATGGAGAGTGTTTATGGATACCCAGGTTCAAGATTATATTGGGTTTAAAGATTAACGATTCGAAGTTGGATAAGAAAAGTGGATTTAAAGGAAATTTTTCAATTGGGGCAGGAAGACGTGAAAATTTTTGAAATGAGTGCAAGATACAAGGGAGTTTATGAGAAGGATTAAAGGCATCCGATAAGGTTTGAAGTTTAGACAAGAGAGGGTGAGACGAATTTTGGAGAATTTTGGAAAGAAATCTATCACTAAGGTATTGTCTTCGCAAATATAAAGGAGGTTCTACACATTCGATCTGGAAACCATTTATAGGAGATGACTTCATGGATCCTAATATTATGCGAAGACATTTAGATTGAACCTTTTTTAGTTTATCTAGAGCAGCTTTATTACAGGGATCCAAAAGAAATGAGGCGTAGTCAAGGTGGCTCCGAATAATGGCGTTGTATAAAAGTTTTTGTGAATAAGGGTGCGCGCCCCATCGGACACCAGAGAGAGAGCGAAGGATGTTGACTCCTTTTTCGGCTTTGTCGACTACGTAATTAAAGTGGGAGGAACCTGATAATTTACTATCTAGGATCAAACCCAGAAATTTAACCTGATTTTTTTGTGGGATAAGCTCACCATTTAGATGGAGGACCGGATCAGGGAAATTACGTTTGTTGGTAAAAACTACCGTGGAGCACTTAGGAGGTGAGAGACTAAGGCCATGGTCTTCAAGCCAATTGCTCAAGTAGGATAATGCAGAGTTCAAGCGAGAAGATGCTTCAGGGATCGATTTAGACGTGACGTAAAGGGCTATGTCGTCTGCGTATTGGAGGATGTTAGCAAAGGGCAAGACGGTTTTTTCCAAGTCTGAAGTGTATATGCTGTAGAGCAGGGGGCTGAGTACAGAGCCTTGGGGTAATCCTTTCCATACGAGGCTGGAGGGAGATAGGAAATCTTGAAATTTGATAACAATCGATCTAGACATCAAAGCGTTACAGATAAAACGGACCATCTTCGGCGAGATACTCAGCTGAAGAAGTTTTTCTCTGAGTAAAGGAAGGAGAACGTTATCGTATGCTGCAGTGACATCTAGGAAAGCACCCACAAGGAACTCTTTATTTTTGAAGGCCAGGCGAATTTCAGTGGTTAAGAGGCTCAGACTGTCTAAGGTGCTAAAACCTTTTCGGAAACCAAACTGGGAACTAGCAATGATGTTGTTAGATTCCACGAACCATTCCAGACGGTTTCTTATCAAATGCTCGGTAACTTTCAGTAATACAGAAGAGAGTGCAATAGGTCTGTAGGAGTTGTGGTCCAGTGGGTTCTTACTAGGTTTAAGAATGGGGATGACGATTTGCTGTTTCCAAGTTTCTGGTAAAAGACCGCTGTCAAAGAAGCAATTAACTAAACGGAGAAAATATGTCTTTGCCCTAATAGAGGCTCTGCATAGAAATGAGTATGGAACGCCATCTATACCTGGAGAGGAGTCATAAAGGCCACCTAGTGCACATTGGAGTTCGTCAATAGAGAAAGGTTTGTCTAATAAATTATTGGAGGCGTAATAAGTATTTGAATCAGACGGGAAACTATCGATGGATGGGACGAAAGGGGGGGCTAACTTATTTATGAAATCTGGAAGCCAGATCGATGGGTCATTGGCCGAAATATTCACAAAATTAACCGACTGTCTAAAGCGTTTAATTTGCTGCCAAACGACTGATGACGGGGTTCGGGGAGACATATTTTCGCAGAACTTCATCCACCCAATTTTTTTTTTCTGCGATAGAATTTTTTGGGTCTGGGCGGCTGTTCGCTTATACATTAAAAAGTTGTCAACCGTCATCGAACGGCTGTAAGCTTTTTCTGCTTCCTTTCGCTTGCGAATCGCTGCGGTGCATTCAGCGTCCCACCAGGGAGGAGATGGAGTTTTCCTACAGGATTTTTTAACTGGTATGGAAGCATTAGCGGCGGAGGTCAGAATTTCTACAAACTCCGAGTAACAGGAGAAAGAGTTGATGGAGTTTATGGTTGGAAGGGATTCTAATTTCTCATCAACTGCTGTAGAAAAGGCCGACCAATCGGCTTGGTTTAATTTATATTTTAGTAAGGGAGCAGGGGGGTTAGAGGCAGGAGAGGGATTTGAGAAAGAGATTAAAAAAGGGAAGTGGTCGCTGCCGAAGGTGCTATTAAGAACACTCCAGGAAATCATGGACGACAAAGTTGGAGAACAAAATGAAACATCGACTGCTGAGGCTGGATTTTGTGATGGGGAGCATCTCCTAGTTATTGATCCATCATTAAGAAGGCACAGATTATAATCATCCAAAAGCCCAAGAAGAGATGAGCCTGAAGGATCTGTGAGATGGCATCCCCAGGAGGTGTGGTGACAGTTAAGGTCACCCATAACAAGTACAGGTGAAGGCAAGGAGGAAATTATAGAACGGAGTTCAGAAAGGACTGAATTGTTAGGTCTGGGAATATATACGGATAAAAAGGAAATATTATGCGCTCGAATAGCCACAACATTTATGTTCTGACTATGAGGGGGAAGAGAAAGTTGAGAAAAAGAAGAAGAGCGCCTTACCAGTAAGGCACATCCTGCATAACCATCATCCCTGTCATCTCGAAGACACGAAAAGCCCGGGACACGAAAATGTGAGTCCGGAACTAACCAAGTCTCCGAGATCGCAAGGATAGATGGAGAGTGTTTTCTTATTATATGAATCACTTCATGTTTTCTCCTACGGATAATTTTACAGTTCCATTGCAGAACTGCCGTAGGAGCCATTAGGGATAGCTAAATTGCCGATTTGGGAAAGTTTTTTAGCGACATTGTTCGGTAGAGAGTTGCCATGAGATGATAGCAAACAAAGCAACATAGACAGAATGTAATCCAGAAGGTTTTCAGTAGAGGTTGACATTGTGTTATTTTCCTCGTCATCCTTATCATGAGTGTTATTATTCCCCAGAGCACAACCGTTGGGGAGGGATGATGGACAGTTGCCTATAATGGCCTGGTGGGCCTGTTTGTCATACCCTTTGCCTAAGGAAATAGGATTTCGAGAGGGGCGTGAGATTGTTTTTCTGTATGATATTGACGAGGAAGATATCTTTGTGGGAGTTGACTGGGGAGTAAGCGGTGGCTGAGAGACAGGAGTTTTTGCAGTATCAGCATAGGATTTACGCACTGTTGGGAACTGAGTGGAAGCCTCTGAGTAGGGGATGTTCTCCTGAGCCATAAGAATTTTAATTGATTTTTGTCTAGAATGTTCAGGGCAGGATTTACTGAGAGCCGAGTGGGGTCCTAGACAAAGAATGCAAGTTGCATTGCACTCACTGACATCACAGTTTGAGCCGGGGTGGGGTTGAGTACAGCGGAAGCAGCGGGGTTTGGACCTACACTGTGCCTTAACATGTCCAAATCTGCAACAATTGAGGCATTGAATTGTGGGAAGTTGGTAAGTGTCCACTGGTAAAGACGTATGACAGCAATAAATTCGTGTGGGGAGAACTTGCCCCTTAAAGGTCAACACTACAGCTTGAGTTGGGGTCCATGATGCTTTGCCATCGACAATCATTTTCCTGTTAAGACGCCTAGCTTTAAGGAGGATACCGCAGCCCTCTGGTGTCTCAATGGTTTCTGCCAGATCGCTCATTGACCAGTCAACGGGAATACCTTTGACTAGGCCCATTCGAGTAATATTGAAGGAAGGGATGGACGGGATGTACTGATGGGAGGTTAGCAGATCGTTGTTAAGTAATTTGTTCGCATCTGCAGCAGATTTTAACTCAATTGACACCCGGTTTCTACCTATTTTCTTGATTCCGTCTTTAAGAATACCGCCTACATTGTTTTTATACAGAAGTTGACCAAACCTCATTGGGTGAATGTAGGTACCGGATGAAGGTTCAGATTCCATTCGGGAGACATGAATAATAAATGGTCCGTTTTCTTCAGGGCTGTATGATTTGGGGGCAATTACCAAGGATGGATGGGTAAAAATATCCGGATTGCTCAATGATGAGTCAATGACAGCTCTCTTGGCTGGTTCCGAGTCGGTCTCAGGAACCATACGGCGTTTAGTGCCGGGTTGTGAAAATAAGGGAGGAGATAAATTAGAATCATCCGCCATGGTGTCTGTAACCCGAGGGGATTTATCTATGTCTGGGGGGTCCGGAGGATCAGGGGGAGAAGGAGTCATGCTTCTTACCTGTTGCCGGTAACGTTAAACACAAAATGAATTAGTACACACAGATCACAATCACTAAACAGAACACAAATAACTCGATAACCTTCAAACACGTGCTTACTCTAAGACTCCGACACAGCGAACCCCGAATAAATAATTTCCGAATGCCATCTGGTGTTTGACAGATGAAACTGTATTTTAAGACTACCCTTCAACCATAGAGAGGATCAAAAAAATCCTGGGTGCAGCACCACAATACCTTGATTGGCAACATCTGTCTATTGGGATCACTACCAATGACGTCCTAAGTATGAGCGGCTTACGAGTTTTCCTACTCGTGTTCGATTGCTAGCGTGTGAATTTTGTATGGAAATGTTTAACAGCGCCACTCCTACTTTGTTACCCATCCATCAGTTGTGAGAACATTGAAAAGGTATCATCATATAAGTATCTTGGTTTGATAGTAGATAAAAACTTTGGCTGGATCAACCATGTCGATTCTGTGTGTAACAAGCTGCGATCAATTCTGGTAAAGTTACACTATTTAAAATATTATGTTACAAGGGGAGTCATGTTCTTAGTTTATCATGATTCATGCATTAGCTGATGCGGTAATCTCTTATGGATTGGGAGCGTACGGTATGACATTTCCTGTTCATTTAAATAAAATAAAGGCGCTGCAAACTAGAATCCTAAAGCTGTTAGTGGACTATAAAGTAAAAAAATCATGTAATAAGTAGAGATTATAAAAAGTTGTTTAAGTTATGTAAGGTATTGCCAGTAGAATATAAAGTAAGAACCACTATTCTCTTAGAACAATACGCAATTACCACAAACAAACATAAACGAGTGCATACTTACCCAACCCGTGCTGCCACGAAACCAAAATTGATCGTTCCTCGTGTCAACAACTATTATGGTAGGCGCACTAGGAGATGGTTAACCCCGAAATATTTTAACGACTTACCCGAAGATTTGATGCAGAGGGCACTCAGTAAGAACCATCTAAAAAACCTGTTAAAAAAACATTATTTGTCGTTGTGCCCATAGTTAAGTTAAGTTAAGGCTAATTCGGGCCATTCATTTAGTTCTTCTTGTAGTGGTCTATATACTTAGAAATACTGTGCTTTGTTTAATGTACTAAAATATAGTTTACTAAATGTTAATGTAGCATTAAGGTAAACATTAGAAAACCCACGAGAACTGCTGCCGACAAACTGTCTCACAGTTTGGCAGAAAGTTGTTTTTGTAATTAGTATGTAAGATATTAATTAATTAAAAAAAAACATAAAACGTTTTGTTCAAAATACGCTTACACTCTCAATTTCTCACAACACAATCGAACGTAAGGAGAAAAAAAATTTACTTAGGCTAAGAACTCACGGCGCGCCTTCTTCCCGCGCCCGGTAAAATGTAGTTTTTTATAAGTTAAAATAAAACACGACGCGGTTTTCTATACAGGTAGCGCGCGGGCGCGGGAGAAAATCGCGCCGTGACCGTGAGTTCTGGCCCTCTGAAGTCAAAACGCGGTGCGCTTAACTCCACTGGAAGTATGGTCTATGTAGTTAAAGCTTCATCTCTTTTGTAAGTACATAAACATGAAAAAAAAGCAATGAAGTTGACACTGACCACTGAGCAAGTAATCACTACGTTTTACACTCATTTTTACGTTTTACTACAAATAAGCAGTATTTTGCTAATAAGATAGCGGTCCCCTGCGTTAGGTATTATGGTAATGTGGACATTAATAAAACTGCATTTCAACTTAAATTATAGTATATTTCACTCTAACCATAATGTTAACTTAAATAGGTACTTATCTGCCTTAACTGCAGTTGCTTTTCATAATTTTAAATTACATGATGTACGTACTGTACGACTATGAATTTATTAATAATCATGTTTTTTTTTATATTAACTGTTACACACAGTAATGCAGCGTATTGAGACATCAATTGAAGGTTTTAATTAAAGGTTTGTGCCAGAGGGTTAAAAGTTAAAAAAGGGATGAATGAACTATGAAAGTATCTGTGCAATCTGTATAAATGAAAATTAATTTCAAAGTGCATTATGTAGGGCTAGGGATTCGTTGAAAAAAATATATAAAAGGAGTGCGCCTATCGCAGACAAACTGATATGGGGTATGTTTTTGATATACGGTCGAGGTCTACGGCGCCTAACCACTTTGCATACGCGACACAAAACAGGCATCACTTTAAGCAACCTCGATAGTACAGACAGACTGGTGAAACGTATTAACGTAATATGAAATGTATAATTCTGCCTCCTGCCTGGACTATGAGAAATTTAAAAGATGAAATATGAAACCAAAAATTGCGCACGGGCGGGATTCGAACCAGCATCTTTCTGGCAATCCGGGCCAACTGCTCTTCCAATTGAGCTACCGTGCTGTCGGTCCGACCGCGCGAAATTCTTGGTCTCATTGATACGTCATTGCGTGACGTTAGCGCCATCTACCCGTCTGTTTATGCAACAGCGGGCCAAGTAGTTATTCTTTACAGAATAAATTCAACTTGGAAATGACAACGCTTCGCTACTCAATGGTTTTACAATATTTTTAACACTCACAGTGTCATATTTTATACTTAAAAGATGAAATATGAAACCAAAAATTGCGCACGGGCGGGATTCGAACCAGCATCTTTCTGGCAATCCGGGCCGTTTCTGGCCCGTGCGCAATTTTTGGTTTCATATTTCATCTTTTAAGTATAAAATATGACACTGTGAGTGTTAAAAATATTGTAAAACCACTATGAAAAATTGTTATGTGTAACCTTTTATCAAAATACAATGGAGCAACATTGTAGAGCAAATTATTTAATTCCATGATACAGTGCATATTACGTTTCACCAGTCTATACTAATCTTTATAATACTCCCAGACAAGCTGGTCACCGCCTGAGGTACTATTTGAGCGGTAAGAACATTGATATACTTTATACAAATACCATAATTATTATGCCAAGTTACCACAAAACTATACAAAATGTACGTCACGTCACGAGTGCGAGCGCGACAGCTCGCCCACGTACTTTATGCTACTAGCTTGTCCTTACGCACAAAGGTAGGTACTATCGAGGACACCGCCGCCTTACCAGTTTAAAAGCCAAAATCGATTGCTTGTTGCTTCGTTTGTTTGAAGTTACTAGTATTTGTGTCGTGTGACTCGTGTGTATAAGCGATTATCGTTTGAAAGTGGTAATGGTAAGGCGACCTTGTCCTTGAATTTCTCCTACTCTCCGAAGGTAGGTTATATTAGGTGTTACTTAACACGTTCCGGGACACTATTCTAGACACAATAGATGTTTTATTGTTTTCACACCTGTAGGCGTTCACCCGGAACGTGTTAAGTTAACAAATTACACTTTTTACAAATGCTGATCCTACTACTATTATAAAGGCGAAAGTTTGTATGGATGTATGGATGTTTGTTACTCTTTCACGTAAAAACTACTGAATGGATTTGAATGAAACTTTACCACAATATAGCTTATACATCAGAATAACATATAGGCTACAATTTAGGGCTCTGCAGTGCTTACTTAGTTACCGTATTTCTTACTTATTACTAGACTAGACGGGATGAACCTGAAGTCCACGCGAACGGAGTCGCGGGCAAAAGCTAGTCTATACTAATATTATAAAGCTGAAGAGTTTGTTTGTTTGTTTGAACGCGCTAATCTCCGAAACTACTGGTTCGAATTGAATAATTCTTTTTGTGTTGGATAGTCCAGTTATCGAGGAAGGCTATAGGCTATATAACATCACGCTACGACCAATAGGAGCAAAGATATAGTGGTAAATGTGTAAAAACCGGGAGAAAGAAGTCAGTATTCCACGCGGACGAAGTCGCGGGCAAAAGCTAGTAAGTAATAATTATTGGAAAAGTTTGCGCTATATTGATCAACATCGAAAAATACTTTAACCACCGTGAATAGAGCACTAAAGTAATATGACACGAACGAGACGCCCGCTAAATCATATTATGAACCCTATTTATGTGTTCTTTAAGTTCATATTTGGTCGTCAGTACAGTTTTGCAAAGCTTACAGCAGAATCTACCACCATGCGTAGTCTTCATGTGTTTCGTGGCCTTTGAACTCGAATAAAACGATTGTGAACACACAAGACAGGAATATGGCTGAACTCCTATATGCTTTCTGACATGAACTACTAAATCCTTCCTGCATTTTAAAATTTTGCGGCAAAACTCACAAGTTTCCTTAGACTTCAGACTGTGGACTTTTTTGTGGTTGCTCAGATTTGATTCGGTGTAAAAATGTCTTTCACACATGTCACAACTGTACGGCTTTATCTGCAAATGAACTTTATTGACGTGGACCGAGAGTTCATTGTCATTAGAGCACTCCTTTTCACAAAAACTGCACGTCTGAGCAGGCTTCTGCGTTAGTTGCAGCTGTGTACCATGACGTTGCATGTGGCTATCATAATAGTTTTGAGTCAAGAATTTCTTGTCACACAAGGGACAATCTTTGGTCCCATGACAATTTAGATGACGCTCCAATTTGTTGCTGCTTTCAAAAGTCCTGCCACAGATCTTGCAAGAAAGGAAGTTATATCTATTCAGTAGATGATACATTTTCGTGTGCTCATACAGGTAGTATTTGGATTTAAACTGCATTTCGCAATGGCGACATTCAACCTTTTTAAAAACGTGTTTCAAAACATGCCTCTTCAAGAAATATCCGGATATGAAATGCTTATTACAAATTGGGCAGGTGAACTTGCAATTATACGGTTTTTTCCGAATTACAGGTTTTTTCCTTTTCTTAAATGTTAAAAATTCACTGCAAACATCATTGAATGTGTTGTATTTACTATTTTCATTCACTCCATTTACCTTTTTCCTTTTTTCGTACGTTTTCACTGCTTTCTTCGCAAGATTTATGCTTATTTGGTCATCTATAAATGTAGACCCAATATCATCATCTATTTCGTGATTAAATTTTGTTTTATCTTTTTCATCAGAAACATGAGAATCTTCTTCACTTTCTGAATCTTGTCTGAATTCATCTTCTAGAACATCTATTTTGAGTTTCGATTCATCAACTTCCTCTGGTTTAAGGAGTATATTCTCATCAAAGTTTGGTTCTACTAGTGGCAAGATGGTATTTTGGGAAATTTCGATAAAAATGTTAGTGTCTGGTTTCAGGGCTACGTTTAAGTTATTTAACATTAAGCTTATGCATGTTTGAAGTCGTTGTCTAACGTAAAGAGTTTGGTGTATGAAAACATACGAAGTTATAGCATGGTTAAGACATTTTTCGCATATTTTTGTTCCCGTGAAGTCATGTAGGCTATACATCTGCAACAAAAAATAATGTTCTTGTAACTAAAACAAAAAAAGCAGAGATCTTATGAATTAAGTACATAATAACAATAAGCAATTGCTTATTAATAATACAGAACACTACATATAAATACTGTACAAATGAATGAGGGAATAAAGCCACACTAAACTAACTACATAATATCATAAAACATGATGTTTCCAGAGGTCTTTTTGAAGGATCTATCTGTGGAAAGATGTAGCCGATCTTCGCAGGAGTTTCTTCAATCTTGCACATTTTCTGTTTTCTGGTGCAGAAAGTCCAATATTAAATTGGAATGTAGTATTCGGTTTTGCAAACATCATTTTGTTTGGTTCAACATTCCATATTGGTGTGATATTGTCAACTGGTTGAATTAATTTGTCTGTAGTAATGTTTGTGTCTTCCCCAATATCCATTTCTTCATTTACATGATTTACAGTTAAATCTTCTGTAGAAGTCGTTGCATCCATTTCAATGATGTTATCATGAAAGGGAAATTTTTCTCCCATGTAGCTCAAGTCAGTAGGTTTTTGAATATTTATTTGACCTTCTACATTAATTACTTGTGGTGATATGTAATCAATCACTACTTCTTCTCCTTTTTGTGATATTTCCACTATATTAGACTTATCATCATCCATTTCAGGCTTCTTGGAGTTGACAGTGAACAAATTATCATTATTTTTGTTCAAATTTTTGAAGAAATCTGCATTGAAATTGAACTTGATTTCAACATTTCTTTCATACAAATATCTTTGCGCATCACAGCATAGGCACATTCTTGTATCTTTATTAGCTGTTAAACATATTGGACATTGCCATTTTCCTCTCTTAGGGTCTAAGTTAATATCATCATTTGTAAGTTTCCTTTTATTCATATTTGGAATTACTTTTACGATATCCATGTCTTCACTATTATTCTTGATGTTATCATAATCAGTTTCATCAAGAGCTTTTACATTTTCTTTTTTACAATTCTCACATCTGGGGCAATTTGCAAATACCCAGCAAAGTTGACATGATTTAGCCTTCATAGTTACTTCATTTTCTTTGTCAGTAACGAGCATTTCACAGCTAATATTATCACTAGCTTTTAAACATTCACCACATGTGGGTTTTTTGAATATCCAACACACTTTACATAGTTTTGGAGTCTGTAGACCCAAATCATGTTCAACTGATTCATTTTTGGTGTTAATTTCATTATCATATTCAGTTTTGTTAACACCAGCAGTGACCACATCATCAATGTATTCAGGCTTTGAAAATGAATAATTAATTTTATGAATGTTATCATTAATAATATTATCTGTCAACTTGTCTCTATTTTGAGACTTCACTTCACCATTAGTATCATCAACTGATTCCAGCAGTAAGACATTGGCAGTATGATCATTATCGAGACTGATATCATTATTATGTTTCACAATTTCAACATGCTGATTCCCATAAGTTTTGAATGCTCCAATAGAAGTCCTAGTTTCAAAATCCATTGGAGTGGAAAACATGAATATATGAACTTCATCAAAATCTCTATCTTCTTTAGACAGAATGATTGGAGATGATAAAGGAAAATTAAATTTTCTCTTATTTGGATTTAGTTTGGTAAGGCTTACAACCTTGGCGTAGTTAGGTATAAGCAACTCCTGGTATTTGTATGATGATTTCTAGAAAAGGAGCGGTGATAAAGTAAGTATGAAAAAAAAGTGTTAGTATGTACCATACAAACATAGTTATTCTTATACAGAATGAACTGACAGACAATAAAACGAGAACATAAAATTGTTATATCTGGCAAGCGATCGTTAACATCTGACATAATAAAATATTGTTGTAAAAATACTTACATCAGGTACAGTAGAGCCTATAATACTGTACAGAGATTTTTCACCCGTCATCTCTGGAAAGCCTCCATGAAGACATATCAATTCTTCTAAATCTGATAGCTTCCCATTATTATCCAGACACACAGCACACAACTTATCCATATTTCTTTCTATTAGGTGCTCCATCACCATTTGAAACTTATGCTTTTCAACATGCTGTAAGTGATTGTTGTATTTTTCACTTACATCACCACAGTCAGTGCATTTAAAATCAGTCTTTGGCAACACAATTTTCAACGGATCATGAGCAATTCTCAAATGCTTTTTTATAAGGTGACGCTTCGTGAATGATTTGCCGCATTGCCGGCAATTATACCACATGGATTTCGGATGCTGTTTTTCATGGTTAAGTAAGGACTCCATACTGGGTAATATCTGCCAACATTTTAGACATTCAAATTTACTTTCATCACTAACTGATTCAGTCAGCTCTGTAGCGCTATTCACTATGTTTATCAACGGGTCGGCATAATCAATAACTTTTTCATAATTTGCATACAAGACATTTTGGTTCAAATTTATTTTCTGTCTGCCTCTTTTCTTTTGAGGTTCTAGGGGGTCCAATTTATCTAATTTGTTGTACATATCATCGAAACAATTTTGCAGCGCTCTTCCGGACCTTTCACACTGCTGTGTAAACAAATAAGATCTGATCGTCTGATTTAAGCATTGGTTACAAATTTTGTTTGGAAAGTTTGGATCATCTTCCACCTGCAAATTGCAAATGAATAAAGTTATTAATGATTATAAAGTATTATCATGAATAAGTAGACAAATAAACTTACATAATTAATTATTTACCTTATAGGGGTAGAAACTAGCTACCATGTCTCGAATAGTAACTTTAAAAAGCTTTCCAGACCCAGCCACCTGCATAACTTGATCGAGTTCAGACAGAGGAGACGCCACGTTCAAGCAATACCGACAGACTTTCTTTCTGAGCCTTCCTTCTAAAAGATATTTCACAGCATCCTTAGTTGTGAGACATTCTGCTTTAACTCCTTGTTTCTTATCTACACTGATATTTCTTGCACGGCTGGCAGTGTCGTATGCAAAATTCAGTATTCTTGGCTTATTTTTCATACAATCATCTTTTTCAGAACTAAATAAGCTGGCGATATCAGTTGGGTCCATTTTTTTTTAGGTTAGATTATAAATGGAAAATAGTTTCCACACAAACTATTATGTCGCAGTTTAAGGTTTTATCACCAAAAGTAATTATTAATATTTTATATCAAATTGATGGTATAAAAACAATTAAATCGTGAAATAAACGTAAATAAAATGAGATGACAACGTCAAACATGAAAATGGCCGAAAATAAATTGACAGCTACGTAGTGACGCATCTCAGTCGACCGTTAAATATCGATAGCATTTTAACAAACATGTGTGTGGCAGCAAGCAACGACCTCTGTGGACTGTGATGTGATGTGTGACGAACTGACGATGTCAGTGTGTGTGTGACGCGTTAATATTTTGTATTAAGTTGCCTTTTGACTGTGGGATATAATATATTAATATATGTTACGATATATTTTATATCCCGAGATATATCTTTCTGAAAATATATATCCCATAGTGTGAACGGGTCACACTATGAGATATATATTTTCTTAGTTTTGTATGGGATTGTCCTCCACCGAGAGGGCGTGCGGGGGGCGGAAAAAATGTCTTTCACGAATCGCTCCAAAACATATTATAGCTCGGGATATAAAATATTATATCTCTCAGTGAGAAGGGTTCCATTGTAAACTGTGGTGAGCGATATCGAGTATATCTCGGTATATTAATATATATTTCCCAGTGAATAGGCAGCTTTAAACTAGCATTTTATCGTGCTGCGTGCGTGAGCATCATGACGCGTCTCTGAAAGAGACACATTCAAAATTTCATCAGAGGTCACATCTTAGGTCTAATGCTCTAAATGCTTAGAACTTCGGTTACGACGACTTACGCGTCGGTATTGCTGTTCATAAATATACATACTAAGTCTTAGACATACTAGGGTTCGGATCAATGAGATCAATCTCTCTCTTGACACCAGCAAATTTTTGGTATTTTTTTGAACAGGTACTCCCCGATTCCTGACTTTGTGGTGTTTGTTAGTAGTAGTATCGATGGGTATAATATACTGTCTGGGTCCAGTCCAACAAGTATTGCAGATGCTCTTTAAAAACTAAGGTAGATAAACTATTAAAGATGTAATAAGAGGATAGTAATTGGCTGTCTATTGTTACTTAGTTTATATTATATAGTTAATTACCTACTACGATTGTATACTAACCAATAAGATTGTGATAAGATTATGATTATAAAGTAAGACGAGAACTACTGCCGACAAACTGTTATGCAGTTTGGCAGATGTAAATAATCGCAAACTCTGTAATTACTATGGAAAAAAAAAAAAAAGAAACCAAAGATTGCGCACGGGTGGGACTCGAACCAGCATCTTTCTGGCTTACCGAGCCAACTGCTCTTCCAATTGAGCTACCGTGCTGTTGGTGCATCGCCCGTGGTGCGCAATTCTTGGTTTCTCATTTCATCTTTAATAATTCAAATATGACACTATGAGTGTTAAGAAACATTCTAAACCATAGAATAGGGAAACGTTATCATTTCCAAGTTGAATTTATTCTGTAAAGAATAACAACTTGGCCCGCTGTTGCATAAACAAACGTGTAGATGGCGCTAACGTCACGCAATGACGTATCCCTAAGAGACCAAGAATTTCGCGGGGTCGGCGGACCAATAGCACGGTAGCTCAATTAGAAGAGCAGTTGGCCCGGTAAGCCAGAAAGATGCTGGTTCGAGTCCCACCCGTGCGCAATTTTTGGTTTCATAAATTCATCTTTAATAATTTAAATATGACACTGTGTGTGAGTGATAAGAAACATTTTAAACCGTAAATAAACTAACTTGAAAGGTAAGCAGCAGCAAGAGGAACAACCATGATGTTGATGACTCCCTCTTTAATCTGTCTATCTATGATTACGAGATCACGCAAGATTCCACGAGACGCTATAATAAATATCAACTGATTCTAATAAGCAGTTACAGTACAGCCTTATGAAGCACTTGCGTTTCATTTCTTGCATGCGTTTTATTATTTGGGACTGGCCTAATGGGCCAGGGCCAGAGAATGTTATGGCTACAAAAAATAATTAAGTTAATTTAATTTCATGACAAGCACATGGTTAGGGTGAGATTTGTGACCCAAATTAATAAGCATGTAAACCTATGATCTTTTTCTTACATACCTTTCTTAAATTTTATATTATTTATTTTTGTTGCTTGTGTAACGAAACGAGTTCTTATTGGCAGAAATGTCAAATGGCGACTTGTTTTGCCAACTGGACAAAGTCTTGTCACTTCCAAAAATAATGCAATTTTCTTATTGTTTACGTCCATTTTACCGCACAATTTCTTCTACGATATCATAAACGTGCTATGTGAGACAGTTACACACAATCCAAAATGTCGTGGCTCAATCTCAATCAAAGTTTGAGCAGCCTGAAAGGGCAAATCACAAATTTTGCTTCTGAAGTGCTTTCTGAACCTTCTGCTGAAACTAGTGATGAATCTACGCCTAGTTCAAGTTCCTTTCTAAAGGATCTTGAAGATAAATGCCATAACCAGGAGCTCGAGGTAATATTATCCATTTATTTATTTGATATGTTATCCCTTGACAGCTGTTTTCAGGTTATGTTTTCATACATAACTTGGTCTATAATTCTACGATCAGCCTTCCTATCACTCCTACGCGATTAATTAATATCCCAGACTCAATTCTAGATGTTGCCTATTGCTTTTATTGGATCAATTATCTATTTTATTGAGCATTCTATGGCGTTATATATCTGTGATCTAACACATACTAAATGCTTAGCAAAACATAGTCAGAAGTGTAGTACCTATATTAACAGTTTGAGAAGAACTTAAAATCTAAAATTCGTAGAATTGCTTAATGCGTATGTAGATATAATGTAAGTTTATTTTTAAAGCCTTATGGGTAACTTTTTGCTATTTTGCGCAATGATTCACTCATATTTTATTAGGTAATCTGATCAGATCTTGTATCTGAAATATTTGTAATAGTATCTTATGTAATCAATAAGATATTTTAGTATCTTGTGAATAAAATAGATAATTGATTTGATTGAATTAGAAAAAAATATTAAATGATGATTTGATAGGTAATCATAAACCTTATGTGCCTTAAAGCAACTATAAAACCGAAAAAACAAGATGACGGCATAAACATTCAGGAATTTTGTAAGCTTTTAAAATCTCATAGTGACCTCTTTCATAAGAAACATTTATTACTTTTTTTTGAACTAAATTAAAAAGCACAATTCAATTTTCGGTTTTTCTTATAATAACTCCGAGCACTTAGATTTTAGAGAGCTGCTTATCTGGGTAAATACTATCCAGATTCCACATCAACCCAAACAACATTCTAAAAAATAAACATGTTTACCACAATTATTCAAATTTCGTCATATTTCTTTTTATTGAACTTGTCTATTGGTTCATGCTCTCTAAGTCATTGCAATATGATTAAGAGGAGATATAATAATTATAGGTATCTTATCTTCCCATAGGCCTATAAAAACAAAATCAGCTACTCAGAAATATGGTTTACATAAATTGTATGTAATTTTGATGGTCTTATTTCTAAAACTGCTTTAGCGAAGGTATCTGTGAGCAGTTGTGATGACTATACCATTCTATTTACTATTTATTATTTTTATTTATACTGAATTCACAATAAAGCTCAACAAAGAAACTATGCTATTCACAGGGTTACATATACCAGCTGTGGTTTTACCGAATGCTGCGCTTATTGAGTTGTCATTGTACTCGTACATATGAATTATGATATAGATATATAATAAATTGCATGCATAATTTTATAACATCTACGCCAATCCGATAAACATCCAAAATAGGTGTGCTTAGTTACCGCTCCACCCGACCCGCCGGGCGCCTAAATTTAAATGCATACAATTTAGTATGGCACGAATATGATGACCCTCATGTATTGTTGCCCCTATGTGTTTCTCATTGGATTATGTGATGAATGTGTTTAAGTAGGTTTTATGTGGTTTTAGTATTTCGTGGACGAGTCGTAAATGTGCATACTAGTATTGTTGGGCTATTAAAATTGCGGTAAACTTATGCTATAAAGTATTATAAACGCCCTACATAAATAATAATAATTCAATAAACAAGTAGGTATACAACGTCATAACCCAGTGTTCTACCTAGTTTTTACGTACCACGTTCCACCATGTACTCTGACGTATATGCATAGTATTTCACTGTCTCTTTGTTATAGTTGTCATTTTGACGAAAATATCTTATATTTGAAACATCTAGTTGGCGGAATGTATTGGTTTTAAAATTACTTAATGCGGTTCTTTAAGCCTTTGATCTTGCCTACTCCTAATTTTTCACTCCGGTTTTGCAGTCTCAGCTAATTTTATGAATCAAGAAATCTAAGAGTGCACTGGTTTTATGCATTTGTGCGCCATAATTTCGTCTGCACCCCTGGTTTATCTTTGTCAAAATTGGTCGATATATTATTTTGTTGTAAGCGTTACAACTATATGTCAAGCTAGTTCAAATCGATCATGTCTGTCTAACTTCTATCCTATCCTATCGATTATATTCACAACTCGCTGACTTCATAGCCGCACCTCTATTCGTATTAAAAATACCCGAATCAAACGCCCAATGGGTGCTCATTCATTCTTATTCTGACCTCAATTCCTTCAGGTTTAAGGTTCAAAGTTATTTATCTGGGTATTAGAACCAGTTGGGGTAGATAAGCCATGTAGTATGTTTGCACAGCGATATGATAAGGAACAGCTTTCGACGGGACCTGCGCGTTTGTAGAGGGACACGGAAAATACTGTTTGGTTTCAAAAATAAAAATCGGATTTGTTAGTCCGTTTATGAATAACCGTCTTCATAACAGAATATGAGTCGTAAGAGTATATCATATGGGAGGTAATCCAAGTGCTCAACTTTTTACCGACTTCAAAAAATGAGGTAATCAATTCGACTTATAATATGTATGTGCTGTTGTTGGAATTGGATAATATTTGAGTATTATATGATCTAGTAAAGCTTCCTAACTTGCTTTGTTTCGTAAGTTTACGTATGTTTTTCCACGGATTCCGCGAAAAGTAAGATTGAGATAATTTTAATTCAGTCAGGTATATTCTATCTTCGTGAATAGTTCAAGTTTCATCAAAATTGATTTTGAAATATGTTTGAGGTAACAAACCAAAAATAAAGAAATATTAAAAAAAAACTATACCTACCACTTTGTTTTAAATTACTCATTTGTTTTCCATTTGAGAGAAACAAATTAATTTGGAATAGTCAGTGCATAATGTTATGCTTACGTACACCTACAGTCTATGCACATCTCATCATGCACCGATTCCAAATGAATTTGTTTCTTGCTAAATAGAAAACATATCCGTTATTTTAAGCTTTTTGATGTGTTTTAGAAAGGCTGTTTTTTTTGCAAGCTATATCGAAATCTCTAAATGTTTCACGTCAAAGCTCAGGTGAGCTTACTATGTGAGCGTCCATCTCCTAAAATAATATATGGTTTTAATTCTGCCCTACATAACACAAAGTATCATTAGAATGGATTGGTACATGGTAGCAGTCTCTTAACAATCAATTCTAATATTAGTGCCTATGAAAGTCTAAAACAGCTGTTTCAGAGAAATTAGGTTTTTATTATTCGTTATCGGGGTGCTATTGATTTTGACTCGACGATGAAGTATGCTCACATAAAGCTTCTCTCCCTCAAATATGTTTGGACCGATGTGTATTTAAAATTCTGACGACATTTCCCCCAACACATTTATTTAAATAACATGTTGTCTTCTCCATCCCCTAGCGCAGACAAATCGCTAAACATTATAAAGATATATATCCCATAGAAAAACAATGGGTGTGTAATCTACAGCCGAAAAAAGCGCTTGCTAGCATAGACATACAAGAAGAGTCTAATCTAGAACTGAAATTGTCGATCAACAATAAGCAATGCTTAGCGTCCGCCATTTTCGTAACAAGCGCTTTCTTCAGTTTTTTACCTCATAAAAGATACTGCAAAAAGTGAATCTGTCATGCGATACGGATCTGTGATTCTAATCTGTCGTCCCAGATTCTATGGTAATTTTGCACTTTGGTGGGACTGACTTAACCTGTCGGTGCCCAAACAGTTTTAGTAAGATGAAAAAAAATAACAAGCTTTTTGACTGTTGTTACCTACCGAAATAAAAATAAATAGTCCAATCCAGAGCTCGAGAGAGTAATTGATATGTACATATTTGTAATTTGATAACATGCAAAATCAAAATGCGTTTCATCAGCATCAATAATTATTTACAAACATATTAAAAATCTCACAAAACACTAGAAAAATATAAGGTTGGATTTTATTAGGAAATTTTAATCTATTTATCAAAACAGATTTGGACTTTCATAAATTCGCGTAATGTCCGCACTTAGGGAGCATGTATTTAGTAGCTTCACTGCAATTTTTCTTCATTGTTATCGTAAAAAAAATAAACTAAAATATTATTAGGTACCCATTTAAAAACGTCATGTCATCGGCATTAAAAAAAAGTTATCCGGCCAATCGCGCGGCGGCATTTTAAAATTCAAATTCGAAATTTAAATGCGAACAGCCAATAGGTCACCGAGAAATGTATTCGCATCGGAATCGCCTGCGTCGTTTTTATGTAAAAACCTTTTGTTGGCTTTGAGTTATGACGATATTCCGGTGGTTATTAAGCATGTTACGAAAGTGTTTTAGGGCATTAAATTTCAATGGTGTTGCGCAAATATATTTTGTGTTTTGGCTTTTCAACGCTGTAAATCTTCAAAATATATCTTTTTTCCCAAATATTTTTGTAGCTCTAACTCTTGTTTTTTTATCAATTTATATTCTGAAATATAGATGCCGCTATGAAAGTCTAATAATACTTCTTATTTTTTCAGATTGCAGCACTGAAGAAGCTTACAGAAGAGTTGCAGGCTTCATTGCAATCAGAGGTAAGTTTTTTTTTATAAATTACGCCATGAGATATGTATTGCATGCAAGGCAGGTTTCAGTATTCTTTGGTCATATTGTTTAATATAGAATACTTATAATTAAACTCACTATAGGTTTTCTAAGGCTAAGCTTTATCTGAAACTACTGAACTGATTTTGATTATGTACTTGTACCGAATACTGCCTAGGACCTAGTCTCTGGGTACATTATTTCACAGTGACATTTGCTACATTTACCCAGCGAAACCTGGCTAATAGTCGTTATTCTCAATCTTGATTTTATCGATCACTATGTATACAGGGTGGGTAGCTAAATTCCAGCCATTAACATAATAAGTAGTCTTCATTGCGAAAAGGTCGGCTTTTTTCATTCCAAATCTCAGGAAGCTCTCAATATTAATGTTTCCTAAACTATATGTTAATGTTGACGACGATTGTTAAGTGATAATAGAGGAAGCCTCGTTAAGGGTCCAAAACGACAAAAACTATGGTAATTAGTTGCCGTCTGACTTTTGGGTCAAATGTAAAGTGCATTCTTTGGTGCATACTGATTTTTTGGGTACCGTTTCAAAAATACAATAGTAGAACTATTGAATTTCGTATCAATTTCAATGTAGATTAACTAGAAGCTCTGCAGATAATTATCTTTACTAATTTTATGAAACTGAAGAGTTTGTTTGTTGGTTTGAACGCGCTTATCTCAGGAACTACAGAGGCTACTATGAAAACCGAAATTCGTCGAAACGATCATCGTTTTTCGGATGCGAAGCATTTTTTTTGTATGCAATCCTTACTGCGAACTATCTCACGAACTACCGATTAAAAAAAAATTGCTTGTTAGCTTATTTATTGAGGAAAGTTTTAGGCTATAAAATATCAAATAATAATAAATATTATGTATATTATCCACATTTTCTCTCATATCTGCCCGAAACCGTTACGGGTACAAAGCAAATAGATTGAGATAAAAGTATTGATCGATCTCTACATAAAGGCGTGATAAGGGCCAGTATAAAAGCTCCTGATAACAAAACGAAACGCTTTGTTTGCCGGGAGACGCTAAGGGTATGTACTGTTTTTTATTCATATGCAAAATTAATTAAGCTGTAACGATTTTGATGTAGTAGTACTAAAAATTATTATAACAGTATCTAATCTTGGAAAGCCTAGATAGCCGTACTTTGGTAGTTCTAAGATCTTCATCGGTATCCATTATCATTTAATATTAGATGAAACCACGATGGTTTTGTAAAAAATATGGGAATATTCAACAAATTCCCACGTAATCTGTACCTTACTAGCACTAGCTTTGTTACCTCAATATTTGTACTGTTATTATAGGGTACTTCTATGGCTCTAAAAATACTGAAAGATAGCTTACAGCAGAAAAATAAATAGATATGCTGAGATAGAAACAGAAAAAAAAATTAGAGAAAACAAAGAATATTTATACATATATTTGTAGACCACTGCTATTTTATCTTACTAAAACCACGCAAAACCTTTTATAAAAGGTACACGTAATATGTACACGTATAATTGTCGTCATCACGTGGCTTGCGTGTGTGAACTACAACTCTTTCTTTGATGACAGCTTTTAAAATTGCTTGATTCTTTTTCCAGTTGGCTCATTAAATTGAACACATTTGCATTTACCTTCGTATAACATCATACTCAATTAAATAGATAAATGCTTGATTTCGAAGTAATGCGGTTTTACACTGTCTTGTGTTACTAGGGTTGTCACTTGCAAAATTAATTCACAAATGGACTTTTCCACTGTTTCCACTAATCTCCTAGACCGATGAGGCGGATTAGATGACCGGAGAGAGATCAGTCCAGGTGCTGAAACAAAACGCCATCTTACTTTTCGAAAGGGATGTCAAAACCGCCCACTTCTTGATAATAAAATGAGTATAACTCTTTAGATAGATAGAGATAGATAACTCTTTATTGCACACAACGTTAGTGAATTTACAGATTGGAAATTTACAATTTAGGCGGCACATAGTAAGGTAATCTTTATTGCACATAGTAAGGTACAATTAATAAACTTAAAGCAAATACACAACTAAGGCTGTCTTATCGCTGAAAGCGATCTCTTCCAAACAAACTTTGGATAATATATTTATTACTAAACTATTAATAGGAAGGGGAGTTTCGTGCTAAGATTAAATAAGAGTAATTTCGTCTGTCATTTATTTTCGTCTTTCTCATAGCACCATAAGCTAGGGCAACATTCCTTAAATTTCTTTACCTCAAACAATATTACTTGATTCTGGTCCCTAGTAACATTTAGTTCGTATTCAAGCTATTTGTCTGAACTGTCTGACTGTCTGACTGTCCAGTTGTTCAAACAGCCGAAATGTTATTCTTTTGTGAGTGGCTACAATACACGAAGACTTTATATCGAAAGTGGTAAGGTTTTTTATTGCGGTTCTCATGAGTTTATGTAAAGGTTCTGATGTGACGTGTTTTATTGGGATAGAGTTTGTAGAGTTTAATATTAAAAGGAAAGTGTCTTCTATTTTCTTGTTTTCCCAAAAAGATAGGGGTGCTCTAAGTTTAACGTGTCTGTCTGTGTACCTATCAGTTGTATCGTAGCTCCCAAATGGTAGAACCGATTTTCGTTAAGTTTTTTTGTTCAGACGTTTTTTGTTTGCGCCGCGGTTTTTTTATATTTAAAATTTAATGTAATAATTATATCCCTTCGCGCATAACCAATTCGAGAGCCAAAATCGCTTGCACCTCGTGTCGGCTTTTGTTTGAAGTGACGCCCGTTTTTGTGTCGTGTATGCAAGCGGTTTTCGTTGAAAATTGGTCAGGTGCTAGAAACCTTGACGGTACAATTGGTAAGCTATTTTATTTCCATTAGGACTTTCTTTCTATGATCAAGTTAATTGTTTCTTTATATTTTAACTTTAGTTTAGCTACATACACGTTTACTTAGTTACAGAATTTGAAATAAGTTAAGTCAGGTCGAATTCCGTACGCTATTTGTACATTTTGTTCTGTCGATTGCTCTACACAGCGCTCGCCAAATTACAGTGCACGTATTCATAAGTGAATGATCTATTCTTTATTTAATAAAACTAGGCTTCTGTAAATATAAGTTCATCTGCCTGCCCCTTGCTAATAAACTGGTATTCCGTTAACCTTGGACCAGTTATTTTGAATTCTTTGAACCTTGGTTTTAGTAAGTGATTATCAGATATCTCGGTTCTCGGATAGCCAAAACCCTCAATTTATTTTCAGAGAAAGTTCATCAATTTACAAGCTACTATTTTATACCATTTTCATCCTGATTTTCATCTCATTACTTTGTAGTTCCAGTTTGTATTCTTAACCATTTCATGGTTTCAGTTGCCTTTAAGAATATAGAAAAGGATAATCTTGCAAATGCTAAAAGGATAATTCACTAACTAAATATTTGAAATTTAGCCAAACTGTTTACCGATGTTTTTTACACTTTTGAATACTTGGAGAAAAAAGCCATACTCTACTAAAGTCAATAACTATGACGGTATCTGAATTTAAAAAGGTTTTTCTTTTCTTGTTGGCTAACAATACTTGTTTGTTCATCTAAAACTATTCCTTTTCAAATGTTTTCAACTATTTCTTATCTTAACAAAGCAGTATTCTGTAAGCAACTTTGTTGCTTCACAATAATTTTGTTAGTTTTTGATCCTAACCTAGATGCTCCTGCAAATACGTTCATTCAGTATCTTATTTATACTAACTGCATTCATTTACTGCATTGTGTAGTTTCCATAATTTACATAGACGTCTTTATAGTCAAACAGATTGTAACTACCGATAAAGTTAACGTATTCGAAAATCTATTCGACCTTATGATCTCGCACCTCCGTTCGTCGAACGCGTTGCATTTTCATGAAGGCTTCATGTCACGCACACATGGGAACGCCCTGTGTCTGTGAAGGCGTAGCTTGGCCTGCGCCGGCGCCGCCTCACCGTTCAGTCGAGAGCTAAACGTCGCCGCGCGCGGACGTCAACACAACAGCTCCCGAAGCGAGTTCGAATTTCAAAAAACAGTGACGCCAGAGTTCAAATAAGGTTATCGCTTTTTGTTTGCGCTCAGGATACCCTCCAATATAGGTGAGTTTCGTTACGTTTACCTCCTTTGTTTATTCTTTTTTTTCTTGTGTTTGTCTTTGATTAGCGCCGGAGGTTCCGCTGCTGCATTTAGAGTTGGATTTTCGTTTTTATTTTACGCTTGACTCATTACTGTTTGAAATGTGACATCATTTCGAGTGTTTCCTTCCTAGGAATGTGTGAATATCTGTATTATATTAGTCAATGGAGTTATTATCAGCCACTCGAAGGCGTATATTTCGTGATAAAAAATGAATCACGTATTTGCACGTGTGTCATTGTGTTGTAAATCGCTACACCGTGAAAAAATGTAATCGTATATGTGACGAAATAGTCGTCTATATGTGTAAATGTGTACTTCTTTATCATTTGCTTGCACTGAAGGTTTTCAAGGGCAGGCATTCTTTGCAGTGTTATTGACATCCTGATAACATTGTTATTTCTTTAAATAATATATAAGCATCACATAAATACAAACATGTAACCCACAGTTTCACAATCTATTGAGAATGGGAAATGTAAATTTATTTTAAAACAGTCAGCTCTTTCGTTGCTTTCAAAAGAGTTCAAAGTCTGACACTGATTTAAATAACTAATTATATACAGGGTTTCCTTGGAGACACAAAGCAAAAGATGCTGTATTCTTACATAACATAGAAAATCGTGGAAAGAGCTACCGGTTTTTGTTTCAGTCTTTTGTTTTTACAAACACGTGATGTTACCTTCCTCTCTATAACCTATTGTCTGACTACCTAATTTTCATTTATACACAGTCATTGGAGAGAAAACACGTGGTTTTGCCTATATCTAAAGGGGTTTTAGACAATTAAATATTTTACTTTTCTCCTGGAACTCCCCATTGTACAATGGTTGGGGATTTCAATTTTGACAAGCTGTAGCTCCTGGATACACTAGAGTGCAAAGACAGCGATAGTACCTCATTTGTCGAGTAGGTATCATTCTTAGGAAATCTTAATTTGAAAATCCCTGATACAGAGTTCTCTCTTATAAAAGTTAAGTTGGTTTCTTTCTTGACTTATATTACTAACCCTTCTTAACACAGGCTAAAAACAGTTCCATGTTTAGAATAAAATTTTCAAGATTTTCAAAGTAATTGTCGGTACATGTGGATAATCACGGTGGTTGCCACGTTCAGGCTTTATGTCCTATTACCTTTTTTTTTAAATAATTTCAAAAAGAAATAAACAGCCTAGAGTATTTGACCGAAATCTCACGCATCAATTGTGTGATTCGTTCGAGGATCGATCATGGCATAGCGCACACCTGACTAGTAGCAGAGTCAGTTTCATTATATATTTCGAACATAAGTTTCTCTTCAAATTAATATAATAATATGCACCAGACAACACACCAATTGTCTGGTTTCGTGGTAAGGAATTTTCTTCCTTGTGTTACGAAGTACCAGACAACGATTATGACGGGGGCGTCTCCTATAAATACTTAAATACATATAACATCCATGACTTAAGTACAAATGTTCGTGCTCATCACACAAACATTTTCCCCTTGCGGGGTTCAAACTCGCGACGGCCGGCGTAATCGTCAGAAGCGCTAACCAATACACCAAACGCGTCGTCTAAAATACCGTCTAGTAAAATAATTTAAGTCTCAGTAAATCCTGTGGCCAAGACAGAGACGTTAGCAAAGAGTGCCAAGGATGATTGTGTATAATTACCGCGCATGCGCTCGCATCTTAGTATTTATTACGAGTTGGAACTTAATTTTGCTTTAGGTACAAACTGATTATTTAATTAACAATTCAAGTACACTGTGTACACTAATTGTAATATTAATCATATTTTATGAACTATGAATTTAACTATAATGTAAATATAAGACTTTGTCTTTTTGAAATTACGAAATCATTAAGTTTTGGTATAATATGGGTATCCGTTGATAAAGTAATCTAAACTAAGGATTAATAACAATTTTTATGGAATTTTACTATTAAATAAAATATTTTAATTCATCATCATTCGCTTGGCATGTTCCCAGTTTATCTAGGGCCGGTGCAGTAGGTTTTTCTCTTCCACACTATTCTATCAATAAAATATTTTAATTGAATCAAATATATCGCTGTACATTCGAGTCCAGAGGAAGTCAAATAATTCTCATCCCAAAATACGTAAAAATCCAAGTAGCATGTCTCAAACCTATATTATCAAGGAAAGTAAAAAAAAAACAACCCTAAATTATAAATATCACATGATGCATAGAGCTTCAAAATTCTTCTCTTCCGATTCTATATAAGCAATTTCATACCCATTTAAGTGATGAACAAACACGAAAACACTTAACAAACAGTACCTAAAGATATTTTGCGAATACCTATTTGAAATTAAGGTGACAGGAAATGGCCCTGTCACACCCAACTTCCTTTGCTTGTGTCACCTCACCTGATTAACTAATTTGGTATATTCACTCTCCAAAATTTGTTTAGAAAATTCACCAGTCATTAGAAGGCGCCTCTAAAACATCACTTATTTATTACCTCCTCGTTACTTTGGTATTGAGTGAGCGACCCGATTAACATTGATATTTCATTCAATGCCGGACATACCATCCCTGAATAAAGCACCCCTGAATCTAGAAATACGACACGCTTTTCATAAATGTATTTGAAAACTGCAAAGATTGTCTAACTAGAGACACATATTCATGTAGAACTTATTTTATTTAGTTTGTATCACTCCCTGAAACATAGTTTTACACATCTTTTGTGCCGATATCAGTAGGCTTTGATGAAACTGATATAACGTATGATTTAAGCCGATCAAATAAGTTAGAAATCATACCCGGTCCTATCTGTGTTTCAAACCTCCAACCGAGGTCAATCCTATGGCATGCACATAAAATAATAGAGTTTCCATCACGCGAGACTCATTGTCGACCTGTGTAAATAGGACATCTTTAATTGTCTGTATCGAGCCATGGTTTTTATTGCAATCTGTCGATGAGTACGCAATTAATATACATAATCAGCTATTATTAATAATGAGCTACTGAGTTTTTTTGCAATACTGCTGAGTTCTACATGCAATAAATAAACATGATCGTACAATATCATAAGTTGTAGGAAGGAATGGAAGCGTGTGTAGTAATGAAGTTTATAGTTCCCGACATCACTTTTAAGGCAAGACTTTTAAATAATTGGATTCTCTAATTTTATGAAAATGTTTCTATATCCTTTTCAAATGTAGAGTGTTGTTTATTTCGATTGGATTACGTTGACGACCTCCGTGGTGTAGTGGCTAAGCACGCTGGGTTTCAAGGCATCGCCGCTACGAGGTCCCGGGGTCGATTCTCGGGTCAATGTTGAAATCAAAATTTTCTATATTGTCCCAGGTCTGGGTGTTGTGGTACCACCGTTGTATCTGATTTCCATAACACAAGTGCATTAGCTACTTTATTTGGGATTAGAGAAATGTATGTGATTGGTGTCCAATATTTATTATTATTATTATTTATATCAGTTTCTAACAGAGTTGATAATCATTTTGGCTTTATATTCGGCTACCCAGGAGTTGCAACGATTGGAACTCTGTATCTCTCATAAGTTTAAAATAGCACATCGTTTAAGCCCTCATTGTACTATCTATTGCGGTGTAACGTTGTAGTTAAGCGTAGACCATCATTAGCATGCTCAATGCTATTCATACACGAACCCACACGTACAATGTCGGTTCTCACACATAATCATATGCTGTAAGAAATACAATGTCAACCTGCGTCACTTTTTTTCTGTCTTCAAGGAAAGTCTTGGAGATTCAAGTATTTATAACCACGTCATGTGTGGTCTTCTTGTTTTTCTAACTTAGTATAATCATCATCATAATCATTGTCTTATCCTTCGTGCCGTGTTCACATACCGTACCCCTTTAAACCTTAAATATGACGAAGTAAAGTCCATCAAATCTATTGTGTTGTGGTACACTTTGTTCTAAAGTTTACGCGAATACTACTCATTCGTTCATTCATTCAAATCCATTGGTGAATTGAACTCGCGAGCTTTTTAGGACATTGCTTACCTCTGTTGGTATTGTCTCGCAAAAAAAAAAGAACATAAAACAACCTTGTGAACTGTAGTTGCTACTATAAAATTTGGGTCCTGCAAACTCACATTGGACGAAATAAACTTAAGGTCTGGGCACACAGCCAGCGTGGCGGGACGGCGAAGTGACGGCAACGCGACGCCGACGGGTTGGACGAGTTGTATAATATAGAAACATGGGAGAAATGACAGACAGCGCCGCCACGCTCTGCGGGGCGGTAACTGGCGAGTCACGTCGGCGTCGCGTCGCCGTCACTTCGCCGTCCCGCCACGCTGGCTGTGTGCCCAGACCTTAATATAGGTACTCACATTTTCGGTTTACAATTTTCTACGCTTTGTAGAAAAAGCATGGCTACCTACTGATAAAGTGAAGAAGTCCAACGTAAGATTTTGATCCCTAGAAAATCCCTAGAAAAATCTCGCATCGGTCATAGGCGTCAGAAGCGCTAGTTCATAAACAAGCCTTTTTTACAAATGTGGAGAAAGGCTGATAGTCGTAGTTCTGAAAAAGTTATGCAAAACTTAACGCATACTTTAATCGAGGTTACTTCTTGTGTATTGTTTAAGAGACCACAACTACAACCTCAATCGAAGGCTGATAATGACGCAAATGGTCCACTGATTGATATGCGTTAACCTTTTTACAACAACAGTTAAGAAATATCAAAACTACATACAGGACGTGATGTTTATTATACATCCCAAAGAAAAGAACAGTAGCCCAAGCACGAACTTTTGAAGTATTCGTAGCAAGTCTATTACAAGATTTTATACGTCAAATAAAAGTTCAGCTAGTACAAAATCATGGGATACTGTTATCGCACGATTACATTACGATGCTTCAGGCATTCGTGCTGCCAAATTTAGTTTGTTTTACGTCCGATACAGGCGCTCGACACGCTTCTCATACAAATTGTTTACGTTAACGATACGAATACTTTGACGCAAATTATTCGTGCTTGCCCTACAGAAATAGAAATCTAATTTTCTTGCTCTATCGAGAGTCGAAATAGTTTTTTTGAATACTGTTGTTTCTACATTTTGATATTCAATGCAAAATCGCCAATTTATTTTAGACAAACGAATTAAACTTATCTCCCGATAATGTTGACTTGGTAATTAGCGCTTCCATTGTTACCAAAGCAGTGAAGCTTAACAATTAAAATTTGTGGATAAATTCGCGTACCTACAAATGTATATGAGCTCTTATCAGTACATGACAAGTGCCAGGTTAAGTGGCAATCAAGTTTAGTGTCTGATCACGCTTCACGAATTTCGAAGCCATTAGGAAGAGTAAATAGAGCATAGACAACTTTACACCTCGTACCGTAGATAAGACCTGGGGTTAGGGCTGTGAAATTGAAACAATTCAAGAACTCAAGAGTTTTGCAATACTTTTAAAGGTTCCATGAATTGATGTAACTGTGCTTGGTATTAATTTGTTTTAGCTACAGTTAGGTTCAATAAAACTAATTTTTGTTTTGAACTTGTTGTAAAGAAAAACGTAGCATTGACTTTCGTAGCCTTCAAGTTAATTTGGTTAACATTTCTGCTATTGACGTCACGTGCATAATCATTTTGGCAAGTTAGTGGCTGTAAGAACTTCATGTTGGCAACCCTGTGACAGTAAAAGGGCGGGAAAACACTATGACCGTTATGCCTTATCGGCCATGTTTATTTTTTATCTGTGGACAAAGCTAGGGCGTCACTTACACGATAATTCAACGTTTACAACGTTTTATGGTTACGCAGATGCCCAGAAAATTCTCGATGATTTTTCTTGCATTTTTCTTCACTTATTGTAGTTTTGAAGCTTAATTTTTCCTATTACCTTTTGTTCCTTTGAATACTGGAAAAATGACTATCAAATCACAATAGTATTTTTCTTATTTTAACCGAATGAAAGAATTCATCCATAAATATTTCGACGAAACTAATCAATTACCTAAACGAGAAATAAATTAGTTTTTGCGTTTGGCGCTATACATCCGCCGCCATTTGCATACGCCATTTTGTGCGTATTTTTTTTTAATTTTTGCCAACTCGTGACTTTGACTATCGACCGTCACGATTGACTTGAGTTGAGGTGTAGATAGTAAAGCGGATGTTCAATGTTTTAAAATATGTAGGAAACATGGGTATACATCAGGTAGGAAGTTTCCATTCAGACTTGGAAAAACTTAGGCAGATAGAACTGAGGAGCCTAAGGCCGAGAACAGAGCTTGGAATAAAAATATGCAGTTTAAACGCCATTTTTACAGATCCTGTGACTGAAAAATGTCTCTGATTGTCTTAATGTTCTCTATCGAGTGTGGGGTTGACTTCATACTCTATCTAACGCATGTAAATAGTTACTATTGTGCGCGTGTTATAAACAAAAATACATTAACCAAATGTCAGAATGTCATAAAAATAATCTATATCTCGAACACTCACAATCGTGAATGTTCAACTGCTGGTAACGACATTTAACTATTAGAGGTAGATGTGTTGACTATCGCTCACGAAACCGGACCTTAGGAGCATATACTTACCTTAACTATTATTTATGACACCTGCAAAGGTACCTATGACACACCTGTATCAAAGAAATCAGAATTTTGTATCCAGTATGAAGTGGGTCAAATGATAAGCAAAATTAGCAAAAACATGGTTTTCCGCAAATCATAAAGCACTTGACTTTATCGATCGATAGTATTGATTGTTCCAAGAATAGATCGAATAGCAGGTGACATCGTGATGATGACAATACCTAGTATAATTTATCTGTGATGACATTTTAGCATTTATCATGACGATTTTAGTACATTTTTTATAATGTGAGCTTCATTTTATAATTGTAGGCAAAGTACATAAATTAATATCAAGACTGCTTTATCAGTATCGATATTTTTTGCCATAAGTTGCTGTGGTGAATTATATCTTTTTTTCCCCGACTGCGTCGGAAGAAAGGTTATATTTTACCTGTGCACTGTACAGAGTGAACAAATGTGTTTCTCTTAATAGTTGTTGGAAGTGACATGAAAGCTTTAGACATTGTGAATCTTTTTGTATAACTACCGGTCATATTGAGGTATGTACGTGCGTATGTACTAACCTCTTGATCTTTAGAACTTTTACTTATCTACTTATTTGTGAGTTAAACGCCAAAGTGCCATCAGAGCAGAGTACATATAAAAAAATGGAGCTCTTTGATCGCATATATTAAAGTGGAAAGATTTAGATATTTTAAATACATACGCTTATCGAAACTTAAAGTAAATGCCCTTAGTAGGCTAAATACTGTGGGAATGCAAGTGACATTAAACACTGAGCTAACTCAGCAATCTTCAATGTCTCTTTGTGTTTGCCGATCGTTTAGTCATTTTGCTGTCCACTTTTTTGCATGGCGATGCTAAATTGTATGCTCTTTTATTATAGTGTTTGTTTTTATGCAACGTTATTGCATGTTCACTTAATAGTGTTGCAGTGAAAGAGCGTTTCATAGAAGATTGTAGTTTTTTCTTCGGTGTGATGGATTGATGTTGGAGATCTTCATCATTTACATTTCGTTTTATTTATTTTCCAATAGCTTTTCATTTCATATATTGAAATTTCACAATTCTTGATTTTCGAACAAAAATGGTCACCCATCCTATTTCTACCACTCACCAGGGTGCTTAATCTTGATGAACTAATTGCATTCGTACTACCAACCAAGCCACGAGTGCTCAGTACGTTCGAACGAAAATTGCCAGAACTTTCAACATTTTCCCAATTGACTTTCCTATAGCCGGGTCAAAAAACGACCGTCCGACCTGTATTATATGTTAATTCACATATAAACGCTGGGCGATTAAAATTTCAAAACAACACTGTACATTATACATGAATGTTCCAATATATGCGATGACCAAGATTTTTTGTCTTTGTTTTTCTTTTTAAAAGCTTTTTTCATATATATTTTGGTATTTAAATGTTATGTGTTCAACGACTTTTGCGTGACGCGTTTGAATTGAATTCTTGTATTTCTGTATAAAAAAAATATATTTGATGTATCAAAATAGTAGGCAAATACTTTTGCAATGTACAAATTATTCTAAAAGCTAACAACAACATTCAAATTATCTGCAATAAAATAAAATAAGTGATAGATTCACCACTACAATTCCCACGAACCACAAAATTTTCATCATAGTAGTTTCCTTAACATCGAATGTAATTTTTCATTTAATATAATCTACTTAAAGATAACTCATTTTTCATTGAATATACGAGTAATCTTAAAGATAAGTAGAGTAAAATCCGTATATGTGATATTATAACTAAAATGACTACTGTCAATTAAAATTATAACTCGCCTGAAAATTCAAGACGCTACAAGCTATTATTAACTATTTTCCAAGCACACCAGTTTATCGACTATCAACCCTATAACCCTATACATAAGAGTGTGGCTTTGTTGCTGGCAGCACTGTTGATTCAGTTGTCTGTATTGACTCGCCTTAGGTCACATTCCTACTGCGCCGCTTAATATTTCCATATTCCAATGTTTCTTTGTCATTTCACGTCCCGGGTAAGGCCGCGTTCATATTGAAAACTTGGGGAAACTTGCGCCGAAAATGTAGGATAAAAACAAGGTTATAGTAAAATCTGGAAAATGCCGCATGTTTTTCTTGTATTTTCCCCTTATTTAGTTAAAGCCTCCTTCATCATGCTCGTATTATTTGTGAGCTGTAATACTTAGAGTTTTAGAAAAAAAAACACCGACAAGAGCCTGGCCCTTGTCGATGATTGACGATGAAATTTGACGGTGATGAGATGATGTAAGTTATCCTTTTAATATACTTTTTCCGAAATTTTCGGAAAAATTACGAAGTATTTCTCACTAGCAGTTTTCCGCTTATACCCGCTTATTTTTTTTATTAACCTATTTCATCCCACTGCTGGGCAAAGGTCTCCCCCAACACCTTCCATTGATCCCTGTCAGCTGCTAATGACACCCAATCGGTCGCAAAGTTGTCCAAGTCGTCACACCACCTCTTTTTGGGTCTACCTCTTCGTCGGAAGCCGTCTGGTGGTATCCAACGCGTGACGACTTGGGCCCATCTGTCCGGGTGCATCCTGCAAACATGCCCCGCCCACTCCCACTTCAGCTTTGCTGTCTTTTCGCCAACATCCGCTATGCCAGTTCTGGAATTAAATATTACTGTAAAATTTAATCAAAATATTTACTAGTTTTAGCGTGAAGGACTTCACAACAGCTGATTTATTAACACATTTTTTACGCACCCTGTATGTAGGGAGAAGTGTAGACGAGCCCTAACCTCTCCAGAGAGGTTAAAAAGGGCAACGACACGGCATGTCATTCCTCTGGCTTTTCAAACAGTCCCGTATCCGGGATCGCTGGAAACAACATGGCGGCGCGTTTTTGTTTTTCACCTGAAGTGAGGCAAAGGGCGTAAGGTTGACAGCCATTCAGAAAAATGTCTTTAGAAACATTTCAGAAAATTCATTATAATACACTTTTAAATGGTACATAAATAAGTCTCCGTCAATTTGTACGCTACTAAAAGTTATTCAGCTGATAATACTAGTATCTTTTGACTGTAAAGTGTTGACTGATAGAAAATACTTCAGTCCACCTTTGTACAACATAATGTGCAATAAAGTCTTTAAAAAGTGCCTAATCTCATTACTTTTTTTATCTCTATTTTGTGTGGCAAAAGCTATTAATAAAAGTTTAAACAAAAAAAAATAGACTGACAGACAGAAAAGATACTCAAAATGGTTTATTACCTATTTCGCCCAAAACGTTTTAAAAACCATTTATATTTTGTCGTTTTGTAACGTTGTGTTTCACAATGTCCCAAAAACTATGTCTTTCATCACCAAAACGGATCTTATCGGGGATCTAAATAATACTCGTTGTAACAAGCCACTTGTATTGCACATTTCGCTTCCCGCAGCTTTGTAAGCTACTAATTTCGTCCACTAGTGATGTTTCTGTCTATAAGTCTTATCGATTTTTTGGTGAACTACAGGAACGGTTTATTGAGAGTGACATAAACGCTTTTCAACTATTAGTTAGGATTACATTTCTTTATTATTTAAAAAAAAAACTGGTAAATGACAAAGTTTTTTGGAAAATGCTTACCTACACATTCTGTCACTGCAATGTCATAATCGCGTTGTCGTTTTGAAAGAAGATGTTGTTTTGAAAAATAAAATAAAACTATAATTATAAACAAAACTTAAAACTACCATCTTCAAGAGTTGCCAGACTCAGGTGGAGTCTGACAGCTTATGATGCAGGTGCCTGGATTATCGCATATCGACAAAAATACTACGTGGACATCTCTTGTCAAAGTTTGAGCATCTGCCGCCATTCAAGTCGCGTCCGACCAATTCTAACTCGTGCTACGAGAACCATCCTAATAAGAACCGCCCGTATTACGATACACACCAAAGAGGTTTTGCCTATGTCAACTATTACAGCTCTCTTTACACAAAACGTGTGGCACTGGCCGAACGTGACTAGAATGAGGTGATTATTTAAAAAAAAGAATGCGGGCTTCGCGCCTAAACACCTGTCAAGTGTCAACGAATGGGTTTGTTCCTTTTTTTTCGGGAATAGAACTGCCAGTGCTAGCCTAAAAGGTTCACCAAAAAGAAAACTTAATGATTAAAAAAAATCATGTGATTCATGGCCTTATCGAATTTCAAACTGGCAAATTAATAATGTGAATGAAATAAATACCAGCTGGCCACATATGAAAAGTTTAAAATCCAAAATAGCACATTATATTGGCGCGTACTTTCGCCGCGTAAATCTATGACTTGACGTTTCGTAACCTAACCCCCTTTTAACCTATACAATAAAGAAGAATTACCAAGTAAAAGCATACAGTAGTCATTGTAATTCAAATACATTTAAATGACTTTGTATGAAGCAAGGATGGACGGTATTCTTGGTGAATGATGTAACCGCAGAGTTTTCTTTTGTTATTATTTATCGGTTCTGAAATCTGTTCAACTTGTGACGTCGTTGATGAGACTAAAATATAAGAGTGGACTAGTTTGTGAATATATCTTACTAGCGTTCAATCTGAACTGGCACTAAACGTATTAAAAAAGTAAAGCTGAAAATCTCTACTTTTATTTTTGAAACGTTTTAATTATCGAAATGGCCAAAGATCTTAGAACCTTGTGGTAGGTCTGGATATTTCGCAAGCCACTGTCAATTTGTTTGTTTGATTCTAACAGGTACCCGATATATTTTTATGCTAATAAGTTTTGTTTTTGTTCAAAATGTAGATCTGCACCGTGCACGAATCCTATACCTGACGTGACAGACGATTTTTATTGGTATGCCACAAAATATAAAACGAAAGCCAAAGAGCTTTTTTGAATGTTAAAATAAGATATTATGAAGTATGGATCCCTTAAAAATCGGACAGCGATCAATTTCAATGTCCAAATAGGTATATCTTTTTATTTCCAATAGTGGTTTCAAGAGAGGAAGACCAAGAATAAGCTATATGCATCAAATAAAGCAAAAGTTAAATGTTGCGTTTGCGTCGTATCAAGAGAATGGCAGAAGAATGAGTGGTTGCTCTTTTTAGGGTTCCGTAGCCGAATGGCAAAAAACGGAACCCTTATAGTTTCGTCAAGTCTGTCTGTCTGTCTGTCTGTCTGTCTGTCTGTCTGTCTGTCTGTCTGTCTGTCCGTCCGTATGTCACAGCCACTTTATTCTGAAACTATAAGCATCACATAGCTGAAACTTGGTAGGTAGGTGTATTTTGTTCATCGCTTTCCGATTCAGATACAAAAAGTAAGAAAAAATAATATTTAAGGGGGGGCTCCCATACATGAAACTAAAACCTAAAAATTTTTTTTTACTCAAACCTATGCGTGTGGGGTGTCTATGGATAGGTCTTTTAAAATGATATTGAGGTTTCTAAAACCATTTTTTCTAAAAGTGTAAGGTTTGAGATATAGACGCTTCCAAAGTGGTAAAATGGGCGTCCCCCCCCCATCTAACTTTTGAACTAAGAAAGTGAAAATTTTCAAAAAAATATATGATGTAGATCTCAATGAAAACTTGCAACGAAAATTGGTTTGAAGGAGATCGAACCAGTAGTTTTTGAGATATTGCACATTTTTATCAACCGCAAAAATAACTTTGTCTTTCATACAAACACTATGAAAAAAAACCGGTTAAGTGCGTGTCGGACCCGCGCACTGAGGGTTCCGTGCCACCCTTAACTGAATTCAGGGTCCACTTACTTTGACTTAACGAAAACATCACAATATATTGCGACAGAAAAAATAACTTTGTTTTTTATAGTGTTTGTATGAAAGACAAAGCTATATTTGCGGTTGATAAAAATGTGCAATATCTCAAAAACTACTAATTCGATTTCGCTCAAACCAATTTTCGTTGCAAGTTTTTGTTGAGATCTACATCATATATTTTTTTCAAAATTTTCACTTTCTTAATTCAAAAGTTAGATGGGGGGGGGGGGACGTCCATTTTACCACTTTGGAAGCGTCTATATCTTAAACCTTACACTTTTAGAAAAAATGATTTTAGAAACCTCAACATCATTTTAAAAGACCTATCCATAGACACCCCACACGCATAGGTTAGAGTAAAAAAAAAATTTTAAGTTTTAGTTTCATGTATGGGAGCCCCCCCTTAAATATTATTTTTTCTTACTTTTTGTATCTGAATCGGAAAGCGGTGAACAAAATACACCTACCTACCAAGTTTCAGCTATGTGATGCTTATAGTTTCAGAATAAAGTGGCTGTGACATACGGACGGACAGACAGACAGACAGACAGACTTGACGAAACTATAAGGGTTCCGTTTTTTGCCATTCGGCCACGGAACCCTAACAAAGTTATTTTTGGTGTCGCAATATATTGTGATGTTTTCGTTAAGTGAAAGTAAGTGGACCCTGAATTCAGTTTAGGGTGGCACGGAACCCTCAGTGCGCGGGTCCGACACGCACTTAACCGGTTTTTTATTCTATCTGGATTAAGCCATGCGTGCTATAGAAAGATGTATCGCTAACAATTTGATTAAAAAAAAGTGGATATCTAGTGTAGTACTTAAAAATACTTAGTAAAAATACTTACTTAAAAACTCAGATATTTAACTACCATTCAATTTGTCATCAACCAAACAAACACCACCTTTTCAAACAAATCCAACAAACACTATTTTCATAGCGACAACATAAGCCCGTGTTTTATCCCCGATCGTTTCACTCGCACACTGTGTAAACAAACCGTTGCTAGGCAACCGCGTACGAGCGAGACAGCAATGTGCGCGTGCGCATTTAATAGAAAAAGACGGCGATAGGGTTTGTTGGACGATAAAGTAGGTTCACGGTGTTTGAAGAGTCGAGTTTTATTATGGGGAAGTAATAATTTCATACGTGTAGTTATAAATGGGAAATGGAGCGGTTTTCATTTCTCGTTTCCTAGGTCGTGAACCCTATTGTTATTTGACACGGGGTCCCTATTGGACTTTGCAATTGAGTATAAACGTTTAATTCCAACATACTCGTCGGTTTGTTTATACTTTGGCATTTATTTAAAATAAATATGTTGTCGTTATTAAAGTTTTGTAAAAAAAAGTATGAATTAAAAGGGTTTAATTATGCAAGTTTCTTTATAAGGTTGAAAAGTACTCACTGGAAAACAATTTCGAAGAAAATTATTTCCCATTAGAATACTTTATTATTTCTGAGCCACATCAAGCAGTCTTTTGTTTCTAAAGTTTTAATTATGCCCGTCCAAAACCGTGGCTAATTTACATAAGATTACGCTTACTTGACTCACGCCATTGACAAGAAAGAAGATCGTTTACGAAAGCGACATAACCTCAAAAGGGTTCAAAACAAAAAACAATCAAGCACACAGCCCACCCACAAACCGAACATTCTCACTTTTGACCGTTCGCCGGTTATTCGAAAAGCAAACGTTGTGCCTTTGCGAAACGCGTACGCGTCGAAAAAAGGCCAGTAAACAGTGGAGACAGAAAAAAAGGAGAGGTATTAATGTTGGAAGCATTAAAATCTAACTTTGAGGGATATCTGATTGAAAATTTAATAACTGACACAAATTGATGCCCATTTAAATAGTCTTGGATCAGTCTGGTAGTTGCTACTTTTCTATATCAAACTGCATTATCAGTCAAACCTGGTCAAACCATGAGACAGAGCCATGTGTTTTTAAAGCCAAGCTGCCAGCGTGCCATTTTTGCGACATTCTGTATTTATGCAAAAGCAATTGTGTCAAGCAAGAAATCGAACCTTGTGTCTTACGCTATCCGGGCGCTAGCCTATACCACACGGTCACCGACACATTTGCAAGCTTGTTGAATTTTGTAAGTGCGTCACCTCATAAATTTTGCGAGTTTGCTCTCACAATATCAGAAATTCTGTATGTATCTATGACAAAATCCGTCAGCACGCTATCCCAAAACACTGTTTAATGTAACCAGACAGTTCCTACCTCAAGTCACTTGCTCAGATTACTGAATGCCACTGACCTGATCCTATGCCTGTAAGCAACCACAAGTGACAGAAAAATGTGCCTGGGAGCTTGCAACGACGTACTTCAATATCATACAGTTACCTACCCCCATAACACGGCACATATCAATATGAACAGGATGTAATATGTGATGATACCTCTAACTGATTTTAAACGATAGAGGCTCCATCAAATTGCTTGAATCAAATTGCTTTTCATCAAATCCTACCACTGATCAGTTTCATTATGTGTGTGTTTTAGTTTCTATGATGATGATGAGAGATGTATGCTTTTGTTACTTTCAGTTTTATAAAAGTACCTCTCAATAATGTCAGCTTCAAAAACAATAACGATCAAATAGTTGCAGTGTTCAAAGACAAGTATATCAAACAAAATTAAATTGCACGAGCTGGATTTGAACCAGAAACCTTTGCCTAGCCGGGTCTAGTATGTCAGTTGACAAATTCTTGATATTCTCATACAAATTATCCTATCCTTGTCTGGTATCGCAGACAATAAAAACATGTCAATTGCCACTTCGCCCTTCAATTCTTGTTTAACATAACTCCTTAGCATCACTCGATCTTGTCTCCACCATGGTTTCAACCATCATTGACCTCAACTAAGCCATCTTACACATAATCAGGGTCCACAAAAACCCGATAATCACCACGGTTTCCCATCGTACAATGGCTGCCGTGACCATTACGCCTGGGTAGGCAACTGTGTCGCTGCAAATGTTGACATGAGCGCATCTGCGAATTATTATCTGTTGGCCTTCGGCAGTGAGGTGATGATGGAATTATATGTCGATAATTGACATCGATAAATAAAATTGAAGATTTACGAGGTGTCGATAGAGCGTAGCTGTACTATTTGGTGTCTACGGTAGGTAGGAAATTGATAGATATATAATTTAAAAACCTAAGTAGCTGCCACGATTAGATATTGCACTTGAAACAAACAACAGAATAAAGGGAAATGCACTCACAACCTTCGCGTAGATAGTGAAATCTTTCGATTGTGTATGATGCTATCATTATAAAAACAAAAGTAAATTATAACAACTAAGTCGAATAGAGTCCATTCCATGTCTGCAGATTATTATCTGTAGTGCAAGTTTTTTAGTTGACGTAGTAAGGCGATTTGTCTGCCCAAAAACAAAAATATGTGTATCGACATCGATTAATAAGATTGAAGTTCAAAACGTTGAGTTGACTTGAGTTGGTCAAAATATGAATTTTTGATGTAGTGAAAAAATTGCGGTTTATCTTATTTTTTCATCCGACTTAGATGTTGCGTGTTAGTACTTGGTAAGTTACATTCTAGCAAAGATCAGAGTATTACAAAATATACTGACCTGTATTGAAACTGCACTGTTCTAGTGGAAATTTTACGGCTTAGGTCCATGTAAGATTGTGAGTTACAGACGATCGCATGTCAAGGTGACTTCCACTGTCACAATCTTAATAATCTCTTTTTATTGTTGTTCAAAACAATCTTTATTTTCTTTGACCAATAAGACATAGCTATAGGCAACTGATAAAATGTCTTTGTCTACTGTCTTATCGATACTAATTCATAAGGAGTTAATCATTAAGGGCATTAAATGCATCTGGTTTTTTAAGACTTTGATCATTATCTTTTAGAATCGAGAATTTATCATAATTCCAATTTGTCGTTTGAGATTCCCTAAAAACATTTATCTTCGTTAGTTTCATATTGTATACATGTAACCTTATTGCTTTGAGCTTAGACATTATATTCAAGTCTGCCGGCTGGGTCAGATTCCGTTCTAACTTATGCAGTTTTAGTTACATCACAGTGAAAATCTGTTCAGTAGTCTCAGTCTCTTTTGTTCCCAGTTTTTGTCTGAAAACTCCAACAGTCTGTTTCTCTGCACAATTGTTAGATTAGATTTCATCGCACATTTTTGCTTTATTTACTAGTTTTATGTCCTCTGCCGTGATCCAGATTATTATCAGGGAGACCACTTAGAGATTTTGCGGATAACACCCAGAAGACTTAATTTATATTATGATGTGTATATTATTTATATTATAGAGATTTTGTATAAAAGTCTATGCACAAGTGGATCCACTGTGTATACGTACTTTATGTCAGTGCCTTAGCAGTTTAATTCAATAGGCCCTATGTTTATGCATTTGTCCATAAAATATAAATGCAGATTGTCACTCAATGGCTTTTGCTGTCAAATGCCACGGACTGCTGAATATATTGTGGCAATAGTAAGATGTTTGATTCTTTTACTCAATTGCTGCATAGTCTAGGGACGTGTTATATATTTTTTTCTTTGTCATTGTTTTATCATTACTCAGAAAATGATGCTCATTGCAATTTTAGTCCTATCTTTCTCTTGGTTAGTGATGAATAACTTTATCTGGATAATTGACTGTATTGTTCATCAAATACTTAAGTGAAGTAACTTCATCCAATCAACTAATGAATGTTATATCTCAATGGGCTTTTTCTATGAAAATTGAGCACACCTTTCAAAGTTTTTTTGTGGTTACTTGAAACCATTGCTTACCAACCCTGTGAGCAAAACGGAGGCCTTGCTAAAAATTGCAATTACCTGATCATAAAATCCAAGTAGTCTTACAATTTTGTGGCGATTTCGTCGCATACGAACTAACAATGCCTCATCAAATACAACATTGTCGGTCGGTTCCCTTGAAGTCAAAGTAAGTCTCAGTAGTTTTGCGGCGGTGTTGCGTCAGAGTTTACCTAAGCCCTCGCAATGCAGTGCTGAATGCAGTCGCAAAATACCTGGAAAATGCTTTAGACGTGACGAGTAACTTGTATGTAAATTAAAACTTACTACCTAGATAATTGGGAGTAAGGCAAGTGATGGAAATGATGGTGATTTAGTCTCCTGTAACATCTATATTTCCGTATATATTTTGTGTGATATTTATAGATTTCTTGAAATATAAGATAATTTCCTGTTTATTATGGCCCTCATTAAGTCAATTTTATCAGACGCACTTTCATGGCGGTTGCTTGTAATACCCATACCAAGTCAGCATGTCATAGCTCAGTAATGATTCTTTGCTAATGATAATTCAATTCACTCTACAGCCTTGTAACAGTTGCTATGCGCTAACAAGTGAGTTTTATTGACAATTATTTGTCACATAAGCCTGTGTTCACATAAGCCTCCGTTACGTTGGAAGACTTTACTTATTTTGGATAAGTACTCGTACATCGATAAATGTTCACAGCCATCTTTGAGATACGAATAGAAAAAAATATCATCTTTATAACACATGTTAATAGTTCTGAATCTGGATATAGCTTTCTACATTAAGACACCAATGAAATCATGGAAAACCTATGATTTAGAAGGCTTAGTAAGGAATCTCAGGAGGTAGTAAGGTTCCTAGTTTGTAAAAGTAACTATTTGACTGCTATCAAATATCGTTGACCCAATAACATGACATGCAGGCTGCTCCGTAGGACACGTTTAAAATTTTACTACAATCTTTCAGACTTTATGGCTAATATCATCTGACAACCTATAATAATAAGACAGTGTCCCTTTTAATCCTCCAATTTTATAATCGAATATATCACCATGACAAGTTTCTAGCCCACACCACGGTTGTCACGAATCACTTTAGGGACTATGTTGGGCCGTGTGAAACTTTCTACATACAAAAACAAATATCAGTTTTATGGTGTGCATACGCTAAGCAATGAGCATGTATGCGTCGATTATGTCCGACTGTTCGAAGGCCATAACACGAATCGTCGCACCATGACCGAGATGTAACTATTTTGAGCCACACGCACTGGCAAAAAAAAAACACTGTAGATATGGCAGCTGAGTTCAAAAATCTCTGACTCTGCAGACTGAATTAAAAGTTTTGAAGGGTGTTTGTTGTAAATGGAATGTTGGTGCTTAGCTCTAGCTTGACTAAGTCGCCTCTTGTGGATAATAGATAGGAGCTAAATGCTGATCACTCCTGATAAAATACAAATACAAAAAATACAAAAATATTTATTTCCTTTAACAAAGATCAACTTAAACTAATTGTGATCAGTATCTCCTTTTAAGCTTAGTTAAGCCTGTGCCAGGAGACACTGCTCTTCCTTAAAAAGATTGTGCTACGAGGGGGGATTGAAAAGTACTCGGCCTAACTAAGAAAATAAACCCATACAAAATAATTTATATTTTTAATTTCTTACTTAATCACCTTAAAGTTGAATGCACATCTGTCACCTTTCTTTCATAGCGTTTATACCGTTGAAAAAAAAAATTCGTTCCGAGAGTCAAAATACGCGTCTACTGATGCTTTGACCTCCTCGTTTGTTAACAATAACAAACATCTTAACTGGTTTTTTAGGTTAGGAAACAGAAAAAAGTCTGATAGTGCCAGATCAGGTGAACAAAGCGGATGCGGTAACATTTCAAAGCCACAAATATGAATTTCAGCCTTTGACTGCACAGTTGTGTGAACACAGCCAATATCTCGATGTAACAGGGCTTTTCTTCGGACCACTACTGTGGGGTTTTCTTTTATTTCCCTACGTAAATTACATAGTTAGATGCAGTGGTCATTACAGTTTATATCCTGATCATTTTTAAAACAGTAAACCACATTCACGCCCTTTGAGCCTCGGAATACTGAAGCCATCACCTCATTTGCCGACAAAATGGACTTAGCCTGTGTAAGGGTGGTGAAGCAAACTTTCTTCACTAATTTGATTGTAAATTTACGTCCGATGTACTGTGATAAACGTATACAGAATATAGGACGATATAGGACGATAATTATTAACACTGTCTCTATCACCTGCCTTATAAACCGGAGTGATAACCGATTGCTTGAGTTGTGATGGAAAAATTCCTGTGTTAAAACAGACGTTTACAAGGTGAGTTATAATCGGAACAATTTCTGACTTTACATGTTTCAGAAACTTAGTTGAAATATTGTCCCATCCAGGAGCACTGCTTGACTTTAGTGACATCAGAATCCTGTCCACCTCATCTTGATCTGTTTCTAGTAAAACAAAAGAGGTAGAATGTTTCGGCAAGTTGCGCAAGTAAGTTTTTTGTTTTTCCTCAGATGGTTGTATTTTTAGGGCTAATTGTTTGCCGATATTGGCAAAAAAGTTGTTAATATAATCTGCAGAAGCTATTGGAGAGGGTTTAACGTTCAGCAATTCATTATTCGTAGAGGTACTTTTATTTGTATAAGTGATATTTTTAATGTTCTTCCACAGTAATTTAGAATTAGTAGCCGATTTACTTAATAATTCTCTTTCATATTGTCGTTTAAGTTTTTTTATAAGATTGTTACAAAAATTTCTGTATCTGATATAAGTTATTTTGTTTAATTCATTAAAAGGCTCATTTTTGACTTTTTTTTGAAGTTTGTTTCGAAGAATAAAAACAATCCTCTTCCTATGAGCAAAAACAATGTGTAGCATTGCTGTTTTGAGATTACTATAATAAAGCAGTGAAAAAGGTGGTCCGGCTAAAAGATAGATAAAGTGACTCATATCTTGTCTAATTCCACATGTGCATCACAAAAAATTGTCGACTTCATACCGAAGGCCTCCTCAACCCCCCATATTATGTAACTCACCGTCTAACTCTCGGTTCACACACGTAACCTTAACTGAAGCCTCTACCGGCACACGACAAACGAAACGTCAATCAGAGACACGAACAAACTGACATTGGCCTGCGCACTTTGAATGGACCCAACTATCTACTAACAAAACGCTGCAACTCATAAAACAAAACACGATAAAATCAACTGTATAATTTTAGAAATAGAGTCGAAAACCGCGCAGACGATTGACTAAGATAAGGTTATTAAAACGGAGACAATCCGAAACATGTCATTTGACGTAAAGCCTCAAGATTTTAAACTACTGTTTGCAATGGGAAAATTCCGTGTCGAACAATTGTAAGCTTTGCAAGAAGGAGTTACAGTCGATTGTTGAATTGGTGGGGTGAAGGTATTAACGTATAATTTGCCAGTGGAAAATGAGGTTTGAAGCAACGAGGTCGAAGGTCGGGATCGCCTTGGCATGCGCACACGCATATAGAAGCGAAGGGCGCTCGATCGCATGAAATTGATGGTAATAGCGCCTGTGTATTGGTTGTTTGAGTCATATCGTCGCGATACGAGGTTCAATTGAGTAATTATTACTTTTATGGTGAGCATAATGTGATAGTAACGGCCTCATTGCATTTGTCATCAAAGCTAACTTCCGATCGAAAGTTCCGAGTTCGAATCTCAGAAAATGGTTTCATGGTTTATATTTATCGAAATCGCTGACAGTCTCAATCAGCACTATGACTGCACACGGGCAGGATAAAAAGTTGTTTAACCTTTAACCTCGCTCCAGTTATGTTGGATTGCTGTCTCATCAAAATATGAGTGGTGAATCTTTGCAGAGTGCAAGGCAAGTAGCTTGCCATCTTATCGGACTTCGTAGTCCGAGTCAGAGTGCATCTTCTTTTTGCAAATACACTTGTTTACAATCCTCTCTGCCTAGTTTGGTCATCTCTATTGTGTCTATATTCAGTGGGAGCATACCAAAGACAATTTCACCACGCATCAATTAACATTATTATCACTATGTTTATATCCTTTCGCTCGATTGTATCATGTTGTAATAGTTTAAGTTTACTATAGCCTAGACATAACAAGCTGCTGGTTCTGTTATGAAAACTGCCCTCCGTGTGTATATCAGCAGTCCTTTCAAGCCCATTGTTACACACGGTTGGCTATATTTCGAAAATACGCCGCTCGAAATTAAGTTTCAATTGTGAACACTTAGTAATAGTGGAAGTTTTAAAATCAGTGATGAGTCATTTAATTTGGAAATATGTTTAGGAAATAGTGAATAATATAACTTTGATGGTTATATAAAGCTTTGTGTAGTGTGTTGGATTAAATTCTCGGTAAAACTGTGGTGCGATGAAATTCAAAGGCATCAGTTAAATATTCATTGCTTCGATAAACGTTTTACAGAATTTGATTATGTGAATAGCTGTTGCTAGCTCTATAGAAGCTTTTGACAATTTGTGTATCCTCAAAAAATATATTGAAATAATTGTGTACCTAGTAAGAGTAATTTGGGCTAAAAGCCACCTTACGTATCCTTTAGATTTTCTATTGCAATAGACGTAGCGCTTGCCATCATTTCTCTATCATCCGTCAAACCTCAACGTCATCATATGGGACGCGATAACAATTGATTGGTTATTGTGTCCGGAATCTCGGTGCTTGACTAATTTAAAACCCCGACTTTAGCAATCAATGGTATATTAATATCAAAACTTTTGACTAAAACAACAAAATAGAGACACTTTGCTGTATTCCCTTCCGTAAAAAACGTACCAATAAGCGAAATACGAGTACCATGTATCCTATTGAAATTATACATCAATGGTTTTAATGACAGCGGTCATTCGAAACTAAAAAGCGTGGAAACCTTTGTACAACATAAATATAATATACAGAGCGTAAAAATAACCGAATATGCAGTGCAGCCAGGTATAAAACTATAATATTATTTATATTCGTATTGCTATACTATAATTAATCAATTGGTATTTGATTTGGGTTACGAATTAGATGAATAGCCTTGGTTGGTGCGCTAGCAAGATGTATTTTGCATTATTGCCTCGTTTGATTGAAATATAATTATTATGAAGTAATTAACGTAATACGATCTTATTATTTTTACTACGGGTGAATATAACATATTTGCTTTGATTATTTATCAATTAACTAGATCGAATTATTATTATTATTAATTAGATCGTGCACTTTGGCGTGCCCTTGGGGAGGCCCATGTCCAGCCAGGCCTAGCAGTGGACTGCAACAGGCTGATTGATTGATTGATTGATAATTATAATTAACTAGGTACTTAGGTTATGGTTTAATTTGACTTTTCAGAGCTTGAATCCATGCACATACTCGTAGAAAGAAACATTGGGTCTGTAATACGACAAAAAATTATTACTGCTCATATTGGATTCAAAGTAAAATTATAATTAAATCAATAATATGATTTACATTATTTTCCACTATACAAACAATGTAAATTATCTTTAAATTTTCTCAATAGTTAAAATCCTTGATATACTTAATAGCGTTGCTGAATTTAAGCTTCAAATCATTCTTTCATGGGAAAATCAATGGGCTTTTTCTCCGCCTAGCTCACAAATTGTCCTGAAACAGTGGTATGTCTATGTTGGGGCATGTACGCCAATTTGTGGGTCACCGTCAAAATAAATGTATTTTTTTAAAGAAACTATATCGCTTAAATAATAACCCCTCTTTTTAGCTGAGCCGCAGTCGGGTAAACACTAAACCTTAGTTATATATTAGATAATAGAAGTCAGCTGGTAACTGTTAAGGGTTACTCCTCAAAACCGATTCTCATCAAATCAAGCGTTCCACAGGGTTCACATCTGGGTCCTTTACTGTTTAACACCTTCATTAACGATCTCGTAAAAAACATTATGTCACCTTGTCTACTCTACGCGGATGACCTAAACATTTTTAATAAAATAGAATCTAATGAGGACGTGCGACTTATCCAAAATGACCTGGCTGCCATATCTCACTGGTGCGCCCGTAACAACATGTTCCTCAATGTGAAAAAGTGCTTTACAGTCTCATTCACCCTTAAAAGAAACAAGATTATAAATAACTACACTTTAGAAGCACAAAGTCTTCGACGAGAGTCCGTTGCTAAAGACTTAGGCGTGCTGTTCGACGAACAGCTTAGTTTTCGTATTCATTATGACTCGATAGTAAAAAAATCACATCAAATGTTAGGGTTTGTGGCCAGGCAAACAAAAAACTTTAAGCAACCCCAAAGTCTTATTTCTTTGTATGGTAGCTTGGTGCGCAGTAATCTAGAGTATGGGTCGGTAGTGTGGTCCCCTTATTATGTTGTACACCGTAATCGCATTGAGTCTGTGCAATCCAAGTTTTTGCGCCTGTTAAGCTTCCGTGATGGTCGCAAAAGGCAGCTTCAGTCGTACGACCTAAGATTGAGCGCTTACGGAATGCTTCCTCTCTATCGCCGTCGTGTGGAATCAGATCTTGCGTGCTTACACAAGTTGGTGCATTCTGCGTTGGATTGCCCTGATCTGTTAATGTTTTTCGACTTTAACACCAGACACAACCCACGTAGACCGAAAACTTTTGCTGCGCAACTCTATCGCAATAATATATCATATCATCAACCCTTGGCTAGATTTTGTCGCCAGTACGAAGAATTTGCTCAACATTACCGTGATTTGGATATTTTCAACTCTAATTTTGCTCGGTTTCGGATACTCATCAAGGATATTCTTAAGGATATCCCCCTAGAAAAAATCAATGAATAGTTTTATAGTTTTATTGTGAATTTGTCTAAACTTCTGTGCTCGATGTTTTGTTTCGTTGTTGCCTGCTCAGTGCCTGCTATGTTCAAAACAAATAATTACCGTGTCTTGTTTGAATGTTCTAACTGTTGTGTATTATCTACTATAAGACAAACCACTATGTAACTGCCGTGAAAACATATTTAGGATTACTATCTAGTATAACACCATTATGTACGTTTCTAATGTAATTCAATGATTGTGATCTGTTTTGTTTTCCATGAATAAATAATAATAATAATAATAATAAGTTATCGGTCACGCACTGTTGAAGTGTGGTTATGCTTGTGCAAACACATGACCACGTATTATGTCATTGGCGAAGCGGCGTCGAAAGATAAGTGCTAGATTTGGGACATATTTAAATATGTTCCATGGCATACCCTACTTACCTATCTAAAAGATTTTTTGTATGGGGCGTGCCTCGCGTTAGATTTTTTGTTTTAACGAAATGACGGCCACGACTGACACCTTTGAAAATCGATAGATCACTTCAATAAAAATATATACTTTGGTAAAACTTTGTAAAATAACAGGTTTTCGAATTATAAGCTATTTAAGACGTAAAATTAAATGCAAGCGTACTTATCAGCCTGTTTATGGCTAAAAGTAACGGCTTAGAAGATTTTGACATGGAATATTTTATGTGTAAAATATTGCAGAAATCGATAGTTTAAAGTTTTATTTATGACAGCTACTTTCTAACTAAAATTAAAATAGCGGACCGAAAAGTGAGACAAAAGTTCCATAATTTTAATCCGAATGAAATTGTTCAGAAATAAAGCTTGCGGTGTTCAATTTGTTGATTTGAGTTCACAATTTCTATGCATTCTGCAAAAGTATAAAAATGCCGTCAGGTATAGTCAGCGTGGTTGTTATTGCAATAAATATTTGCTTATTATGAAGTTATTTGATATGTTTACCAGTTATATCATACATTCAGAAGTTGCCTTTACCTATTTCATTAAAACTAAATAATATTGAGTATTGTGAACGCATTTTGCAAGGCGCACACTAACAAGACATTATTTTGATTTATTATTGATGTATAAGATATATCGTAAACACATTTTTGTCATAGAGCTCTGTTTGTAAATTAAACATCAGTTAAATTGTTATTCAAGCTTTATATATCCATCAGTTTAGTACAACGTGTTCAGAAACAAATAGAAATTGAGTAAAAACTAAAGTGATTATAATAGTGGTACACAATGAAGAAGATAAAATGACATCAGTGAAGGTTTTGCTAGTTTTCCACGTCATCAAGTTTGGACTAACCACTTTGGTACCATTCGGAGACCATTTGAAGGTAAATAGTATTTTCCAGCTGGCCACATCAAAAGTCTTTGATATTTCCGCAAGTTTTAGATTTTCATAAAACATGGATAAATCACTCGGGAAGAAACAATCTATGACACAAAAAAAAACTTAACGAAAATCGGTTTATCTGTTTTGGAGCTACAATATTACAGACAGATACACTTATAACCAGAGATAGGAATAGGTAGGGCTTATTTACCTAAACTTCGAATCAGAACAGAGAGGAATCGGAGTCTTTTTATGATAGTATTTTTTTTCCGAGACGACTGTCCCAAGATTCATATCGAGACTCATATAGGACATCATCTAAGTACATCAAAAATAAATTTTATTTGGAAAAAGTAATTAGTTTATGTATACCAAACTTTGTGACTGGACATAATACAGGGTGTAAAAAAGGACTATCCAAATTCAAAGAGGTGATTAAGAGTTGAGTCTAGAATACAGGAAAAATATATAAAAAAACTTTAATTTTTGCTAGATACAGTTTTAATTTGCATTTAATTGTTATACAGAACAGTTAACGGCCCACCCATCCAAACGGGCGTCCTTTATAATAATGATCATGCTATTTTCACTAAAAACAATTGATTAAAATTAAATCAAGCATTACAAAATCATACTCAAAAACATCTAAGATTGCGCGCACCTCATTCATTCATAAAAAAGCTACAAAAACAGATGGTTAGCGCCGTTGCGAGCCACCCGGCACCGAACAAAAGAACTTTTGTCTCTTTTGAACTTAGGTAGCCGCACTATCTGTTACTTTCGCACATTGATAACGTGTTTTTTTCAAATAACGAGTGTTCATCCATAAAAATATCGGTTAGTAAGTCAAGTGCTTTATTTGTTTATGGTTGTCTCGGGATGCGTGCGCGTGAGCAATGATCGTAGACGCAGGTTCTTAGATATAATAGTAATAATAATAATATAATAATAGTCCCCCTAGCCGATTTCGACTACGGTGGCCAGTCACAACGACCAACCGACTGCGCGGGACATATTATAGTGCACAAGTGTGTGCGCAAACACAGGTGCACTCTCTATTCCTTTCACTCTCATAGCCCGATGGGACAGCAATCTGACACGACCGGAGAGAGATCAGGCGCAGGACCAACGGCTTAACGTGCTTTCCGAGGCACGGGGGTGAAACACCGCCAACTTCCAAACTCCGGGCTACCCTGAGAATTTCTGAACAGAAAAACTCCGGTACATATTTTTGGCCCGACCCGGGAATTGAACCTGGGACCTCCGGCGCAGCCGTCGCTTTAAAAATGCGACCCTCTCACCGCTGCGCCACCGAGATATATCAATATCTAAGAACCGGAGTGACATGACGAAGCTGACATGAGTGTGCGTGAAACAGTGCGTTGGTATTCTGAAAATAGTGTAGATTACGGAGGCGGTGTGTAGCAGAGTACCTGTGTTCAGAGCGATACAAAATTGGCATGACTTCAGATAATTTCATGCGCCCAGTGTAAGTTATTACCAGACAGATTATTTGCTATCGTGAATTATTGTAAGTAGTTGATTCCAATTTTTTAAGTACGTACATGCGTACATGCTCAATTTTGCACTGGTCCAATCACATTTTTGTGTTTTTTGACGGTCTTGGGCCCGTGGTCAAGACCACGCCTTGGCATGAATTTATAGAACACGATTTGCTGCCTTAAGATTGCTCCTGTCTGTCTACATCAAATAATACGTGAGTCGAATTTTATTTGTCTATACTAATATTATAAAGAGGAAAGATAGATGTAGTAGCCATAATACTGTTTTTAGGTATTGTTACACTTTATCCAGTCGTGAACTTAAAGTTAACAAAGACCGATCACTTATTCAAAATATTATTATTATTTATGTACCTAATTAATGATGTCCCAAGAGATGTCCTAAAATAAAAATGTAGTAAGGGAGTCTCCGATTCTTGTCTTTGTTCTTCGAAGTTTAGGCTAATAAGCCCTACCTATTCCTATCTCTGCTTATAACATCCCTCTCTTTTTGCGTCGGGGGCTACATAGAATTGTATACTCTTAACTTCTGCTACACAGGATTACGATCTGCTTCCACTTTCTAGCAATACCAACATCACAACAGCCTTCTCCTCACACTCATAAAACACCTTCTGCATTCCAGTTTCAAATTCAAATTTAACGTTCATCTCCGTTCTCGCTGCGTTCCGTTCCACGTCTGTCACTCTCTTGCGTTCCGTTTCATGTTCCCACATAAAGTACTTAAACATTTCGGATGTTGGGACACTTTTGGGTAGACCTATGTGCTGCCGACTGAACTTGCTTAGGTAACTTCTAGACTAGACAGAAATTTGTGGTTTGAATTTAGACTAATCATCTAGTGATGTGTTTCTATCTTAACTTAGTAGAATAAGCTACTTTTCTCACACTTACACACCTCTGCAACTGTCCAAAATCTAATCTTGAACTTATTGAAAACTCCATCCGGTAAAGACTTCTTAGTCTCAGAAAAAAGCTTATCTTGGACCTTCCAAAGAAACTAATCAAACAGTTTTAACCTTCAGTTTTACCTTCAATTTCTTTTTCAGGTTTTGATTCAATAAATCTCCTTCATAATTCGCACAAATCGTATTAAGTGACAATTTATACCCAACAGATGTTTGTATCTTATTATGATTCAATATATCCCGCCGTATATGGTTTTGATTTAATAGCATTATCAGGTTTGCGCTATATTATAATAGGTATCATGATATGAGTAGTAAGGTTGACCTAAAGACTAGCATTTATCTTACATTGGCTCACCAAAAGCTGTATTTTCTATAAGCCATTTAAATAACCACATCTGCCTTTATTGTCACATTTCAGCTGAACCTACGGACGGATTTGTTAACTCTACCTTTATTTATCGTCACATAGAGCCTCAATTTACCATTACTAAAAATATGGAGATTATTTAGTTTATATAATATATCTGCGTGGACGTTTTTTTCATTTATTGGATCCTTATTTTCACTAAACCTAAAAACTAACTTAAATTCTCTATCAAGTTTGTATAGCTAAAACTTATCTCATCTAGAATTTCGCCACACTTGAACGCGTCGAACAAAAATGTAATTTTACGTTACTCCAAACGGCTGCCGCAAATCGTTTGACAATAGTTGTTACGTAACGCAGTGGTTACTGAGTACTGTGGACTAAAAGACTTATCCCAAGTCGGTCAAGGCGATAGGTGTCATCGCGTAGGCTTTGCTTTCGATGTGTTTGCTATTTTTGGCTTTAGAATTTTAGGTTTCTTAATAAAATTGTATTTGCAGTATACGTTTTTGACTTATTGGACATTCTGACACCCCTCTGGTGATAGTGAGTTGTGTTTAACTTTGGTGTGACACTACGTCACGTCACATCATAGAGTTTCTTTGTAATAAAGTTGGTGCGATCTTGCATGCAAACTGTTAATCTACCTTTGGATCGTTGTGTGTTCCAGTCTACAGGAATAAGCTATCACAGTATGACCTATGAGCAGTAGATTCTCGTTCTTTCTTTAAATCCATTCTTTGTATTGAATGAATAATATGGCAGTGATGTCATTAATTAATTTTCTCATGCCCTTCATCTTTGTCAATCATTTTTCTACTTTACATAGGCATATCACTGTTTTGATAAAAAACGGGTAAAATGTACCATTAAATACAACCCCTAGAATCTAATACATCTTGCAATAACAACACCCATTAACAGAACAACAATAGTAAATTCCTAATGGTATCGGATTACTCCCGCCTTCCGCGTTGTGCGCTAGCGCAGAAAACTCCCAATCGTCCGCCATTTTATGTCCCATTGTGCCAACACGCAACAGCACTAAGGAGGTGGAAATATTACGCGTGCCAATCATGATTGCTCATGAAACACCTTTGGTTCCGGTATAAGGATCTAAGGTCCTTGAAGGCTGATTTTTTAATTCCTCACTTCGTTGTTAACGAACAATCAAATTATTTTTGCGGCTGCCTGTTTTAAGATAGGTATTATTATTATTTTTATATGTTTATTTTTCTCCATTGTGGTTAGTATTATTATTATTATAGCCTTTATTATAATCCATGACATGAAAAAAGTTACAATTACAAAATTTTTGTTATACTAAATGTCACGGCCACTTTTGGGCATAGGCCTCCTCCAATAGCCTCCATTTCTCCCTGTTGTTGGCGGTTCCAGTCCTTTCTTGAAGATTTAATTATGTCGTCGACCCAGCGAGCGTTTGGCCTACCCGCTTCTCTAAAGCCTTCTGGGCCCGTCCATTCAGTGGCTTGTCTAGGCCACCTTTCTTTCGAGGAGCGAGATGTGGCCTGCCCAAGATAGGTATAGTCACGCCATTCTCACGCTAGGTTGAGGCAGCATGAGCGATAGGAATGGCTAAATTAAAAAAAAAGCACAAATAGAGTTGGCCTCCTGGTTAAAGCTTGGTACTGATGTTTAAATGGGTTATACAACCAATCCAAAATTGATATCCACCCAATGACCCATCCCAAATTGACACCCAAGTTGACAACTCGCAGTTCGCTTAGTGCGAATTGATGACAGTAGTGGACGCCGACTTGTTTTGTTTTGATGGAAGCCCATATAACTCCTGGTCTCTTCAAATATCATTGGGCGTTCGTGGTTTATAACTGGGGTTTAATTCATACATTAAGAAAGAAAGAAAGAAAAAGCATTTATTGGTAAAGGGGCAGCACAAACACACACACATACGCACGCTTCACAAAAAAACATTTCGTTAGTCACTTCATTATTAGTTCTTATGTCAACAAATTACGTTTCGCTGGAAGAATATCACAGTTGCATAGATTTTTCGCACAATATACTCATCCTTTGAGCTCTATTGCTTCAAAACCTGCCCTCAGCCCGGACTTAACGCAACAAGATAGCGTTTGTCTACTCGGTCTAAGGATTAAGATACGTTATCAGTGTCCTTATCGGGTATTATCATGTTCCATGACCGCAAGGTGGTGCAATATGTGCCGTCGCAGCACATCAAGCTATACATTTCAGATGGGAAATAGCTTTTATTACAACTGTATAAGAGGTCGCAGTATTTAGTTTGATGTGCTGTTTGCGATGTTGGAACTGCGCAATGTATGTTCTATTTGTTTTGGTCCAAAAAGCCCTTCGGATTTCGTCATGATCAACGCTTAAGTTTGTTGTGTATGTAGATGACTTTGTGATATCATCTTGTAAACTTTTGTGTTGTGTTGATGTTGATTTTGTATAATCAAGTATGGATTCTGATCTTTGCATGGAAACCTGTGAAAAATGGGTTTCACTCTCCTCTGTGTCTCTGAATTAGAGGCGATTCTATCAACTTACCTATATTGGGCAAACCTGTATTATCATTTCGCTAGCTTGTCTCCTGTCCATGTTTTAAGTATTCACCTTCTCTTTTAATATCCCTGAACAGAATTAGTCGCCTAGAATCTAGAATCAAAACTATAATAATAATTTACTCTTTTACACCATTTTCACGTAGCTTAATAATGATAATAGGTATTAAGCCTGTTTACCCTAAGCTATACACATGAACAGTAATTAATTGATTTCATATACAGGGTGTTCTTGCAAAGGGGTGCCAAATTTTTGAAGGTGAAAGGGACCATCAATATGATCAACTTTTACTATGGGACCATCGTTCAATTATTAATTTTATTTTCTGCCTCTCCATACATTATTGTCAATGTAGGTGACTGATTTTGTATGGGGAACCTGAAATTTTATTTAAGATTTTGATCATGACCCCATAGTAAAGTTGTTCATATTAATAGTCTCATTCACCTCCAAAAATTTGGCACCCCCTTGCAATAACAACCAATTTTTACTTACAACGGAAGATGATGTTGTGTTTGGGGTAAGAGGTTGTTATAATGTATTTTTGTGCTATAGACTTCGTTTGACTAAAGATTCAAATTTCACCACACCTCGCTTAGAAACGGGCAAAAACTGTGCATTATGTCACTTGCCCGTAGCTTTTCTTATCTGTCTTTCACGCACCACTTCACAAATGGCGGCTTAACAATTGTACACTCGGATGCAATAATATTGAGGAGTTTTCTGATTAAGGTAGTGAACATCTTCAATTGTTTAAAAGTCAGACTTTCCCGTGAAATTTTAATTTTAATAGGTAAGCACTATTTTATGTTTATTTTTTTATTTGAAGTTGTGCATATATGAATGATCATGAAGCCGATTAGACATTTTCATTCAGCGATTGTTCAATTTAAACAATTTTATTGCTTACAGTAATATCACAAAGTCCACCATTTTGTAAAAGGCAGTCTGAATGAGAATAGTTTAAAGCCAAGGTAATTCAAGTTCTCAATCAACCATTATGATTTGATTGTAGCTGAGGTATTCATGCAAGGTACTGCTGAAAAAATACAACCTGCTCCAAAACTACAAGTCATGATTCCTAAAAACACACAGCAGAACTCTTTTACATGTTAGATATACATAGTTCAGCTTATTCAGTTCTTTATTAAACATAAGTTTCCGGGGTTGTAAAGGGTGGTAAAGATGGCTGCTCGACTAATGTTGAAATTGATAGTTTTTTTTTGGAGCTGACTGTAGAAACCGGATCGGGTCTTCAGGTGTAGTCACTGTGTATCCTTTTTAAATGCTAATTGTCAAGTCGCGGCACACTTGAGTAAGTATAGGTAGGAGTTTTTCTCACATTTGAATTTATGTGAGTAATTGGAAAGTATTCAGTTGAGTTGGACGTTCTAGTGAACGTACATATATTTCTCTTTACTATTAAGATGTATCCTACCACATCAAATTATTTTATGTTTATTCTTGTGGTCTCTGTGATGAAAAGTGTTTTTTTTTTGTATAACAGTCATATTTAGCGACGTGTATTTAATTTAATTACAATACATAATATCATCTACGTAATACTAAAATGTGATTTGGACTAAAATATTTCATTAACTTTCTGATAGTAAATAGAATAATGATGATGATATTGAAATTATCTATCTAATAGTTTTCCTCGTAACCCTAACAGCAATTTCAGTGAACATACCAGCATACAACACTTCAGTGACTCAGTATTTGCCATAAAAAGGCCGGTAGATAACGTATCGGGTATTTGAACAAACGACAATACATCGCCAGTTTCTAACCCAACCGTGTAGCAGGTAAATTAGGGTTCAAATTTGACCAAATTGAGTTATACGATGCATTTATAGCTCACGAAAGCGGTTAATACGTGAGTTGTAAACGGTTAACGATCGGATGTTGGCGGTGTCAGTTTTAAAACGGTTGTAGCGAAGGTTTAAAGCCTTAAAAACCATTGTTACGGATTGTGAAATGTGTAATAAGTACCCTTTTTAAGTAATACTAAAATTTTAAAAAGGGCGTTATGATATTTACTACGAATTTCATTTTACTACTCACGCACCTTTGAGTTATTAAATGTAGGGTGATTTAGTATTCCTTATGTAGTTTATGTTTGAAAGTAACCACGACGATACATATTAGTTAGCATTAAGAATTTGATCTTTTTAATATGTATTTCCTCTTCGATGCTATCCCAAAGTTCTCAAACAATATTAACTGTTCTATTATCTTTCTTTGCAGAAGCTATCCCGAAAGAATGGCGTCAAAGAAGACGAATCCAGTTGGTACTGGGATCCTCCTCCTCAAACGAAATCAATTCACCGCGATCTCGAAGACCAATACCAAGCACAAATACAAGAGCTACAAAATGAACTATCCACCATGAAAGATAGAGAACCTTACGACCCCAAACCAGACAGTGAGGAGGAGCTACAAAGACTCCGCGAAGAAAACAAGAACCTAACAACGAATCTAGAAGATCTAGACAGTCAACACCAAATGGCGATGGAGAGACTTCTATCTCTAAAGAAAGAACTGCAAAAAAACTTTGAAGTTCTTAAACAGGAACACGAAGACCTAAAAAGCTCGAACGACGAGTATGCATTGGAAATTAAAACGTTGCTACTAAAAATGAGGGAAAGAGACAAAGAAATAGAAAGCTTGAAAACTGCGAAATCGGACTTAGATACACTTCATCATAAATATCAAAATTTGGAAAGGATACACAGTCTGTTAAGAGAGAACGCTGAAAAGTTTCAGGAAGAAAATCAAGAACTGCACGAAGAAGTATTCAAATTGCAAGAGCAGGTAACTAAGTTAGAGCACGATATAGAAGTAATAGCGAAACACTCTGAGCTATCAGACACGGTTCCAAGAGCAACGTATGAAGAAGTAATGAAAGAACTTAATGAGCTAAAACATAAAAAGAATTCAAATCAGATTTATCTTGATGAAGCTAATATTAATATTGATGATAACGCAAAAAGTGTCATCGAAAATCTGAAACGAGAAATTCATGATTTGAAACATAAACTTTTACAGAAAGACACTGAAAGTCAAGATAACTCAGAAAAATCAATCATTAAGCTTGAAAAAGTGATGCAGCTGTATAACAAGTACATCAATTTCGATCTACCTGTTGATTACGTCGGGGAAATACCTTCGCATGGTGGTAATGTAGTCATGTACAAATTGGAAAGCGTTTTTAAGACCCTCCATTCATTTAAACGAGAAATCGATACATTAGAACATAAAATATCGGAGAAAAACCTAAACGTAAATCATTTACAAACACAAATAGATGATCTAACTACCGAGAACGATTTCCTTACAACCGACATTCAACACTACGAAAGAGAGTTAAATGAAATGAAGAAAAACAACGACTTCTTAATATCTGAAATAGCAGCTTTAAAAAATACATCTAAGTTAGAACCAATTATTGAGACGCACGAAGATAACTATGCAAAGTTAGAAACTGAGTTGGCTGATTGTAATAGAATTAATAAAACATTTGAATCCGAAATAAAGCGGATAGAAAAAGAACTTGCTGAAGTTCGAACTGAAAAAGTGGTGCTACAGGAAAGTTTGAGTGATTTAAAAAATAAGTATACTACAATGTTGAATGAACTTGATTTGTGTAAAACTCAAGGCAGAGAAGTAGAAGAATTAGAACACAGTGCTACTTTAGAACAAGCCAAGCAATTGGAAAAGGCTAATTATGAAATTGATGAACTTAAAAAACGCTTGAATACAGCTAACACTAAAACTGAGCAGTTGTCAATAGATGTTCACATAATAGAGAATGACAAAGTGTTATTAACTAAAGAAGTTGATGAACTGAGAACGCTCTTGAAAGACAAGTCTAATGAACACAAAGAATTAGAAGTCATGAAGGTAACACTGGATCTGAAATTAGAAGACCTTGAAAGCAAACTTGATGAAGTTATCAAACACAAAAATGAAATCGAAGACGACAAAATAAGGTTAGAAGAAAGAGTCAAAGTTCTAGAAAAAGATTTATCTTGTAAATCAAACAATAAAATGCCAGATAGTATTGATTTGCAAGAACTTTTGAACGAAAAAGAAGTATTAACAGAAAAGTTAAATACCCTCCAACAAGACAATTCTACTTTACAAGCATCAATTGAACAATTGAAAAATGAATTAACTAAATTTAAAAGTCTTCAAGAAAAACTACTTGCTGAAAACGAGTCGCTGAAAAACAGTTGTCAGAACAATAATTCAAGCGCCACTTTACTACAAAAAACAAATGAAGAGCTAAAAGCTAAGAAAATGCAAGAAGAAATCTTAAATAATGAAATATTGGCATTAAAAGAGGAAAACAAGAAAACTAACGAAAGAAAACTACAATTAGAAGCTGAATTATCTGCAACTGATTCCAAAATCATGCATTTAGAAACAGAATTTGAAAAATTAATTACTGATCTTAATGAAAAAGACACCTTGATAGACAATCTCAATTCTACTGTAACTAATAATAATGTTACATTGCAAAACCTAAGTCAAAACATCGTGGATCTTGAAAACAGCGTTTCCTTAAAAAATAAAGAAATAGAACACTTGAATAAATCATTAAATGAAATTCAACAAAAATTAAACAAATCTGAAGAAATGGTTACAAAAACAGCTGATGAATTGAAAAAACTTGAAACGGAAAAAGAAGAAATCACCAAACAAATGTACTTGTTGAACGATGAAATCGCGAATAGGAATACACAAATATCAAATCTGAGTGCTCGTTTGGAGGAGCTCGAGGCAAATGACACTAAATGTAATAAACTATTGGCTTCAAAAGACAAAGAGATCAAAGAGCTGAATCAATCAATAGTCGAAGTTACTGACAAAATGAAAGTGTCAGAAAATATCACCCATCAAAATGATGAATATGCAAGATTAGTTCACGAGAAAAAGACAATAGAAAAATATGTAGCTGAACTCAGAAATGCTGTTGTTACTAAAGACAATGAAATACACGAACTCAAAGGAAAATGCGAACATTTAGAAAAGGCATGTTTAGAGTACAAGACTGCTATAGATAACACTACTAGCGAAAGAACAGAACTGATTAATCTGTTAAACTTGAAGCATAATGAAAGTATGCAATATCACGGCGAAATACAGAGGCTGAATCATGTTATATTAGAGCAAACGAATGAGTTTAAAAAGGTTATCGAAGAAAAAGACAGATTGCTACAAAACTCTTCTCAAAATTGTTCTAACTGTGAGAAGTTAAGAATTACGTTAAAAGAAAAGGATGAGATTATAATGAATTTGACTCACAACACTGGCGACCATGAAGTGCTAAGAACTGAGTTATTAAATGCCAATGAGTCTTTAAGAGTTTTGACTGAGAAATGTGATAATCTGGACAAGAGCTTAGCTATTCAGTTGGACACGGTCAGAAGATTGACAGCAGAAAATGTACAGGTATGTAATTTAATCCATATTTTTAATTAAAATGTACTTGATATTAATTTTACTTATCATACGTTTTTTATGTCGATACCAACGCGTTTCAGTCTCGGTGCAGTATCGTTACAGTCAGCTGGTTTTCTAAGACATAGTTGTATCTCTAAAAAAAAGTTGTAGTACACGTTTTCAGGTTAGCTTTTAGTTTATTTGATATTCGCGGAGACAGAAAGAGGCGTTAATATTTTTGCCCTGAGTTAATAGTATATTCATTCTAGATTTTTTTGCGGCAAAATTTTAACTTGATGCTGCTGTGTTATAGCTCCAAGTGAGTACATTATAGAACACAACTCTCCCACCCCCCCAACCCGCCGCTTCACCCCTCCCCCAAATTTCATATTTCCTCTATTTTCAGGAAAACTATACAAGCTAGGACAAAATGGTCAAGGACTAAATTATTTGTCAATAAATTACCTACAAATAAGTAGTAACATTCATTTTGATACGAGTTATAGTTTTTAAGCTATGGAGCATCAAAGAGTACTAAAAATGTGCGCTTAGCAGAAATACAACATTTAACACAAAATAAACAATATAATTTATAAATTTTCACAAGAAATGCGTTTCTGTAGTACTTACCTGTCTAAAACAAATCAGTATCGTCATTGTTATCTTCTATGTATTCGCACGCATTTCTTGTGAAAATTTATAAATTATATTGTTTATTTTGTGTTAAATGTTGTATTTCTGCTAAGCGCACATTTTTAGTACTCTTTGATGCTCCATAGCTTAAAAACTACAACTCGTATCAAAATGAATGTTAATACTTATTTATAGGTAATTTATTGACAAATAATTTAGTCCTTGACCATTTTGTCCTAGCTTGTATAGTTTTCCTGAAAATAGAGGAAATATGAAATTTGGGACCTTTATCAAGGGGGGAGGGGTGAAGCGGCGGGTTGGGGGGGTGGGAGAGTTGTGTTCTATAATGTACTCACTTGGAGCTATAACACAGCAGCAACAAACTAAAATTATAAATTTTGCCGTTTCGCCCATACGTTGAAATCTAGAATGAATATACTATAAACTATTAATTCTGTTTTGCTCCCTAAGGCCCACTTGCGCACCATGATTTAACCCATGATTAAATCATCATTCTGTCTCTGTCAGTTTATTTGACGACTAGCGGCCCGCCCGCGACTTCATACGCGCGTATTAGTTTAACTCCGTTCCCATAGATCGTAGCGAAATTTATAAAGCCTATACGCATTAAACTATAGCCTTCCCTGATAAATTAGCTATCTATCATATTTTATAACATTACCAATAGTTCCTGTGAGTAGCGCGTTCAAACAAACAAACAAAAACATCCAGTTTTAAAATATATACAAAGAAATGCGTACAGATAAATATTATATTTTATGTACACACAACACGTAGCCCGGTCTTTGATTAAAGTAAAATAGCGGTAGATACGGCATGCCATACTAATTGTCAGCTAAAAAATGGCACTACACATTCCTTACGTCACACGTCTTATAAATGTCACCCGCACACGCAATCCAATGGAAATTAGGCGACGGGGGCCTGATTTTAGCGGTCCACTTTCGAGTGGCGCGTCACCTATCTTCCGCTATTTTACTTTAATCAAAGAGCCCGGTATAATGGTCAAACTTACACAGGGATACTATCTTTTTATTTTACAACGAAATGGAAATACTTCGTACGCCCTATCATCAATCGTATATTTATTTTGGGTACTTAAATGACCAGGCTACTCTCTGCGCTTACACAGCATCATGCCACATACAGGCTGTGGGAGAAGCAAATTCCCTCTACCTTAAGTCTTCTCCCGCTACCTTAAGAGTTTGAACTTGAGCTTTATTTATGGTCATAGCGAATACACTACTTTCTTGAATTCAAATCGTGAATTCAAAGGGACAATTCAATGTAAGGATCTACCACATCATCATCATCAACACCCAAAAGCCGTCCACTGCTAAACATAGGCCCCCACGAAAAGTTTGCAGAAAAGTTCCAGATTGGACTCCTTTCAACCACAGGAGCAGCGTAGAATGTCCACAATATGAACATACGATCTACAATCTACACTAGACACAGACCGATTGATACCTACGCTGTTTAAACACAAAAAAATATTATTTACTATTCTAAGGAATAAAATCTCTTCTCGAGAGAAACATCAATAACAAACATGTGTCAAATATTCTGTCTCAGATATGTCAAATGACTGTCAAAAATGAAATAAAAAATATTTTAATCGTAAGCACTAAAGAGTATTGATATCAAATTCGAAGCAAATCACCCCCATAATAACTTTGCACCCCATTTTAACCCCCTTAGGAGATGAATTTCAATAAAATATAAAATAAGTCTTCCGTCAATTTTGTAAAAGAATGTGTAAGCAAAATTTGAAGTAGATTGGACCAAGGGATCTAATTGTCCCATACAAACTTTGCACCCCTTTTTGACCCCCTTGGGGGTGGAATTTCTGAAAATCCTTTCTTATCGGATCCCTTCGTCATACAAAGAACACACCCGCCCAGTTTTAGGTCTCTACAATCAGCGGTTTAGGCTGTGCGTTGATCCATCAGTCAGTCAGTCAGTCAGTCAGTCAATCAATAAATCAGTCGTTCAGGACAAAGCATTTTATTGGTATAGATGACAGACACAGAATGATGATTTAATCCAGGGTTAGCGTAATTCTGGGTTAAGTTATCATACGCAAGTGGGTCTTAGCGATTAGTATCAACCAACTTCAAAAATTGCAGTTGTCAGAACAAGAACAGAACTCCTCAAGAGAGTTAGAGCGTCTCCGACGCCACCTGGTGGAGACTGAAGAGAGTTACACGCAAGAGTTGATGACGGCCGAGCAGAAACTCACCGAGTGTCAGACTCGGTTGCATCAAGTTGAAGAGAGAGCTAAGCAGAATAACACTGTTTATACTAGCAACAGGTATGTTTGTTGAAATCTTTCGGAGATAAACTAAAGTATAATCAAAATTTCCGTAGAGTAATTTGACAGATGCTAGTGTCACTGAAAAATAATGTTGCCACATTTATTTTACTAGTAATATGTTTCGTTCATTTAGTTTGTTTGATTCATTTAGTTAACTCGAACAAGGTCAAAACTAACGAACTTAGTACCTATATTATAAAAAGGTACTTAAGTATGCGAATTCTATCAAAGAAGAGGTAAACCAATGCCTATATCTTTCCAGGATGTGGTTATTGACTTTTTTATTTTGTTGTCATTTTGTTTACGCGACCGCCGGCGTCCTATTAATCCGTGTTGCTTTAAGTATTAAATTTTCTTATAAGGTCATCTAATATCCCTTGCAAGTTCAATCTAAGATGGCAAGTATCATTATGTTAGTCCACATATGTGTACCGAGGGTCTTAAGAGGTTAATAAATAGTATCTGTCTATAAAGTTGCTACAACATTTTGCCCGACAATACATGGCATAATCAGTCTCTACCAAATTTAATATCAGAGAACCGAATCTCACACTAAATCCCAAAAACATCTTATTCTAGCATCCGAGCAAACCAAGAAGTGGAAACCCTCAGGAACCAGATCAAACTTCTAGAGAAGCAGCGCTCGGAGGTGCAAGGAAGACTGAGCGAGGCGGAAGACGCCAGGAGTCGCAGTGAGGCGGCGCTCACCAACCTGCAGGTGGTGCTGGAGCAGTTCCAACTTGGTCAGTAACTTATTAAACACCAGATAGATCGACGACGGCATGTCGACGGTACGGTTATCAGCAATGACAGCCATTGACAGAATGTAGATGGCACGCTGTCATGCTGACTGCTCTATGCCTGCATAGGTAGACGGCATGTATGCGGTAATTGACGGACAGCACGTCGATGGACATTGACGGTACGTTGACGGCGCGTTGACGACATTTTGACAAATATTGTCAGTGCCTTCTGTTACTTATGTAGTAGGTAGTACAAGGCAGACTAAGCGAAGCTGAAGATGCCAGGAGTCGCAGTGAGGTGGCGCTCACCAACCTTGAGGTGTGACCTTGTGATCCTGTTCTTTTTACAAGGTCGTCTGTCCATCTTGCCGGTGGACGTACTACGCTGCGACTTTGATCGAAGGGTCTTTACAAATCTAGAACTTTCTACCCTTACGGCTAATAGATCAGACCGCGAAGAAGTAAAGAAATATCATCGCATTACGTCTAATGACTCTACTTATTGCATCACACATTTATTATATCAGTTGTTAACGTAAAAACCTATTATTATAAAAAGTATTTTTTTTAAATCCAATTTGTTGAAGATGCAATAATCTACTCGTAAGTGCACAGTGCTAACTTACACCCAAGGTCGTCTGCGGATGTAATATACAATGAATGCTTGTTTGTCACATAAGACTTGCCGCAGACGAGTGTTTGATTTTTGTTGAAGTCATCTACATGTATTTTTTTTTCAGATCTTTGAATGCGCGAATAATGTGTAAGAATTAATAACTATAACAAAACAAAATGCTTTTTCGTTTTTTTTTCAGTTTACTTAATTTTTCCATATTTGAACGTGATGAGATGATAATGATATTTTTATTATTATTACCTTAGGTTTTTAAGAGAGTTTTGATTGTGACTGATTAATGGAAAAATAAAAAGTTAAAACATTTTATTGCCTTTACCTCTTAGTCAGTCGCTAACCTTAACACGTGACAGCATCAGCTATTTGTTTCCTCTTTGACACGCCCCGGTCACACTCCGTTGCGGCTAAATGTCATCTTTATATTGCATTTACTTAGAATGCAATGTTGTCGTCTGTCGACGTCTATAATTTATGAACATCCAAAGATCTTGTTCGATTATTGAAAAAAAAGACATAGGCCTTCCCCATAGATTTCCACATCGACCGATCACAAGCGGTCTGCCTCCAGTGTAATCCTGCGATCTTTACAAGGAGGTCTGTCCATCTTGTCGGTGGACGTCCTACGCTGCGCCTTACGTCGAAGGGTCTTCAATCCAGAACTGTCTGCCCCAACGGCCATCAGTTCTTCGCGTTATGTGCCCTGTCCATTGCCACTTGAATTTACTGATTCTTTTTACATATTGAGTTTGTAAAGTGACAAAACAAAACACTATAAAAACAAATATTAAAAATACTTTTTTTTCATTATTTACAGACAAAGAAAAAGACATCCACAATGCCACAGAAAAGATCAGAAACAAGATGGAAGATCTAAGACGGGAGAACCACGGCCTCAGAGACGAAATAGCCAGGCTTAATGCAAAATTAGATGAAGCATTAACAGGTCTTAAAGCTGCGTCAAGACTTGGAGACCAGGTTGAAACCAAGACTGCACAAATCAATGATTTAAAGGAGCAAGGTAGGATTCTGCTTTTGTTTAAAGTGATGATGTATTTTATAATTTGAAATGATAAGTAGAATATTCTTTTGTTTATGTAGATTTAGTAATTTTGCCAGTTTATAAGCAGTAAGATTTGTATTTTTGTGAATTTTTAAGCTTTTATAAGACGAAACTTTAGTTTAACATCAATTTGTGTCGATTGTTTGATAGTAATGTACCACACTTGGTTCAGTTTCATATTCAACCCTAGCATGTTTGATTGAAACACAGTCATGGTTTTTATGCATCCAAACTGATTTAAATTACCTTTACTTCACTAAAATTGTACCTAACAGTTTAAATACCATTTGTTTAGTGCACACAATCATTTTGTAACTTACACATCAATTGGCCAGTCGTTAGACTACAGGCTATTGTTACCAGCCTTTCATGTCGGTGCTTTGACTAAATATCAGCTGGTAATTCTGGGATCTAAGATGTGCCCAGGCTACCAGTTGGTATACAGTTAAGCCCCGGAGAGCCTCATTCAATATCGACACATTACTCCTCAATTTTCCCACGTAAGTTTGAAATAGTGTATCTAGATGATGTTATTGTGTTCTGTCAAAATTTTGAGTTCGCTTTCATTTTGATGTGTCGATTAAGCATGTTGTCTTTTACGTGTCAATGTTTTGTCGATTCCAACAATAGTCAATTGTTATTTCATTCATTAGATATTAAATGGAAAGTCATAAAAATATATTCAATCATATAAGTTTATACCTACTGTAAAATCTCTTTCAGGCCATAAGCTCATAGATTGTTAAAAGTCATATCATTTTATGTTGAGATAGCCATATTACATGCTGTTATGTCATTGAATACAAACATACATTACAATAGTCCTGAAATCTGGATTCGAAGACACAAGCTTCTGCCTACTTCGGTCTAATCTCATTTGGTAACTGTGAGGCTTTATCACGCCGCGGCTGCCTACTGTCATATTGACAGCTGTCACATTGACATCTAGCGTAACCGCGTCCAACTCAGATTACCATATGGGGTTTGATTGAGGTATTTGGCTTCACATCGTGACGTCCTGTTTTTATTTCACCATTATCGCTTGTTATTAATTTGTGAATGTTTTTTTAGTAATTATTTAATTTTTTTTTGTATGTGAATAACTGCAATGTTATTTTTATTTGCACAATCAAGTTATGTCTTGCGGCACATATTGCTGTTTTATGTTTGTTGTGTTTGAATTTTATTGCATTGAACATTACTATTTAGAATCATGTCTAAGCTCGATTCCACTATTGAAAATTACGCTCTTATTTGATAAATACTTGGTATAGTAAATATTTTCAATGCAATAAATCCATGTTTTTATGATTTCTATGTGTCCTTTTATTTAGTAGAAGAAGTATAACTAGAAGATCCCCTGAGATAGCTGCATTGTCTCTGAGTATTACTTCAGGTACTGGTAGAATTGAAAAATAGGGAATGACCGTCGCCTACACTTTAGTCTTATTTAGAAATAAATAGCAACTCGATTCATGGCTTGTTCATTTTCTTAACATTTGCATGTCGTCCTGCATGTTATATATTATTTGATACAAAAAAGAAACACTACTTTCGAATTACCGTTGACGTCATGTTTCTGCCATCGTATTCTTATGGAGAAATAATTGATTAAAATATAGTATTTGGAAATAAAATGATATACTGAAATGTAATCTTTGATTACATCTTTGTCTATGTCATCATTTCACAAATATACACGATGACAAACTTTTTCTCTGGAATACAAGGACGTCATGCTGGTGTTGTCAAAATCAAAGTCATAAATATTTTATGTAAAGTGTGAGTGGCTATTCGTTCCCTTCCCAGTGGCTGAATAATACTTTGAGATCGTGTTAGCGATTGCATCGAGCTTCGTTCGACGACCGTAGTGTGCATGGTAAGACTACCCATAGACATAGAGAGTTGTTTTTTTTGTATTTGGTAAGCATGAATGATAATATTGTATTTTCTTCTTGTAATTGACAAACATGCTTACAGATTTTTCACCAGTACTAAGAATGTTAAGGACGCCAGAGTGTAAAAAAATCGGGTACTGATGTGTAACGATAGTGTCTGCTATAAAATTAACATTTCGTTTGTTCGTCCATTGCAAGAATCAAACTGTGTTTGTTATTTTGCCAAAATAATATTTAAGTTTCCTCTTTGTCTTTATTTGAATAAACTTACAAATAAATATATTTTTTGACAGTTAAACACTAAGTCTAACTCTTATCAGACGCCAATATCCAAGTAATAATAAAGTTGCTTGCTATCTACCTCGTGTGTTCATAAGATTTGAGACAAACTTGGTAGTTAAAAAAATAAATTAAATATTACTGGCTGCTATTTAATTCTTTTTCCAATTTTGAATTTGGAATGTTTACTTTTAACACCTATGACTTTCAAATTTATTTCTGTCAATTTTATCGTGATGGAGGGGACTAAAGAATTGCGTGCGACCGTGATATCGCTATTTAAGGCGGGAAAAAAACCAATGGAGATTTTCCGTGAGGTGAAAATTTTTGGCGTAAGCCGTAACTTCGTGTATTACACTATCAAACGATACAATGAGACAAGTTCCTTGCAAGATCGCCAAAGGAGTGGTCGGCCACGCTCTGTAAGGACGCCTGCGAACATCAAAATCATCCGAGAGCGACTTCGCCGAAATCCATGTCGCACTCAGAAAAAAATTGCTCTGCAGACTAAAATTTCGCGCGTTTCAGTCAACAGAATACTGAAATATGATCTTAAGGTAAAGGCGTATAGCCGTAGAAAAGTTCACTTTTTAAACGATCGGCTTCGTAAATTGCGACGCGAACGTTGTCCATTACTGCTTAGGAGACACGATGTGAGGAAGATACTGTTCACCGATGAGAATTTTTTTTAATGTCGAAGAAAAGTTCAACCGACAAAACAATAAAGTCTATGCCAAAAGTAGCAAGGATGTCCCAGCTTCAGCACGGAATGTCTCGCGTACTCATCATCCGGCAAGTGTGATGGTATGGTGGGGACTTTCGTATGAAGGTGTCACTCCGCTCCATTTCTGTCAACAAGGCGTCAAAGTGAAAGCCAAGAATTATCAAAATGACATCTTAGAGCCTGTTGTGAAACCCCTATCTCATACTTTATTTAACAACAAATTTTGGGTTTTCCAGCAAGACTCAGCACCATCCCATAAAGCAAAAACCACCCAAGCTTGGTTGAGGGAAAATGTGCCGGCTTCATCGCGGCGAACGAATGGCCCTCCTCCAGCCCCGACCTCAACCCGCTGGATTATTCTCTATGGACTGAGTTAGAGCTCAGGGCCTGCCGGAAGTCCCACCCAAACTTGAGGCACTGAAGCGAGCTCTTGTTCGAGAAGCAAAGCGAATCCCGCTAGAAAAGATTCGTGCCGCCATTGATGATTGGCCAAATCGTCTAAGGGCCTGTATTAAAAACAAGGGTGGACATTTTGAATAAAAGATATATTTTATTGTTGATTATTATCTACTTAGTGTTCACTGTAAATTTTAGAAATATAAGTTAATTATTTAAAAAGTTATGCCTCTTTTTTTTCGTCTCAAAACTTATGAACACACGAGGTAGTAAAACTGCAGTAAAAATCATGATCAACATTAAAACACATTTATTTCTGCATATAGACCCACTAATACACGTCCCATTACAAACCCTACCACTGCTGCATACTGCAAAAAATAATGAAATACATTCTAACGTAACCTTGTTTCAATCCCATTAGTGAGAACGTTACAAACATCAGTGGCGGCAGCGGAAGAGCGGTACTACAACGCGATCTCGAACCAACAGGACAAAGTGGATAAGAACCTCGTCAAGAACCTGGTCATTAACTACGTGATGACGGCGGCGGCTAGCAGCAATAACAAGTGAGTAACGTTGACTGTCTCGTTGGCGTAGTGGTTAGTTCGCTGGTTGCTATCCAAGTGGTCCTGGGTTCGAATCCCGAGTCGGACCATAATCAATCCAGCCGTTCACGCGTGATGGCGTGGCCAAGGGAAATAAGGATTCATTTTTATATAAGGTCAAATCGTTTTAAGTGATAATATTTTAACAGTGTCTTTGTATACATCATAGAAACAAGGCACAATCATTGTTTTTTTGAAAAATCAAGGTTTTCATTTTTATTATTTTCCTTAACACAGACAATATCATTATTTAAAATAGCACTTTGACAAGTTAAAAAGTTTACTACGTCATCGGCTTCGCCTCTCTCAATGCAATGCCCAAACCTTCTTTTTTTCTAATCTTAACCTTAATTTAAAAAAAAAAACTGAAAAAAATTACCTTAGTCCTCAATTTTCTCATAAACTAGCGGATAAAAATCCAAAGTGTTTTCTACAAAAAATGTTTAATTTACTGTGCTGAATCAACATTTTAAATATTATCACCTAAAACGAGGTGACCTTATATAAAGATTATTATTTGATCTCTCTTTTATCAATTCCAGAACCCAAGTCCTCCGAGTCCTATCAACGGTGCTCGACTTCAACCAGCAAGAATGCGAGAGGCTCGGCCTGGTCAAGTCCACCAACACTCCGGACAGTTTGGCCGCCGAGTTCGTGAAGTTCTTACAGAACGAGTCCAAGCCGCGCGCTCAGCTGCCTAATATGATGGGGCTGGCTCAGTCTAGCAGTAGGAGTACCACGCCTACGTCTAGGAGGAGTTCTACGCTTGGTAAGTGGCTTTGAAGTTGATGGTATTAAGACTACAGTTTGAGTGTTTACAAATTGCACGTATTAAAATATGGCATTCTATGTTTAATTTTATCGACGGAAAACACTTACCCCCTTTATTCGTAATAAAGCAAATAGTCTAATAAACCTGTTTTAATTATTACACTGTTTTGTCTCATTCATTCTTGGTGCTGTCATCATTTGACAGAAAGTGACAAAACAGTGTAATAGCTAAATAGGTTTATTAGACTGTTTGAGTTTTTATGAATAAAGGGCTTAAAAAGACAAAAAATATATAATTAATATTAAAAAAAAATCTGTATTGCGTGCAGTTTTAATCGATTAAAATGTTATGAGGATGCCTTATCACCTCCGATCTTAATTAAGTTTAATTTATTGTTATCAATTATTAGTACACGAAGGTAACATTAACTTTCCAAGAATCACTTCGAACATTATTATCAAATAGAGGTTGTTTCCCCTACGCCGTACCATGTCCGTGCTAGGAACGTGGCAGGTATGAAAAGCAACACTATACGCTCTACCTTGCCCACTGAACGGATTGACAGCGTTCTGTCTCACCTTTATATGGAGCGAGAGCGAGAGCGGATGAAAACATATTTACATTAACATCGAGAATGAGTCGAAAAGGCACCCTCTCAGCATTAATCGTGGCAGCAAGATGCGCATGCCACGACACTGATTTTCAGAGGGTGCCTTGTGGGTGTGCATGCGACGAAGTTAGTCGGTGACGGAACGGAATACAAATAATATCTCTTTGCTTGACGCGTTCCTACGCACGGTCGTGGTATGCTACGGTGTAGTTGGCAAAAACCTTAACGATTACTTTCTATATAATGTGACGTTGGCTGAGTGGTATAGGCATACGCCCGGATAGCGTAAGACACAGGGTTCGATTCCTCGTCTGTCACAGAGTCATAGTTGCTTTTTACAAGTGCAATTTATTTATTAAGTTTGTATAGTGACACAACACTATAAAAACAAAAATCAACGATTACTTTCGACATAAAAATATAAATACCAATTATTTTCTTTCACAATTCCAGGTCCCAACCCATACGAGCAAGGCCACAAACGCGTCCCTTCCACCGGTTCTAACAATCTTCTCTTTCAAAACATCGAATCCATAGAGACGAGCTCTACAGTGTCCATAGCCTCGGACCATAGGGAACCGAGAGTAGTCTCACAGATGGACACCGGTGTCAACCAGACCAGAAACACGGAAGGTGCTATACTGAAACATGTGTTGAAGGATATGTGATATTTGTAAGTGATCTTCCTTTCATTAACTAGAGTTTGGCTGGTAAAAGCTGAACCCGGTGTTTATTTGGAACAGCAACATAAACCTAAATGTCATTAAGACAGTGTCAATCACAATGTCATTTGTTGAGCATTGACTAATCTTGATATTTGATAACAGAGAACGTTCATGTAACTAAATATAAACTATACATCAAAAAGATAAGAAGAGAAGTATCAAAATTGTTTATTGGATGGTGTTGCCATATTCTGTTGCTAGGTACTGCTGAACAACTGAAACCTCCCCAATAGTTTTCCATAGCGACCAGTTGCAAGCGGTCCATCTTGCAGGTGGACGTCCTACGACTAATATAAAAGTAACTAAACTTAAATGCAATAAAACCCAAGTCGTATAAGATGAGATTCGAAAACTCACGTAAAAGTTTGTCGTCACAACATGTTGAGTAAAAATTCAAAGACGAAAAAGCCATTTTTTTTAAATTTATAACGAAAGAGAATTAATAAAGCAATATTTAAAGAATGGTTAGAAAAACTACGATTTATAAACGAGTGATGAATAAAAACGCTTGGAATCATTTTTTCATCAAAATCTAGCCAATCGTGGTATTTTATTCTTACTTGCGTCAATATAGAATTATCTTTTATTCAGGTGCTAAGCGAAAAATAGTAAAAACGACTAGTAGTTTCTTAGCTAAGTGTCTGTCTAGCAATGATAGATTTTTACAAGAGTAGGTACCTACCGAAATCATTCACCGAAGTTTAATATTAATAGCCATTAAATTGTGATGTTTAAACATTCAGAGTGTTATTAAAAAATTAAAGACAACTACAATAATATACTGGTTTTTACAACATTTTTTAATAGCACCGTGATTGTCCATATTAGTTTTAAAAAGCTTTGAAAATAACTGGCTTAAAATTCAATATTCGTCCATTTTCATTTAAAATATACAATATCATCCCTACACGCTGTAAAAATAATAATTTTAGGACACGTCATAGTTTATAACTATTGTATAAACACATGTATAAATTGTTTAAGTAAGCATTTATATTACATAACACATCATTTGTAATTATTATGTTATGTATAATGTTATGTTCAAATGTAAATTTTAGTTCATTTTAGTTCCATTAGAATTTATTATAAAATAATTGGGTATTAATTGGCAAAATCTCAATTTAATTTTATAATTTTCCTAAGTGTACCTGTATTGTCAATATTTATTTGAACATGATTATTCATGCATCTAGTTTTTCCTACTATTTAATTACTAGTACTATTTGTTTAATTATCATTACACACATTATATAAAAAAATATCATTTACATGATAATTATTATAAAATAAAATTCCATTTATAAATTAATATACTGACTTGAAAAACAATCATAATGACATCGTGTTGTGAAATTAGTAATAATAATATTATTATCAAATTTGTAATTTTTTCGTTTACAAAATATGTCGCCTAAAAAATTTTGATTATTATTTCTGCCTTGTTAATGCTAATATTATTCTTTTATAATCCTTCAATCAGTAATAATAATTAATATCGAGAACAGTAGAACCATACTTAACATTTTGTTATAATAATACATGGCTACCAATAATAGTGCATGAAATCAGACAAAATATAGTCATATTGAAATTATTTTATTAATAATAATAATTGATGTATGTATTAGTATTATTACATTTAAAAACCTGTGTGCAACTGAGTGCAAATGTGTAAATTTTATTTCATACAAATTTCATCGATAACCTTTTGTAAAAAAAAACTAAATATAAGCATGCTCACACTTATTTTTAAAAAGTTTCCATATATCTTTATTACGATAAATCCATATTGTTTGATTATTTTATACCTACCAATGAAATTAAATGCTAACACATTTCCACACAAGTGTACAATTAAATTATCTGTAAATGATTTGTGCATATTGTTAATATAATTATTGTTTTATTTAATGTTTTTGTTTCTTATTGAAGAAATAAAGTGGCGTTATAAAGTAATATTATGCATTTATTTATCAATATTTAGATACTAGCCTTTGCCCCCGACTTCGTCCGCGTGGAATAGTTACTTCTTTCTCCCGTTTTTTACACATTTACCACTATATCTTTGCTCCTATTGGTCGTAGCGTGGTGTAATATAGCCTATAGCCTTCCTCGTTAACTGGACTATCCAACACAAAAAGAGTTATTCAATTCGAACCAGTAGTTTCGGAGATTAGCGCGTTCAAACAAACAAACAAACAAACTCTTCAGCTTTATAATATTAGTATAGATTTAATTCCCACAAATACCTTTAATACCAGATATTTTCGTTATTTAACCAATAAGTATATAGGTACTCAAGAAATCATACGGTTTATTTAACTAAATGCGTTTCTTAGTAAATAATTTCCTTACATAAAAGCTTATGTTTCTGCTCTAGCATAAATGTTATGCCTAAAAGCCAGTTTTTTTATGCATTTTATGAAAATTTCAAAAGCTCTCTGCTTCTTCAAACTTAAATATGCTTTTGATATCAATGCAATATTTAAGGTCAGCAACTCTATTTCTTGTTGAAATTGTCAAGATTCTTATAATTTGAGTGAAATAAAAAATATTCACATCAAAACTAAGCAAAAAATAACACACACCAGTTTCGTTAATACAATATGCTATAAGTACATGTCTCAAAATATAAATTGTTACGCTTACATACAATCATGCATTAAATAAAATGTAACCAAATATATGAGGTATCACCAATTTCTTTTGTTTAGTATAAGTTTTGAATTTTTAAAACAATATTAATGTTGCAGTCAGTTATAAACAACACACAACACAACATTAATAATGCGAAGCCGAAACTGTAAAAGCTTTAGGTATTCAATGGAGACAAACTTTGCGTAACTTCATCCATATAAATACTATTGTAAATACGGAAGGAATCATGCGTATTATGATGCTTAGAAAGGTAAAAACTATTTGAGAAAAGCTTTTGTAGATGATGAAATTATCCCCGATAGAACCATCGATAAGAAAAATGACGATTGAATCAAATTCTAAAGACGAAGAAACTAGGTGATTTCACCATCAATTGCATTGCTAGCCAAATAATTACTTTTACCAATAATAGTCCCCCCTAGCCGATTTCGACTACGGTGGCAAGTCACAACTACTAACCGACTGCGCGGGACATTTATAGTGCACAAGTGTGTGCGCAAACACAGGTGCCCTCTTTTCCTTTCACTCTTATACTTAGCCCGATGGGACAGCAATCTGACACGACCGGAGAGAGATCAGGCGCAGGACCAACGGCTTACCCTGAGAATTACTGACAGAAAAATCCAGGTAAATTTTGGCCCGACCCGGGGATCGAACCCGGGACCTCTGGCGCAGCCGTCGCTTCAAAATGCGACCCTCTAACCGCTGCGCCACCGAGGCAGTTATTACCATTTACCAATATCAAGCTTGCGACTGCGACCCATGTTTATAAAGCAAAAGAATAGACAGCAGTGAAATATTTGGTCAGCTATGGTTCTTCCACTTTAAATAAGTAGGTTACACAAATGTGATGAACTTAGCTAATCGCTTACGCTTTTTGAAACTTATGTTTATAAAATGACTTCCTCCATTGTCACGGAATGTCTAGATGTAGGAAAACAGTAGTTTTAAATTTGTTTTAAGACCTTAGGGCTTTGCTAAATATGAAAATTGTACGATTTACATATAAGCACCATGAAAAAACGGTTTTTGTTTGATCATGCTTGTAATCGATAGGTACACAATAAAAAAGTGACATCAATGAATAAATTATGATCAATTTCAAGATTACTAGCGTATTGGAAATAGTTTCAGGTAATTTCACTTTTCCTTGTCCACTTGTTTCGATTATGGGTTGTGTATTCATAAAGACATGTTCATATAAAATAGTAATCAGTCAGACTTAATAATCATACATAGGTGTCCAAAGAAATATAAAAAACCTTCCGCTAGATAGGCTATTCATCTCTAGTGATTATTATGGTTTGGAGATATCAACAAATTAATTTATGAATTAAAATTAGGATTATTAATATTTTAAATAATTTAGTTTGTCCAAAACGCACGTTTGGTGTACGTTTAGTACGCCATGACAGTTCCAGCGTTTTTGAGACCCAATCAATTTTTTTTAACCCTAAATCATGTAAATGTTGAATATTTTTTAAAATACCAATGTATTGGATCAATATGGTATACAGGGTGTCCCAAAAGCGAAGGATAAACCTTTAACTGCAAATAGGACACATTATGGCTTATTATATTCCCAAAAAATTTTCAAGTAAAAGTCTCACCATTTTCGAGATACCCACACTTTTAATATTTTTTTGAAAATTTCGTCTTCGCTCATCTAGGTTTTGAAATTTAGTCAACTAGCCTATTGTATATCGTTTAGAGATTTCTAAGATACAGTTTTAACCGCTTTAGGACTAAGGCGTATTTTCTAAAAAGTTAATTAATAATATTTAGTACCTACTTACATCTTTTTCAATACTAACGAGATAGAGACAAAGTTAGATATCTTGATATACCAACCTAAGTTGTAAAAAACTACGATCAGGACGTTTTGTGATAATTAATCAAAATAAATTGTAGTAAAACTAAAGTATATGTAGTAATTAGTGACATGAGTTGTCGAGGCGTGGTCGCATCCAGTATAAACAAATTGCATACTTCGAACTTTGGGGACAAACGGGACATGCGCACTATATTTCTGTGCATTTGCTTTTCTGGACCTGTAAAAAAACTTGGTGTTGAATTACTGGACTGTACTTAATGGTCTGGTAAGTGAAAGCTGTCGCAAAAGGTAGCAAATACAAATAATAATTTAAAAAAAATACGAAAACTTGGTTTTTGACTGTACTGAATCATTTCATTAGTTACTAAAACATGCATTATTAAAACACTAGTGTCTTCACAGAACTAGTCTAGTAGTAGTATAATGTTGCCATTACAAAAACACCAGGTTCAGCTTTTACTTGCCATATTATAAATTACTAAATCTTTAAGGATAGATACATTAAAATAATACTAGACTGTAGGATGCATTCAAATACAAAATTACAGGAAGAAAAAAAATACTGTCTGTAGAAAGTATTTACGAAAATCTACTACACTGTGGAATATATAATTTTGTTATATACTTAACTTAACTTAAAATATAGTCTGGAACTGTTTATTTTTTACCAAATATTAAAAAAGTTTAATAAAAATATCTAGGTGCTTTTCTAAACACTCTCACCTGAACAACCGGTCCTTGTTATTTGTGCAAGACTATTGACTTCGGCCTCATTTACGGCCAAATAAAATCGTTAAAACTCCACTGTAATCAACGCGTCGTACGCGAAATTCTTAAGCATCCAAAAAAATATGAGTGGTATCAAGTGGACATGTTTCTGTGAATAAAAATATATATTTTTGACAATACTCCTTTAAAACTAACCATGTACATCAGTTTGTGCATTGGAGAACAAAAAAAAATAACTCTAAAGTATTACTGTATGAGTGACAAAGCTTCTTCTAGATAGATCTAGGTTTGGTAGTTCATTTGTCGACTCGGACTATAGAAAAATAAATAAAATTAATTTATTTCAAGAGACAGGGACTATGTTAAATTCGCTTACCGCTATTTCAGCTACAATTATCACATGGTAAACAGAACTAATTGCGTATGTAAATGTCTCTGCACAGTGATATAGAATCTGAAAAATTATCCCAAATCACAAGGTATAGAATATAATGATAAACCATAGACTTATATGTATTTTATACTAGACACGCTGTGCAGAACACATTTTGTGTCACATTTTCTAAAATTAAAAAAGTATGCAAAACACGGCAATTGCCTTGGCAACGCATTAAAAGATACTTCATGTGCTGTGCTGGACGGCTGGTGTCAATTTTTATGCAACAAAATTCGTTCTGAACAGTCTGTCAAGTTTTATGCGCTTGAGGCAGGTCGAATTTTTTAAAGATTTATCGAAACTTGAATTTTATAAAGTTTTTTTGCTATAAATTTCCGCAAAGCGACGCCGGCACAGACAACTAACAACACAAATAAATTGTTTAGGCAAATGCAGGATGCACTCTTCGCTGTACCTCAATACGCATGCGGCACAGCCAATTTCGTCAACGCCAAATGCGTCTAGGTTTTTTGCACGTTGGTGTTGGGTAATTATAATTGCATTGGCTGTGCTGAATGGGTACTGAGGGAGGGATGACCACCCGGGTCATCCTGCATTTGCTTGAACTAATACTCAACGCGGTGACGGTTTGTGTTGTTAGTTGCCTGCGCCGGCGTCGCTTAGCGGAAAGCAAAATAATTTAATGAAATTCAACTATCGATAAAAGTCTGTAAAAAAATTACGCGAAGACGTAATTTACTATCTAAGATTTTTTGTCAAACGAATCACAGGAACACTGTCTCTTAGCTGCCTTATTCCTCTGTATAACATATCTCTTTTTAATATAACTGCATTATTCCTCTTTATAACATATCTCTTCAACTAACATATTTTAATGATTTAAAAAGCAAGTGTTTTGTTATACTTACAAATAATTGCGATGCGTTTTTAGTAAAATCAAAAGCATCTAAAATATTAGCAAAATCTGTTTCCTTATTTCTCCAATACGTGATCTCTACTTCTTTTTTAAATAAAAAAATATTTTTGATGTTCCTGCAATGTTTAAGGTCAGCAACCCACTTTCTCGTTGCTATAGTCAAGACTCTTATAATTTGAGTGAAATAAAAAATATTCACATCAAAACCTAGCAAAAAATAAGAACACACGGCATCCGTTATTACTTTAAGCAGTGCATTATTCAAAATATAAATTGATACGCTTGTAAGCATCAAATAAAATATAATCACGCATGTGAAGTACAACCAATTAATTTTGTTTAGTTTGTTTAAAGTATTCCTAGTAATTACTCGAGATCTGTATAAGTCTCTGATTTTTAAAACAGTTTTAATGTTGCAGTCCTTATAAACGACACACGCACTGAACAATAATCCGAAGCCAAAAGTGTAAAATATTGAATCGATCAAGTAAATCGTTTTCGTAAACTCATCATCCATACCACTTAAAATGTTAACACGGACGGAATAAATGACGATACGTAATATAATGGTAAGAAAGGTAAAGACGATGTAATTAAAGCTCTTGTAGGTGATGAAATTGTCACAGGTAGAATACATCGATAGGAAACATGATGACTGGATCATATTCAAAGGACGTAGGAATGATGTGATTGGACTATCAACTGCATTGTCAACCAAATATTCACTTTTACCAATGTCAAGCTTGTGATCCATGTTATTGGAGCAAAAGCATAGACAGTAATGCATCATTTTGTAAATTACCGTTCTAGTCCGTTCAACCACTTTATATAAGTAGACAATAAACATGTGATTAGCTTAGCTAATCGCTTACGTTTTTATTATAGGACTTAATGTTGGAGCTACATATTTCTTTCATAGGTTCCAATTCAACATACCTTAGTCCATCAAAGTTTTATGTCGAAATATTTTTCTTATCATAGCTACACAACAGTACCATTGAAACCTATTTTAAACTTTGGGCTTCGTTAAAAATCAGAAGTTTAATGAATTTAAGTACCATGAAAATAGAAACGGTTTTTTTCCCATTCTGTAATGAATAGCTATGCGATGGAAAAAATAACATGAATGAAAAAAAATATGATCAATTTCACGATTACTACCGTCTCGTCACTTAGACTTGATTAGAATTAGTAATAAAATTTCTAGTCATTTAATTTTTCCTTTTCCATTCGTTTCGTACTTTGAGTTGTGTATCAAGCCAGCAAAACATGTCTTCGAATTCGTCAAAAAAACGAAATATCATCGATAGTAATATAAAAAAAACCTTCTACCCCTTATTATTGTTCAGAGGCTTTTATTTATTCCGTTATACAACATACATCGCAATTTCATAATAGCCAAAGACTTTTATGCTACAGTTTTAATTATTAGAATTACGATATTTTTTTAGTATCTACATTATACGAATTGTGTTTTACAATACTAACGATACAGGGTTCGATAACATCATCAATACTATATTTGATTCTGTATACCACAGTTTTGGATTAGCTTTGATTTTTTTGTGTCTGTCTTCTATAAGGATTGCAACGTTGTCCTCATTTTGAAGATCGATGAACTATACAGATCTGAAGTGATCTCTAGTAACACATCAGTCAAATTACTAGGTCCAATTAGATCCGTGTTAGCATTTGTGTTTCTTTCTATACTTTTTATTACATTAGATTGACGTACGTACTCACTGGCTATTCGTTTGCGACCTTTTTGATAACTATTTGCCAGTTTATACTTTGTGCGTTCAACATCAATATGATTTATGTTACTCAGATTATGAGGACTTTAAGAATCGCGGTACAGAAGTGGCTTTTAGATGCTAAATCTGTAACCGAAATTAATGTTTATTTATGTAAAAGAAAACGTCCAAGACTATGCCACTGTTATCCTGCATCATGTCTCTTAAAATTAAAAAGGTGTTTAGCTTCTTGTCCTTTTGTTTTTCTAAAAAGAGGACGTAACACTGTCTTGCATAACAAAAAAAACGCAAAATAAAGAAGGAAGAAAACAATATACTACGTCAATTCGACCACACACAGTGGATGTTGTACAGAGGTATACAAATGTAGACAGAATAGATCATCGAACTGACTTTGAGCTTCCAAGATATAACATTTATTTGAGCTTCCAAGATATAACATTTATTGGGGTGATAAATTAAAGTCTGATGCCACATTCTTAGAAGCATATGAAATTATCAAAACCACATCCATATTATTGGTAAGTACCATCTTTACTTTTTATACATCAACTGGTATTTTCTGTATAATTATTTTGAATACAAATTCCTTATTTCAGATTTTATTTTATTTCGCGGAGATTTTATGCATGAGATATTTTACGTCTACTACATTACAAGTTTCCTGCAAACGTACAGCAAGGTAAGTTCATAAGTTAATTCAGTTTTTATGCAATGTCGTCTGAAATTGATTTTCAATGAACAATAAAGCACCTTTGTTGTAATATAAACGTAATTAAAAACGCTAAAAATGGTCCGGACATGGATCATTGGATCTTAAAAGATATGTTTTTTTTTTAATTTCGAGATACACCTCGGGGTCAGGGTGTTGTGTTCCACCGTTGCAGCGTTGTATCTGATTCCATTACACAAGTTTTTTTAGCTATTTAGGTACTGTGACATCAGAGAAACGTGTGGTTAAATATTTTCTTATCAATTGTTATTTATTTCTAGTGTTATTTTTTCAGGATGGTAACTCAAGTTTGTCGTTATCGGCCGTGTTGTTGATAGCATGGATACTGAAAAATATTGTCACTGTCACCATACTGTGTGTTGAACGTGAATATTTTTTCAAATCCGTAAATGAAACAGTAGTTTATAGTCTATTACGGATAACTAAAAGTTTTTCTGGTTAGCATTCAGTAAGGCGTCCTACTCAGTAGAAAGATTTCTGAATTTTCAATTTCCACCGTCCTTCTCTTTAAATCTCAATTTGCATAGTCTTATAAAATATTTTAGGGCAGTCAGGATCTCAGGGTATTATAAGTATCTTCCGTCAATGGTTCAATTCATCAGTACCCAAGGTCTTGCCCAAGGGAGTGTTTTGTGCCCACCAATTCAAAATCATTTCGGAATTTACTTGTAAATAAATACAAGTGTTATTATTTAGCTGCTCAGATACAGAAAATGAATGCGAAGAAAGTTAAAAAGGCCTGACGTTTAGAATTGTCTCGTATATTTCCTTTCAAATATGAAAAATTCAAAAGAATTATCTCTAGGCGGCTAAACTATCTTAAGCTCTTTAAGCTTACTTTACTCATATTTTCAGAACAAGAGACGCGTATGCACGAGACAATAGTCTTTATGTCAAAGCAGTCAAGTAAGTTTACTCTGTGCAACTTGTTCGAGCTGGACGCAAAGCTGCCAAGGAGACTACTGGCGTTCATCGGCACATACACCATTGTCGTGCTGGAGTTTATGATTTTGTAGATTAGAGGTTATTCAAAATTTGTTCACTGCCCCTTGAAAGTCAATTAAATTGTTTGTGTATTGTTTTCTAGCGCCTTTTGAATTGTTTATAGTGGATTTGAGTCCTGAGGCCTTACTCTGGACACAAAACCCGATCCAATGAATATAACCATCCCTGTCACTCATACCAGGCCGTGAATGCGTGTGACAGGGATGGCTATATTCATTGGATCGGGTTTTGTGTCCAGAGTAAGGGGGCTGATGTCTATTAATAATGGGACTTGAATTCTCTTCTTTTTAAGGACTCGACCCGCTATCTGCGTATGATATTAAGGTGTGTGCACCATAAGCACACAAATATATATATTTTAGTATAGTTTTACGGTTTTTATTGAGTATAGTTTTATTCGTAAAAAGGCTAGTAGATAAGATCCCAAATAAACCAGGTAATCAATTCGACCTGTATGTATGTGATATCGTTGGAGTTGGATAACATTTGATTATGTTGATCTGAAAAAGCTTCCAAGCATGTGTGCAGAATTATATTTATTTTATTTTATTTTATTATTTGGGAAACATACAGTAATTATAGAATAAACATAAAAAAACACTCATAAATAACACTTAAACCAATTAAGTTTCCTCACACTAATATTACATTACATTTAGAGCAAACCATAACCTACTCAAGAACACAAAAAAATATATTCTGAAATTTAATTAGATAGACCAAAATGACGTTTGGTGGGTGGCCACTTTTTCGTAATTTTAAAATAGTGTTGGACCTTAATAATCAAAAGTTTCAATTTCATTCAATTGTTGTTTATAATCGATTTTTAAATATTCAAATTAAATCTGTTTATAAAAATCAGGAACATACAAAAATCATAATTATTTCAATGAATTAATTTATAGAAAGTATTAAAAGTCAAAATAGAGACCAAAAGAAAGACCATACAAGAATATTGCTGTTGCAAGAGAAACCTAGATTTTTCTACTCCTTACAAAAACGTTTATTTGTAGCTTTATGTAACTTTTAACATGTATAATTTATCCTAATTAGCAAAATCACATTAATGATACTTCATATCACAAGTTCAATTCATCGCGTACAATTAAATTGTTACAACACCATGGGTACTACGCTAGCAACATTAAAAAATAAAAAGTTCGATCGAAGCTGTCATTCTGGTCTATCTAATTAAAAATCAGAGTATAAGTATATATATATGTTTGTCCTCGGATTTCGCGAAAACGAGAAGTCATAGCAAGATGATTTTTTATTTAATCAGTTATATTTCAGTTTTATCAGGTATATTTTTTAGTTTAAACAGGTAAATTTCAACTTTTTTTTTTTTTTTTTTTTTATTTAGTATGGGTTTGCTCTTGACTCCAGACCAAGCCAAGTGCGACTAAGACGGAGTCGAAGATGGAACGAGCTCAACTTAGGGTACAGTGTGAGTTTTATCAAAATCAGTCCAGTAGATTTTGAGATATGACTAATAGCTTAAAAACATAAATAAAAAAGATACTAAATTGATGTGTGTAGAGTGGTTTATTCGTCCAAGGTGTAGAGACTTGGTGTACAAACGGACTCCAAAAGAATTTGTTTCTCCTACATAGGAGACGAGTGCGTTATTATAAACTTTTTTGTTAGTTTTTGAAAGCGGTTTAGTTTTTAAATTATATTTATAGGTTTAGAATTTGGAAAGTCACCACCACCAGTAGATTTTACTGTCTGTAATTTATGAAACTTATTTTAGGTATAACTTATTCATTTAAGCATTTAATACCGTTTGTATATCGATCCAGTATTAAAGAAAATAATGTGCTAACAGAGTAATTGATTGTGTCATTTTAGTAGCTTGTTTGATAGTCATTCCAATACTAATCAATCAGTCTTAATTTATTTATTTGGACCGTAATTCATCAACTAATTAAAAAAGGGTGGTAATAAAATGATGAAAATAATGCTTCCTTTTCTCACGTTTATTGAGCAGAAACATACGTATTGGAACCATGTCTCGTCGACACAAAATTGGGAAAAGTGAATTGTATATCCAGAATATTGTTGACAGTAATGTCAACGAATTTTTCCTTCCTTTGAATTGGGTTCAGACCATGTTTTTGATTTCCACGTACACGATCCGTGATAACTACATTAGTTACAACAGTAATCTCTGTATATTGTTGACGTTTGTTAGTTGTATGGCAATGATTATTATTTATATTTTTCGAATCGTATGCTACTCATTCGAGGATAACTTGTTTATTCTCATAAATAGTTTGATCGATTTCATATTTTATGGAATAGGATATGTATTGACGTTCTACACAAGCGCTGCTTATATGGACTTGAATATTAATATAGTTTTGAACATCCAAAAACTTTATAAATCTAAAATCATAAAAAATATTTCCTTAAAAACACTTACATATCAAAATTGGATTTATGTGGTTGCCATCGCATTGTTCTACGTATCTTGTCTAACAGTTATGTTTTACTATTTTAGTATTTTCAAAAGTATTAATGTAATAATAGAAACTGTTTGCCAAATAGCACTAATTGTTTTTGACATCAATATGGTTTACGCTATACAGATCGTTAGGGTTCTGAGGGTTGCTTTGTGTCAGTGGCTTGAATTATTTGAGAACGATACATTTGCTACTTCATGGGAAAAAAGAGGAAGAAAATCGTGCTGTTCCGGTACGAAAGAATTACTTTTATGTAAAGGAAAGAAGACTATAGCACCTTCTCTATCGAATAATGGTCATGATAAATGGCAAAATGTTAACACAAGGGACAAGTCTATTCGTGCTTTTATACAATCTGGCAAAACTGACGTAGTGGGTGATCGACAGCAGTTAGAGGACTTTAATCATATGATTGACCGAGGAACAAAATTATTCGTTTGTAAAGATATACTGGCGTCTTACATTACAATTTTAGAGGCATTTCAGATGATCAAAACTGCGTTTCAGTTGATGGTGAATAAAAACACTTTATTTTTGACAAATTGGAAAATTAAGTTACTTAGTTACCTATTAAAAAAAATTGTGTATTTCAGATTTTATTCATCTGCGCGGAAACATTCATACATTCCGTATTGTACGTTTATTACGCTGTAGATTTCTTGCGTAATGTTTATGGCGTATGTACATACGTATCTATTTTTAAATAGTTTATTAAAATGATTGTTAATTAATTTGTAGAAATCGGAGTTCTTTGAACAAAAATGTTTTTTCAGGCTGGCAACCTTTTTTTAGCTGTACTGACACTTGTATGGATAGTTAAGAATATGACTCTTGTTACAATGTTATGTGTGGAATTGGATTTTTTCTATAAAGCACTAAACAGAGTGATGGTGAACAGTCTCGTGCACTTGACTAGTCAGGGTATTGGTAAGCCATTTCAGTTTTTATCAAGATTACATTTAAATATACTATTGGTTTATGCGCCTCGGTGGCGCAACGGTTAGAGGGTCGCATTTTAAAGCGATAGCTGCGCCGGAGGTCCCGGTTTGGATCCCCAGGTCGGGCCAAAAATATGTACTTGGGGTTTTCTGTTCAGAAATTATCAGGTTAGCCCGGAGTTTGGAAGTTGGCGGTATTTCACCCCCGTGCCTCGATGCACACGTAAAGCGATGGTCCTGCGCCTGATCTCTTTCCGGTCGTGTCAGATTGCTGTCCCATCGGGCTATGTGAGTGAAAGGAATAGAGGGTGCACCTGTTTTTGCGCACACACTTGTGCACTATAATATGTCCCGCGCAGTCGGTTAGTCGTTGTGACTGACCACTTTAGTCAAAATCGGCTAGAGGGGACTACTATTATTGGTTTATCTTGATTATCTCCTTACTGGAGAAGACATCTTGTAATCGAGAAACAAATGAAGGTTTTTCAAGAGTCATCAACTTTGATGTCTCTTGGAAACCTTTTTTGTTGAAAGTTATTTAACTTTTTGACCATTTCAGAAGAAGAACAACAGATGCATAAAATCATAGTCATTATGTCGCAGCAGTCAAGTAAGTTTACTCTGTGCAACTTGTTCGAGCTGGACGCAAAGCTGCCTAGAAGACTGCTGGCGCTCATCGGCACATACACCATTGTTCTACTGCAATTTATGCTACTGAAATGAAACATCCTCTAAAATGATCCTGTACCCTTAGCACAAAAAACTATCGAATGCGAAAACGTATCGAGAAATGTCAAAATCCATATAAAAAAGTGATTTAATTACGCGCCGCCCAGGAACGCTAGTCCAATTTCCATACGAATTGTCATTTCTCGATACGCTTACGTATTCAATAGTTCTTCGTGCTAAGGGTACTGAATGTACAATCTTAAACGTGATTTAGCATAGGATGTTGATGTCCTCCCAGACGTATCTGTCAGCAGAACCTTTAGCTTGTGTTAGCCTGGGCCCTAGCCTAGCATGAGCGCAAGCGTGACTATCAGAGCTATTAAACCGGTGTTTACAATACGTTGAACGTGCCTGTCTTGACGATTAACTAACCGGTAGATCCAAACAATCTGACTGAAATGTTCAATACTTGTGAAAACCTTTATTGGGTCTAGAACTGTTAAAGTGCTTAACTCTGTACGTGAACGGTAAAATTCTCCATAAGAAAAATAAATGTTTATTATTGTCTATGGTTTTATTTGATCTAACTATTTAAATTCTATCCCCTTAATCATAATAACTCGAACGGGTTTTTAAACCTATTTTAGATATTAGGTACACTGTTTTTTCACTTTCTGTCAAATGATGACAGCGCCAAGAAAGAATGAGACAAAATAGGTTTAAAGACCGTTTGAGTTATTATGAATATTGGGGTATGCCTTTTCGCATATATTCGAATGGACACGTGGTTTTCGTCTGTATTTTTCATGTCCGAGAGTAGAATCTTACACTTTTTTTTTTAAATCGAATACAATGAGGATAAGTGCGAAAAATGTGCCAATTCCTATTTACGTAGTTATCACGAAACGTTATTTGTAACGTGCTTTTACAAAAGATGTCTATACTGCTTCGTAAGATTTTACGAAGCATTAAAAAATATGTAGGTAGGTAGTTAGTATTTGTGTCATACAATACTCGTATTTTGAATAAAGGTTATGTAGAAAAAATATAAAAAAATACTGCGGGTAGTCGGATTTATTTTGTCACCAAGATGACGCGTTCAAAGTCAGAATTCGTAAGAGTGATCTTAAGATATTATGTTGCTTTATTATTTTATTTTGTTTGTATTGAATATTCGTGATGTGTCAACAACTAGTGTTATCTTACAAAAAGTGTGTAACCAGAGTGATTTCTTCGACAGAATTGAACGACGCGAAGGAGTTACAAGATGGCGGCCAAACACTTACGTCGTGTAGTAAAGGTAGGTGCAATTCCTATTAATTTCACTTGCTAGGCCATTTCTATGCTTTTACACTTATGATTGGTTCTTCTTGTGGTTTTTATATGCATGTAGGAAATCGGCATCGATCGGTATTATCGAAACTAATTAAAAGTCTGGGCTCACTACACACCGTACCATACCATGACGATTGAACAGATCTACAACGTTCTTACCGTTAAGAAGCGAGATCGAGAGTGAGCGACAGCGTGTTTTGACGGTGTTGACACGTTCTGTGCATGACACGCGACGGTGTTGGTCAGTGACGAAACGGTTTACTGGGAACAGTGTCATAGTTTTCAATACAAAAAATTCATTTTTCGTGACTCGTTTTTAGTACGGTATACCTTAATATTTTACGGTTTATGGCACTAAAATGAGGTACAAAGGTAATTCAATTCAATTCAATTTATTTATTCACAAACAATAATACATTGTGTTTGAATTAATTAACATTAAATTATAAAATAAAATTACAACATTAAAACAAATAATTAATTACAGTAGATGTCAAAGTAAAATTAAAATTAAAACATTTGAAAACACAATTGAAATGTATAATAGAGATGTCAATGTTATTCATAGAAATGTCACAACATCATTATAAATATAATTAAATTCCTCCATTAAAATTAGTTTCTAAAAATTCATCAACAGAGTAGTAGAATAATTACTTCAATAACTTATATATTACTTTATTAAATTCATAAAAGCACAAACTGCAGCACCACAACAGTGTATGTGGTGATGACCGCGATCAAACTTCGCAGCAGATTCGCGTTCAGTTCAAACACGTTGCAGAGAGAAAACTTACTTGCCTGTTTTGACATGGCGACTATTTTCTTGTGCACGCGTTTCTCTTGTTCTGAAACAATAAGTTATTACAACACCCAAATCCCTGAAGTAAATTTAGACAGACTAGACATTGCTTACCGTCTTCAATTGAATCTTCTATACCTAATCCCAATTTATAAAAGGTAAAATATGGATGTTAAAAGAGAAATCTCGAATCATTGCTGAGGTGACGCAGGCTACGCGTTAAAGAAAGCACTTGCAAAATTTAACAGGCTTGCCAATGTGTCCGTGGCCGAGTGGTATAGGCATGCGCCCGGATAGCGTAAGACACAGGGTTCGATTCCTTGTCGGACAAGTAGCTTTTTACAAGTGCAATTTATACAGGCAATGTGAGTGACAATGTGTCCTGTCTAGTAAAAGCAGGTAAACAAATAAGTAATAGGTATTCTTAGTTATCTGCAGATAATAAATAAAAACACTATTATTAACATGACAATGCCTACTCGTACCTATAAAATGATTAACTTTTTTTTCGTACTTAAAACATTGAGTGCCATTGGTGGTCACACCGGTGACCCCCAAACAATATTTTTCTATTGTGTCTTTTCATGGCAATCAAAGCCTTATAAGTACTATTTGAAAGCATATAAACTTACTAAATCCCCCATTATTCAACTGCATCAAACTATTGACCATCACATCATTTACTGCCTTATGGAAGTTCTCCATCTCAGCACATAATATTGTCAGTACCAGAATATTTTTAAATATCCATACTATTGTCACCGCTGATAATGTGATGCTTCCATCCTGTGAAAGAATTGACTTATCTTAAACTTTAAATTTTGAGTTAGCTTACTTATTTATTGACTTAGAATTGGTGCTGTATCAACGTTTTTTTAACGACTCCAAAAAAAAGGTGGTAATCTATTCCACCTGTTACTTAGTCATAGCATGAAAGACTCAAAAATGTACAACTACTTACTTGATAATAAAAGAACAGGAAGTCTATAACGAAATATACATAAAATATGGCATGTACGAATGCTTCCGTGTAGTAGTATATTATCTGAAATACACAAAATCTTCAGTAAGTTACTCAAATAATAATGATTTTCAAATACACAATGCTCATCATCTGACTGCATTTACCCACCATAAATTGAAACGCAGTTTTTGTGATCCGAAGTGACTGTAAAATTGAAGAGAAAGTTTCTAACTTATCTCCCCAAAAGGAAACGATCTTCACTTTATCTAACATCATATAATAGTGCTCAAAATGCTGTGGATATTCGACTTCGTCAATTTTGCTAGATGGCATGAAGGTACACCATAAATCTCGTCTTGTTTGTCCTGTAGTAGTAGCAATTGTACCTGACATAAATGTCCCTACGTCTAAAAGCCACTGACTTAACGCATATCTCAGAATTCTTATAATCTGAATAACATAAACCATGTTGATGTCCAATATTATGAGAGTCATTTGGCAAACGGCTTCAAAAAATGACACAACAAGGTTGTTGCCAAAAAAACACAATATAAGTGTGACACTGATTGAGTAATATATCATGCCGACAATAACATAAATCCAATTCAACTTGGTGACTGTATTTAACGCCTTTTTTGTAATGAGTTTAGATTTGTACAGCCTTTGGATGTTTAAGACTAGACCAATATTCAGATCCTTGTAAGCAGTGCATGTGTAGTAACTCATCGCATAACCTATTCCGTAAAACAGCATATCAAATAAAGTATTGACTAAATTAAACAAATTGTCACTAGACTCGTTGAAAATGAATCTCAGGATATATAGTATTACTATTGTTGTTGAGCTAATAAAAGTCAACAATAAAGAGAAAAAACTATTGTACGTGATGAAGTTATCACGAATGGTGTACGTTGAAATGAAAAATAAAGACTGAATTAAATTCAGGGGTCGGAAGAAATGGTTCACATTGCTGTCAACAATATTTTGGATGTACAATTCACTTTGACCAATGTCGAATCGAGACATACGTGCTATTCTAACCGATAAAAGTAATGAATTAAATTTTTTGTTACTTACTTTAACTAAAAAAAATTATTGTGACTTGTATGTGGACACTTAATTAATTGATCTAATAAATAAAACCTAGAATTTGGTTGCTATGGAAACCATTTCACACCACCGAAGATACATTTACACTAGATGCATTTTCACCCATATTGTTCACGGTTAGTTTGAAGGCGGCAGCTTGATGTACTTATTTGAAGAATTTAAACACATAATAAACTACAAAACCTGCCTTGTCAAAATCTTTTATAAGGAAACCAAAAGCATCATTAGGTACATTAGATTTATTTAAATGTATTTGAACATCTGGGAAAATATGTTGCAGCTCAGTGGTGGCAGCACTTGGTAGTAATAATTACTGAAGTAAGCAATAGACGGTACGGTCGGATTTGGATGGGTGACATGTTTAGTCTAAATTTAATGAATGGGCTATAGCTGGTAAAAAGTAAGTATAAAAGTAAGAATAAATTCAGCGAACTACGTAGCATTATTACTTTACTTAAAAAAACCTTAAAATATAATTTAATTAATATTAACAAAGCAATTCTAAAACAATGTTTAGTGATTAAGGATATTAAAACTATGAACTAGCTAGATGATTTTATGAACGATAACCATGTAGGTACGGTCTAGCTTGTACAAACAAATAAATTTTAGTATTTTAAAAGAGGCATTGATAATAGTGTCAGTCTCAGCACTAGCCCATAATTGTCCCAAAGCTGTGGTAGGGTCTATGTTGGGTCGCGCATCAAGTGCTCCTAGTGAGTAAGAGACTCTTCTTAATGGGTCACTCATTGCCGAGTATCGTGACTTCGTATTCTGTCAACCAACAGTTTCCATCGGCTGCGATCTGTCGCTTGGTGCAGTGCGTCGTTGATCGGTGTGTCCAATCGCTCGGAGATCTGATCCGACCATCGCTTTGGACTGCGGCCTCTCGGTCTTTTTCCCTCCACTTTTCCTGTCACCATCAGACGTTTTAAATTATCCCTATCTCTCCTTGCAATGTGGCCGAATATCGCACTATACTCTGAAGGCAGGTTGTTGACAGTCGCTGAGCAGTCTTGATTTTTAGCTTCCTGAGGATTGAGACATTTGTACGTAAGGCCGTCCAAGGTATTCGCAGCATACGGCGCCAATAATACCACATTTCAAAGGCGTCCAGTCTTTGCCTGTCGGCGGCTTTGAGTGTCCATGTCTCTTGAGGCATATAGATTGATGGAAAAGACAAGTGTGCGGATGAAGTGTATCTTAATCCGATTAGATATGTTTCTGTCTCTCCACACTTTGCTCAGTTGGGTCATCGCTGTCTTTGCCTTGCCAATTCTCTGTCTCACTGTTGCCCTGTACTTAACACGTTTCGGGACACTATTCCAGACACAATAGATGTTTTATTGTTTTCACGCCTGTAGGCGTTCACTGTCCCGGAACGTGTTAAATTGGTCCACATTAAAATTAGATACCTAGTAAGTCTAGATACAGAAATAAAAGCCCGCGTGGTGGAGTACCCCTTGTACTTGAGGTCAAGCTTTTGCCCAGCAGTGGGATGTTACTTTACTTTTTATAAAAGAATAAACTGCAGCATAACTATGGTGTATGTGCCGATGAGCGCCAGCAGTTTTCTAGGCAGCTTTGCGTCAAGCTCTATTAAGTTGCACAGGGTAAACTTACTTGACTGTTGTAACATACGGACTATGGTCTTATGAACGTGCTTTTCCTCCTCTGAAATCACAAGAAGGATATAAAATACGTATTTCTTGAAAACTTGAAAAATCAATACAGTTATATTGTCGTGACGAGATGCTTTTCTTGATAAGGGGGAGTGTAGTGATTAAGATAATAAATAATATCTGGGTGACCGAGCTTTGCTATCAAATATATAAAATGCAAGAAAGTTTGGACCCATCAGGATTTGAACCCAAGAATCCAAAATTTGACACCACGGGTCTTCTTACCCACCTGATCAAATTATATTAACTTAGTATTCAAATTATATTGTGTCAATTTTTCAATGTCTGAAAACACGGAGATTACATCATTTTCTGAAAATGAAATCGAGCTAGATCGGTTTATCACCTCCAAAACCCCCTACATACTAAATCATAAAAATCGTTGAAGCCGCTTTCGAGATTCAGAAGAATTCTCGTTGAAATTAAAGGATTTAATTAAATAACTCGTAACTGAAGATTGATATTGCTTACCAAATCTTTTAACAGTCAAGTGCAAAAGACTGTGGATCAGTACATCATTTACTGATTTATAAAATTGATCCAATGCCACGCATAACATTGTTATGAGAAACATATTTTTTACTGTCCATGCCAGTGTCAGCATTGCTAAAGGTATGGTGCCATGCTGCAAAACAAGTATTTTATGTTTAAAGTACTTACTTCGTCAAACTGCGTCTGAAAATCGATTGAAATGATCTATTCATTGTATCAAATATATAAAAACTAAATACGCATGTACTTACGTCATTAATATAACGCAGGAATATGACAAAATAATATACATAAAATACGGAATGTATGAATGTTTTCACACAAATATGTAAAATCTGAAATATAAGAAAATACTATTTGGTACCACATTACAATATTTACAATCATACTTTAATTTTACTTTTTCAATATTCACCATCAATTGAAACGCAGTTTTTGTGATCTGAAAAGCTTTTAAAATCGTTGTGAAAGACGCCAATTTATCATTCCAAAATAAAATTATCTTTGCATCATCGATCACATCAAGATTATTGCCCGCTAAATGTTGTTGACCTTTCAATGTGTGACCAGATTGTATGAAGGTATGAGCAGATTTGTCCTTTGCGATTGGGTCGTGCCATTTGTCAATACCATTATTCTGAACCGGGAATGTTATACGAGAAATTCTAGACGTCTTGCTTTCTGATCTTGTAAGTGCTTGTAATGTATCGGAACGGCAAGATTTTCGACCTCTTTTTTCTAAAGAAGTAGTTATAGCTATCGCAAACAATTCAACGTCTAAAAGCCACTGACTGATAGCAGCTCCCAGAATTCTGATCATCTGTATAGCGTAAACTATGTTGATATCCAAAGCAATTATTGCCACTTGACATATGGCTTCAATAAATACCGTTTTATGTTCATGATAACCAAAAAAGTACAATACAATAATTGTACTACATACGTAAAAAAATGTACCGGAGATTATAAAAATCCAATTTGATGTAGTTAACGTTTTTAACGAAACTATTGTTATGACTTTAGATTTATAAAGTTTTTGGATCTTCAAAACAAGATTGATATTCAAGTCCATATAAGCAACGCTTGTGTAGAAAGTCAATGCATATCCAATTGCATAATATATTAAATCAACCAAAGTATTGAGGATAACAAAAAAGGCGTCCCCATAGTCGTTGATAAAGAATCTCACTATATGAATAATAATTATTGTCGTACAGCTGACAAGACATAGCAATATAGAAAAAGTACTTTTGTAAGTGATAAAGTTATCACGAATAGAGTACGTGGAAATAAAAAATAGAGACTGAATTAAATTTAGGGGACGGAAGAATGCGTTGACATTACCGTCCACAATATTCTGGATGTATAATTCACTTTGACCAATGTTGAGTCGATGCATGTTTTCAATACGTGTGTAGGTACTACTAAGTAACTGACTGGCAAACGTAGGACATAAATAATTTCGATCAATACTACTTCACCTTTTTTATCATTATTGCTTAGTGACTAGTGGATTAGTTATTGTCAAAATAAATGAAAAAGCATTTTTTAATTTAATGAAACGAACATCAAGCTTTCTTACTTCATTTGTACATTAGTTTACTGATAGGAAGAGTTTGAAGTATAAAGGATAATTCATTTCTTCTGATTCAGTCAGTGACGATCTTAAAACAGAAGCTGTAAAATGAATGTAATGACATCATTTCCTGCGTGTGATCAAAATTAAAACAATTTTTTATATATATTAATACATTTTAATAAGACAGCCAAAAGCAGACTACTTGATTTGAATAGGCACCCGCTCAGCATTAGTCGTGAAAGCATATGGCATACCTAACACGACGATTATTTTCGGCGTTTGTGGGTAGAACAATCTGCTCCTAATTAAATGATGAAAATTAAAAATGAATATAAATTATAAAATAAAATAAAAATGAGATTGTAAAATTAAATGATTATACAACCATAATAATAACACATAAATCATAATTTACGTTAATTTTACATATCATACATTTTCTTTCTATCGAAACTAGATCATTAGCTTAGATATTAATTAACTTTTTTTAACTTTGAAGTGAATGCTTATTACAACTGTTGCTTTTACTATGACTGCCTCGGTGGCTCAGAGGTTAGAGGGTCGCATTTTAAAGCGACGGCTGCGCCAGAGGTCCAGGGTTCGATTCCCGGGTCGGGCCAAAAATATTTACCTGGGTTTTTCCGTACAGAAATTCTCAGAGAAGCCCGGAGTTTGGAAGTTGGCGGTATTTCACCCCCGTGCCTTGGAAAGCACGCAAAGCCGTTGGTCCTGCGTCTGATCTCCCTCCGGTCCTGTCAAATTACTGTCCCATCGGGCTATGAGAGTGTAAGGAAAAGAGAGTGCACCTGTGTTAGCGCACACACTTGTACACCATAATATGTCCCGCGCAGTCGGTTAGTCATTGTGACTGGCCACCATATACGAAATCGGCTAGGGGGAGTACTACACCAAATGGAAAAGACAAAATTTATAATTAAGACTGCCACAAGGACCTGTTATTAGTCCTTTGCTTAATCTTCCTAACCGAAAGATATCTGATATAAATGATAATTATTCTCAAACAAATAATGAAACTCAACAATATAGAAAGAGACCTTGTGTTAGTGATGGCTTAAGTTCACGAACAGTGTAAATGAAAGTACAGTAAAAATAAAGACTGAATTAAATTCAAGGGATGGATAAACGCGTTGGCTTTAATGTCAAAATACTCTGGATATACAGTTTACATTGTCCAATGTTCAGTTAGGTGAGACATATTATCAACACGTGTACGTGTGCCAATGGACAATTCCACTAATAACTACCCTTAGTTGATAATCATAACGTAGTGACAAGACAAGTTGATAAATTGTTTTCCTTATAATGCAGAAACTCATCAATTTGATGGTAATGTAACGAATTATCGAACATTCAACATTAAAAAGTATAGCTTTTTTTAAAATTATTAGTGAAAATCTATTTTGTTCCCTTTTTGGATATTACACACTTGTGCTACCTTGTTTTTAATACATGAAGTATTTAAAAAAAAAAAACATTTTAGGTGACATTGTTCAGCTCCATTTTCGATGCCGACTTCATTTCTTCAATCGCGGCTTAGGTATAGTCGTCGTTTCTTAAGATTTCAGAACGAGAAAAGTCGCGAGAAAATTCATGGCCTGATTAGAGTTAAGTTCACTCACAAACAACGATGTACGGACAGGGGCGTTATCATAGCAATTTTGAAACGAATTTCGCAGTGACATTATGGGTTTAGAACATTCTGCTTATATTTTTTGTGAAAAAACTCTAAGCTGAAACTGTTATGCCAAACTAAATTATGGCGAAAGAGAGTAGGTATGCGACCGAAAGGGCTCCCGTCTCAGGGAAACGTGAAAGTTGCGTTAATTACCATTAAGTGATGTGAAGTTTAAATTAAAAATGCAAAAAAGTTTAAAATCATATTTGATTATAAATTACAAGAGTACAAATTGCAAAAGCACAATAATGTAGGTCCCGATAAGCGCCAGCAGCCTCCTAGGCAGCCTTGCATCCAGCTCGAACAAGTTGCACAGATTGAACTTACTCGACTGCTTACACAAAAGTATTATGATCTTGTGCATTTGCTTTTCCTCTTCTGGAAATTATATAAAAACCTTTTTAATGTGTCCTTAAAAATCCATTTGGATTTTCGTACCAAGACGTTTTCTTAATTAGGGAGTGTATATGTGAAGTGATTGACGAAAAAATTGAAAACTATCTGCCACGTGAAACTAAACTTGCCTTAAGGCGAAAATACACATGCCTGTAGCTAGCACACTTGCATGCCAGCTACTAGCACGTCCCATCTTTTTATATGTGTAAGAAGACGCAATTACTGGTATGCAATGTGAGGGAGTGGACGCGGGGGGCTCCAAAACGTGTGAATATTAATAGTATGAATATAGGCATGCAAGGACGCAAATTGCTAGATTTGCGCTTGCTTGACACTGGCATGCAAGCTGCCCCGTTAATACAGGCATGTGTATTCCCACGCGATGATAGCTTTGGTAAGCGCCACCGTGTACACACATTTCTGCAAACATTTATGTCAGAAAGCTTTTGTAAAAACTTAATTGTTAATTAATTACTTACTTAATCTCTGATCGGTCAAATCCATGAGACTGTTGACCAACACTTCGCTTACTGCTTTATAAAAATAATCCAATTCCACACATAGTATTGTTATTAAAAACATATTTTTAACTATCCATAAAATTGTCAACATGCCTAATAAGAGGCTGCCATTCTGCAAAAAGTTTTAGGTTAGTAACCTATCGTCTATCTATTGAAAATCTTAAAATACTAACTACATGTCATACTTACGTCATATACTTCATGAAAGAAGTCAACAGCATAATATACATAAAATACGGCGTGTACCAATGTTTCCATGCAGTTGTATAAAATCTAAAATACACAAAAATTTCAATGATTATCATTTTAATTTTATTTTTGTTTTTTAATGTCTAATATTAAGCTTAACATTATTGCACCTGTAAGAAGCCACTGTGTTAGACAAGGAACTTGTCTTTTATGTGTGACACAGTTGCTTTTTTAAGTGCAATTTATTATAAAATTATTATAATCAGCCACAGGTTGTCTAGTAGAACACAGGCCTGATTCATAGTTTACCACCGAGATCAGTTGCATGCAAGTGATTTGCCCATGCGATCTTTAATAGGTATATTGCTGATCGATGCAATCTAGACCTTTTCTACCTTTTTCTGAAGAACCTAACTAAAAATAAAATAATTTGCGAAATGTCTGAATATAAACGATATTTACCATCAATTGAAATGCTTTTTTCGTGAGCTGAAACGCGTTTAAAATCGTAGTTAAAGACGCCAATTGATCTTTCCAAAAGAAAACTTTCTTAGTTTTATCAAGCATATTATCAAGATTATAACTTTGTGAATTCTTTCGATTTTCCGCCATGTTTATTTTGCCAGATTTTATGGCAGACTTGTCCATTGCGATTGCGTCGCGCCATTTTGTAAGATTCTTCGGAATCGAAGATTTTATTCTAGTCACCCTTCCCATACACCATAAAATTACATCTTTCATATTAGAAAGACAGGATTTCCTTCCCCTGTTTTCAAAAGGATTAACAGATGTAGCTACCTCAAATGATTCAACATCTAAAAACCATTCACACAAAGCGACTTTCAGAATTTTAACGATCTGTGTAGCGTAGACCATGTTGATGTCGAAAACAATGAGTGCCATTTGACAAATACCTTCTATCCAAACCATTTGATTCTGTCGTTTACCGTAAAAGTACAGTATGATAGTTATACTATTAATGTAAAATATCGTGACCGTAACGATATAAATCCAATTTGATCTAGTAAGATTTTTTAACGAGTTATCTGTGATGACTTTGGATTGGTAGAGTTTTTGTATGTCTAAAACGAGGTTGATATTCAAGTCCATATAAGCAACGCTTGTGTAGAAAGTCAATGCATAACCTACACCATAATATACTAAATCAAACAAAGTATTAATGACGCTGAACTGATTATTCCCATAGTTGATGCAAGAGAATCGCACGATATAAATAATTATGATTGTCACACAGCTAACAAGCGTCAACAATAAATGAAAAAAACTTTTGTGAGTGATGAAGTTATCACGAATGGTGTAGGTGGCAATTAAAAATAAAGACTGAATCAAATTCAGGGGACGGAAAAACGCGTTGACATTACTATCAACATAATTTTGGATGTACAATTCACTATGTTCAACGCGTATGCGTCGAGACATTTTATAATACGTGTGTTCTAACCGACGAACAGGAAGAAACTAATTGATTAATTATCAATTTCATTAGAAAGTAATTTACTGTTCTTATATGACTTTGTGACTGGTTGATAAATCGTTGTCTAAATAAATAAACACATTTATCAAGGGCTACAAAATATGAAGGAATGAAAATTGAATGGTCGATTCAAATCTAACAATATAAATCAATCTGTTTTGCGATTTACTCATTTCATAATACAATCCTTATAATTAACTTTAATTTTTTACCTGCGTTTGACAAATTATAAAACCAATATTTTCACGATTCATTCATTCTTCAATATTACGTCACTTTATTATTACCTTCCCCTTATAAATATGTATTACACCAGTTGATTTTATTAGCAAATGCATAGAGAAAATATTTGTAACTCATAAGATTACCACAAGGGCATATTTTCAGTCCTGTACTTTATCATCCAAATTTTTTAAACCTGGCGTCGGTTACAATACAGAAAAATACATTACACGACTGAGCAACAAGGTGATTAATTGAATGAAAACCGATCGAAATCTCGTTCCACGTAAGCCTTCCGATAGAACATTAGTGTAATTGACAGCCGGGAGCCGCTCCCTGAATTAATCGCTTCAGGAAAGTACTTAGCACATGCGCTACTGAACTGACCCGTTTTGGATGGCAAATTGAAAATATTTCATGGTTTTTGATCCTTATACCTTGGAATTTAAAAATTCTTAAGAATGACAAAAAAATATGGAGAGATTTTATAGAGGTAGAGCCTATACATGACCAATCAATGTCCACATGTTAACGTTAATAAATATATCTATCCCAAGATTTCATGAACATAATTTTTAACTTGTTCTGAAAGAAATGTTCTGAAATTCTAGTCTTTGAAACTTTTGAAACCTTTTAAAACTCACATAACCACGGTTGACCAATATAGGTATTATATAAAAACATTTGTAAGATTTCTAAGTTAAAATTATTTGAAATGCTATATGTACAGCATCCTCACATGAGGCTACCCACTTTTTTTGCAAACTAACCCTTATCACAACTGCATTAGATACCGCAGTGTTTACCTTGATATGCAGCTGTTGTCCTAAAGTAAAATAGCTAAAATAACCTTTTTATTCCCGTTTGTTACCTCTTCATATCTACCCATACCTACTTTTCTGAAGATTTTTTATGCCATATAGTTACACAATAGCTTAAGATTTAGATCCTAACCCTGTAAAAAAATGTCATCCCAACAATCATTCCTCGCTGAAAGGAAACTACTTTGGAAAAAATAGATTTTTCCTCGGGCTAACTTAGGGACCACTAGCAACCACATAAAATACATATTAGTGTTAATAGGGGGCAGGGCACTCATACACAAAGCATGTGGTTCAACAACCCAACGCGTGCCGTACATTGATTTACATGCCACACGCTCGTTGCACGCAGGATCAGAAAAAAGTCTAGATTCTAGATCTTAGATTTTGATTTGGACTGTGAAGGTACAAGAGATGTGCATCGGCTAAAGGATTGTAAAAAAATACTTTAAACATAAATTACCATATTACAAAAAAAGAAAGTACTAGATTAAAACCACAGCTAAAATTGCCCGATCAATTGAAAAATAATACCTACCTCCATTATTGAATTGCGACATTGTCACATTATTTTCAACTTGGTATTACCTATACTGTTTGAAATAAAGAGGCAAAGGTGTAGGTACAAAGATAGGTATACAAAAGCAGAATTGTGGCTAATTAAACAAATTGCGATGAAAGGCACCTGTCAGTGACTGCTCCATTAGAATGATCTATTTATTATATCTCATCATCGTTTTAATTGGGCCAGTTATTTCAACCAGTACTAAGAACAATATAACGAAAGAAATATGTAGAAATAAGACGTACTTATCAAACGAATCAATGGTACTTACACAAAACTGCAAAATGCAAGACGCTCATGTGACCATGCCAGCAAAGATAAATCTTTTATTCCATGCATAATTACATATTTTTATCATTAATGTAATGTTATTTCAATCTCTAATGTTACCTTCTAGTTCTCAAAAATAGCCAAATAGCATGTCAACTCGTTGAGTTGTGACCTAGTTGTGGTATCTAAGTACTAATATTTGTGGGTCATAATCGACCTCAAGGTGTATAAGATATCTTTCAGATACATGCGTATAAATAACATGACATCATAACCTAAATAAAACAGCTCCTATAAACGGCAAAATCAGGTTTCTAAACGCACTCCAACATAATTAAAAAGCAAAATTATTCCACCCCATGTGATTAACAACACACCCTACCCCAAACCACCCTCTACACCCCATTTCTTCATACAATGGTCAGTAGTTTCAGAACTGCCTTCTAAGCCATGCCGTAGTCTTAGAAACCTCGACTCAAAACAAAAATAAACAATATATTTTTTCAATTTCAAACCTTATTTTGCAATAAAAAAGTTGACAGCTGTAAAAAAAGTTGTATGTTAAAAAAAGGAAGTGCAGTGATTTTGTTTTTTAAGTGTCTTGGTGTGCTAATTTTTTATCATGGCGGACAAGCTGAAATATAACCTTCACGTGCTTAAACGAACTTTATACAGAAGGAAAACGTTATTTCTTAATCTCCAACGTATATTTCGCTTCGCGTGATGATTGTGTTTCGGCGGCATTGAGGATTCTTTTTTCAAAAATGACATCGAAGATGACGTGTTTTCGCGCCAAAAAAACTATGATGGACGCATTTTCCGTTATCTTCTACGTGTTCAAAATCAAATTGAAATGACGACGTTGGATCCGTGTTTCAAGATTTGATCAAAAGCAAAAATGTGAACTTGTGTGTTGGATTTTGTGATTTTTCAAGATTTTTGACAGTTTGTGATTGTGTCTCAATTCAGCTGTGACATTGATTTTTCAGGTACCGGTTATTTTCATATTATTATTTTTTTCCCAACTATGCATTTATTTTTATTACATGCCAGATACTTACATCATAATTTTTTTCCATACCAATTTTCATCGGAGATAAAAATTTGTAGGTTAGGTAGGTGCTTATTACAATCTTAGAGTTAGGTATTCTATCTAATGTCAAATTATATAAATGCTGTAGGTACATGTATTAATTTATTCATTGCCTTAAGCATGAAAACCAAAGTGACCTCATAAAAATATGGATCTACCTTAAAGAAACGGGCGAAACTCAGGGCTGCTAGAACCTTGATGTTTTTCATGCAAGCTTAATTAATCGTATGCCATATACGATTATTTTTACGTGTTCTCTTGTACTGGAATGTGATTAGAATAACTTTGTTGTTGATTTTTGTTCAAATCTTGCTTGGCTTCGAATGTATACTTCAAACAATTGTTTAAGAATCAATCCACATAATCACAGTCAGTGGGGGTAGAAAAAAATATCAATCATTTTCAATGTGCGTGGACTGTTATTGTACAGCAAGCTTGACGTTATGTGCACCGACTCCAAATGAATTTGTTTCTCCTAAACAGAAGACCAATGCGTTATTTTAAACTTTTAAATACCCCGAACCCTATTGAACCGACTAATACTACTGTTGATAAAACTACTATTTCCTAAGTTAGAATCCACCTCACTGAACTGAAAAGGATCATTATCACTTTCCATTTTCGAGAACTCAGTGGAAAAACATACATACCTACATACAAACATACCATACACCTATGAAATTTTCCACACATGCTTAGAAGCCTAACTGATCATCATACTCAAATGTTATCCAATTCATACGATATCACATACATACAAGTCGAAATGCGTACCTCCTTATTTTGACAGAAGGTGTAGGATAAATTAAAGAGATGTCTTCAGATCGAGTCTCTATAACCAACTGATCTTATACTACAACAGTCATTGTTAGTACTTATGCAACGAACTACGGTTTGTTTACATTATTCAGATAAGTACTATGCTATGAAGGGCGGCTGCTTAAAGTATTGGGTTCCATTAGATTATAGAGACAATTTACACATGGGTACATAAATACACCTTTTGCATGACATCTAGATAACAATCTCAAATATTATCAACTTTCGATGATATGATCCGATGATGCCTAGGCATCTAATTAACTGGCTGATTTACCCAATTGGCAATTTTGAAGTCAGTTAAAAATAAAGCTTAGAAAAAGCAAAGTTTCAAAAGTTTTTTCTCCAGAGACACCCTAGGCTTCACTGTTTGGGGTTTTCAATTCTTTAAAATTATGCCAAACTTTCAGCTACACAGTATTAGTAGTCTTGAAAAAGTTAAACTAAAATGACGTCTCTACGACGTTTTCAGTATGGGGAAGTGAATATTTCTAGGTTCAATGTTAAGCCTAGTTTCAAGGGTGAGAAAACAATTTCAAGACACAACCATAAATATAGCAATCGTAAAAGGGAATCGATAGGCTATAAAATTACGTAAACTCACATTGATTCATGACCAAGGCGAATTTGACCAATGTCTTGACCGATGCACCTCACCTGCCAATATGTATATCAATCTCTAGCGCTTGACCAATACACCTCACCTGCCAAATGTAGCTATATGCTATATATATAATGTAGCTAGTTATAGGTAGACCGCGAAATTGAGACCTCGCCTGCGGTACAAAGGAGTGCGTGGGGAGACGAGAGCGCGGTTAGTGATCGGCGCGGGCGGGTGTTACCGCGCCGCCCGCACCCCGCGCGCGACCCGCTATCGCCTCCCCCCGCGCCCCTGTGCCCCGCAGGCGAAGTCTCAATGAAGCGGTTTACCTATAGCGCATTGTGTTTTAAGTCTGTATGATCATGAAAATGGCTGTACCGACTTTGATGACTGATTTTACGTGGGAACTTCTGTTACATACTGACTTAGTTATGTGGACAGACTTCGTTGTTTAGATAAACAAATTACTTACACCTCTCTTTATGTCGCCACCTTCATGACTTTAGGCTATATTGGTTCAGTCAAAAATGGAGGATATGTGCGTCTTAATTTAATTTAAATTGGGGTTTAATGAAACAAGAGTAAAAACAGTTTTTATTTTGTTTTTATAGTGTTTTGTCACTATAAAAAGCTAATAATATATATAAATTGCACTTGTAAAAAGCAACTGTGTTAGACAAGGAATCGAACCCGTGGCTTACGCTATCTGGGCACATGCCTATTCCACTCGGCCACCGACAGATTGGCAAGCGCTCGGATAACGTAAGAAACAGGGTTCGAATCCTTGTCACAGTTGAAAGAAAGAAACATTTATTTGACACACAACAAACAATACATACATAATAAAAATTATAATATAAAAAACATGATTGTGTATCAAAAAGGCTCCCGCTTAGCACTTGTCGTGATAACCAGTTGCTTTTTACAAGCGTAATTTATATTATTAAATTAATTTTTTGATTATGTAACTATCATTAAATTAATATACGAATAAAATATTAATTTAATGATAGTTTACAGAAACAAATTAATGGCTTGGTCTTCCACTAAGATACTTATGTGTTGATTCTTGTTGAGGATTATGAACTCCTAATTGTAAAAAAAAGCATGATTGAATAGAGGGAATTGTGTTTCTACATTTTCATCGGTAGTACTTGTGGAATCTAAAAAATACTGCACCCTGCCTGCCCTCACAACAACCCCAGATATAAAGTACCAACAGGGCAAGAGAATGATGGTAGTGTTGTGTCGATTCTTGTTACACACCTAGTTAAAAACTTAATTGTTATCCAATCCCTTATCAGCGATAACATCGAGCTGACAAAGCGGATTGTTACACCATAATCACCCTCGCACCATGACACCCGACAGGCGTAGGCACCATTAATTACATCGCTCCTGTCTGTCAAACTGAGTGACGATTTATAAACGCCGAGCCATCTCTCCCCCTATTTATTTCAAGCCTGTTGTGGAAGTCTCGACAAAATTTCCCTGTCGAGCAACCAGGTGGCGGTCGAAAATCGCAGAGAGAAAATTTGAGCTTTTTGATACATATTTTTTTAAGATATAGTACATACTTGACGACGCGTTTGGTGTATTGGTGAGCTCTCCTGACTATTACGCTGGCTGTCGCGGGTTCGAATCCCGCAAGGGGCAAATGTTTGTGTGATAAGCATGAACATTTGTACCTAAGTCATGGATGTTATATGTATTTAAGTATCTAAGGGAGACGCCCCCGTCATAATCATATACTGGTACTTCGTAACACAAGGAAGATAATTCCTTACCACGAAACCAGACAATTGATGTGTTGTCTGGCGCATATTTATATTTATTTATAAGTTGAAAATGTTGGATGCAGCAGAAAAAATTGACGATTGATCTTATCGATGGCGACAAGGCAGAATGTCAAAAAAAATATTTCGCGAAATCGAACCCCCACTACCTACTAGGTTAATAGCATTGATTTCATACTCGTAGCTACCGAAGTGCTGACTCAGCAAGACAATGAACTCGAGTCAGCGAAACAGGAAGCGTTGTAGAGGGAGGGTCAGCAAAGAAAAGAATATTAGCTTAAAGAAATGTAATATTTTTGCGATGCACGATGGGTCCCTCATAGAAAACGTTGTGAAAAATCTACTTAAAGTACCTTGGTGGAGTTGCTCATGGAATATTTGTGTTTAATAACAACTCTTTCTTTATTGTACATCAAATAGATCACAAGGAAATGGATAATTTAGGCAGTCATAACTAAGGCTACACTTAAGCAATCTCTTCTTATTACGATGATCGGGAATACATACAGTTTGCTTTTAAAACGAGTCTCTAGGGATGTAGGTACTCCTTGTTGGGTAAGTACTTTCTCTTACGCGTGGCTTCATTTTGATGGTTATTTAAGAAAAACTTTTAATAATCTTCTTTTTGTATCAATTTAACCCCTTAGTGGCGAGATATTTTAAAGATAGCCTACCGCGATAAATGCGGCTGCGCCGGAGGTCCCAGGTTCACTTCCCGGGTTGGGCCAAAAATATGTACCGGAGTTTTTCTGTTCAGAAATTCTCAGGGTAGCCCGATGTTTGGAAGTTGGCGGTGTTTCACCCCCGTGCCTCGGAAAGCACGTAAAGCCGTTGGTCCTGCGCCTGATCTCTCTCCGGTCGTGTCAGATTTCTGTCCCATCGGGCTATGAGAGTGAAAGGAATAGAGAGTGCACCTGTGTTTGCGCACACACTTGTGCACTATAATATGTCCCGCGCAGTCGGTTAGTCGTTATGACTGGCCACCGTAGTCGAAATCGGCTAGGGGGACTATTACTATTATTATATTATTACCGCGATAAATAAGCTATCTAACAGCAAAATTTATTTTCAATACGGGCCAGTAATGCCTGAGATTAGCGCTTTCACACAAACGAACTCGTCAGCGTAATAATATTTGTATAGATTATTCATCATCATCATTATCAGCCAATAGACGTCCACTGCTGAACATAGGCCTACCCCACGGTTTTCCACAGCGACCAATCAGAAGCGGTCTGCGTCAAGGTCGTCTGTCCATCTTGTTGGTGAACGTTGTACGCTGCGTCTTTGGTCAAAAGGTCTCCAACCTAGAACTTTTCTACCTAGATATATCAATAAAGTAAAGTAAAGTTAGCCTGTAACCATCCCACTGCTGGGCAAAGGCTTTACCTAAAATGTGAGGTAGTACGAGCCATATGATACTCCACCACGCGGGCTTAGTGCGGATTGGCGGAGGGGTGTTTGCAAGGCAAGTGACGAACCTCGCTGTCAGACTTTATAAAGCCGCCCATTTGGCCTCTGATAAGGCTTAATGACTAATATCAACCAATATTAGCCGGGACCAACTGCTTAACGTGCCTTCCGAAGCACGGAAATGCTCGTGATATACACCACTTAAATGGTCGGAATGGTCACCCATCCAAACACCGACCGCGCCGTAAGTTGCCTAACTTCGGTACAACTACCAAAGCTTTGCCACCACTGCGCTACGAGCACCTCATATATACGAGATATATTAAAACACCATATGATTTTCCAGTCGTTATTTGCGGACGTTACCCCCACGGTTGCGTTGCATTCCGCTAAGATCGATATTAGGACTGACACGTGCACTGCTCTATGCAGCAAGGTCGAAATGTTGACCCCTACCTCTACTTATATTACTATTTATTCGTTGAAATGATAATTGGATTGAGAAGAAGACGTGCTAAGAAAACATTTCTATTCATGTCGATATGTTTCATTTTTTATCCGTGAAATTATACTACCGACCGAATATGTACTTAGTATGTTCGGTCTAAGGTCTCTGCCGCCTAACCACTTCTCAACGAAAATCGCTTGCACATGAAAGAACATGCGTCACTTCAAACAAAATACGACGCGAGGTGCAAGCTATTTTAGATATTTATATTTTTTTTGCAATACCTATATGGACGTAATGAATTAATGAATTTAATTAATAAATAATAAATTTATTTACCATTTAATGAATTTGTATAATTTAACAATTCGTTTACATCCGAGCCCGTTTTTAATTTAATAAGTCCAGCGCAATTAGAAACAAATGCAACTCATATATAATTCAAATTAGCAAGTAAAATGAACCCTGACCCTTGGAACGTTGCCAGCTACTAATCCACTCGGCTGCCGAGCATCTTATCAGTTGCGGTCATGTTTTTTGACCCCAAGCAAAAGTATGTGCTGAAAAAACGGAACAAATATATTTGTCCTCGGATTTCTCGAAAACGAGAAGTCTTGTTGAGATAATTCTTTTTTAGTTCAAACAGGTACCTATATCTCAACTAAGTAAGCATTATCATAATCGGTCTAGTATTTTTTGAAATATAAGTAATTATAAAAAAGCACTTTGCGATACCACTTTTTATAAAGTTCTTTTAAAATATTCAATTTCAAATTTATCGTTTCAACATCAAGTTTATTGTTTAAAGTACCTGTCTTGTTATTGATATTGGTACTTAGGTATAGCTGATATTGTGAGTAATTTTAGAATTACAAACATGTAATGAATGATACAAATGTAGGTGGATCAATAAATAAAAATTAGTTTACTGCATGATAAACAGTCGACACAAAATATCGAACATGCAGCCTTAGTGTAAAACAAAAAAATATTTCTTTGCACAAAATATTCGTTAGCATTATGAGTTATTTTGTCTTTACTTGTTACGTAAATAAAAGTTTATAGAAAAGAATTAGCAAACTGCGTACTTTAAATTTAAAGCGCATTGGCAAATACAAATCGTAAATTAAGAGACTTCGATTTGGACTAATTTACCTCCTAAATGAAAAGTTGTTAGGTTTATTTTGCTGTTATTAACAATCAATCACCGATCAAGTCGCCATGTTTCAGAAGCACAATTACTCTAAAATATATACAATTTCATTTGAAATTATAAAAAAACAAATGTAAGTAATTTTCAGCGTGCTTCCTTGTGACGCCGAACGTTTTGACAGCCGCCAAAAATGGTTCTGCTACATCGTATCTCGCATCTCTTTTTATCGCAAAGCTTTCTCGTACTGTCATCTCCCTCTTTTCGTTCTGTTTCAAAAGGGATATTAATATTTCTATGTAAATGACAATGTCAAGTTCTATGACTGGACTCATTTGTTTGCAATACATTGCTCGTTCAATCTCTTTTGTCAGTAATAACAAAATAATATGTTTATTACAATAAATTATTTCTAATTAATAGCTGGTTACTTAAAAACCTATGTTTTAAAATTTTGCTACATAAAGTAGTAGGTAGTAATTCGTAGGCCGTTTAGTTCCTCGTATTATGCGGTGACAAAAACTAAGCGTTTAACTTGAAAGCACGCTATAATTTCAGTCGCTTTTCATAGGCGTAGTTTTTGGTGCTGTGCAATTTAATAGGTTAATTTACCAAACACTAATTTACCGCGGTCGTTTGAGCTTTTCATATCTTTGAAAATTATTAAATTGCCAGATATACATGGTTTGATGGATGCATTTGATTCATAAATTGTACCTGGCGTAACTTTCTATCTAGCAGTACAAAGTTATGGTAAGTCCAACATGCGAAAATACACTAAACTAAAAAAAAATAACACATAAATGTTTTTATACACAACAATAATATTTTTGGAATAATACTGATATTCAGTATGTACAATATTAAATTCACTATTGTCGTTAGATTCCCGTGAATCTACCTAATAACAGCTTGACCTCAATGATTAGGTATTGTTCATTTCAAACCTCAGTGATTAGGTATACCACTCTCCGCACCCGGAAAACGGTCAAGTAGTTTGTCGGCAATCAAAACCGTCTACAAATCAACTACCCCCGTTTAAAAGTAGCCGCTACCACCGCCTACGCACCGAGCGGCCCTGACACACTACCTCCAAACGGCGCCGATCGCCAGGAAACTACCAAGGACGGACCCTGTCCTTGTGCCATAGTATGTGCATGGCTGACTCCTTGTCTTTAATGAATGTTATTTGTCGCCTGTGTCCTGATTTTTTATTAAGTTTAGATTTTTTTAGTAAGTGACTGTGGTTTTGCGGACAGCAAAGTGTTGTTGTTATGTAGAATTGCTAAGAGGAAAATTGCAGGCGTAACTGGCTGTACTTTGGATAGTGACTCTAACATAAAATAAAATAAAACATACTAAAATACCATACTATTTTATTGTATCTATGGTATAGAGAAGAGCATTCTTTTGTTTTCATTCTTCGATATTTATTATTATCATCATATCAGGTAGGTACTGTCCGCCAACCAGATGAACATAAGGCATCTTCGTTAAATCTTTCTATAGAAATTTTAGGGTAAGTTTGCCTAGTTGTCGGTGACCGAGTGGTATAGGCATTCGCCCGGATAGCGTAAGGCACAGAGTTCGATTCCTTGTTTGACACAGTTGCTTTTTACAAATGCAATTTATATTTTTAAGTTTGTATTGTGTCAAAACACTATAAGCGTTATCCCAGTTGCTGGCAGAACGCTGTAAATATAGTATCAGGACTTTTGACTGGGCATTAAACGCGGGAATCCCCCGGTTCTAGCACCACGGTGTGCAAGGCACGAGGGAAACCATAACTTACACTCACATCTTCCCTAATTTTGAGTTTTGAAAAAAAAATCACTGACAAAAACCTGGCTTTTAAATTGGATGATGATGAATTTGTCCTTCAGGGAGTTTCCATTGTGAGTTTCTAAACTAGTGATATTTACAGAGCAAATAGTAAAAATCTTGAAAGTAACAACAATACTTTCTTCGAGTAACCTCTATCATCATAACATTGTAGCATATTCTAATTAAATTGAAACAGTGGCTAAATATCGACCACTATTCAAATGTGCTTGGTCATGCAAACTGAATATTACTTCAGAATGTCTTCTTGTAAGTACTGCATAATGTAAATAACTTGTATGTAATTATTAAGTAAACATTGTAGGGACCTGTTTAAGGAAAATCTCTCATTTAGTCCAGAAATAGTGGAAATTATATTAATAGTCCTGGCAAATTCTTGTGGGGTCGGGCCTCGTGGTAAGCGGATTTTCTTAAGCGCAGTCAATATAAAGTTTTGTTTTTTTACTCTTACTCACACTAACTTTGTATGTTATAAAATAACCGTTATCGTTTAATAATCTAATCCTACTTACTATTATAAAGGCGAAAGTTTGTATGGATGTATGGATGTTTGTTACTCTTTCACGTAAAAACTACTGAATGGATTTGAATGAAACTTTACCACAATATAGCTTATACATCAGAATAACATATAGGCTACAATTTAGGGCTCTGCAGTGCTTAGTTACCGTATTTCTTACTTATTACTTTATAAAGGCGAAAGTTTGTATGGATGTATGGATGTTTGTTACTCTTTCACGTAAAAACTACTGAATGGATTTGAATGAAACTTTACCACAATATAGCTTATACATCAGAATAACATATAGGCTACAATTTAGGGCTCTGCAGTGCTTAGTTACCGTATTTCTTACTTATTACTAGACTAGACGGGACGAACCTGAAGTCCACGCGAACGAAGTCGCGGGCAAAAGCTAGTCATTAATATAGTAATAAAATATTTATGATTTCATATTTTTATATTTGTCACACGCCCCGCACCCCACGCATTCTTCAATTAAAAATTAGTGGCGGGCGCCTTCGTGGATGGCACTGTCTATAGTCTGTCAGACAGACATGAATAGTAATAGGACGATAAATAAATAAATAAATATCCTTGGACATTTCACACAGCGCCATCTGGTCCCAAACTAAGCAAAGCTTGTACTATGGTAACGATAGGCGAACACAGGCAGATCACTACGAGTATCATGCAGTTTGTATTGCATTTAAATTTCGTTGTTTTAATTCTAGATATTGCCTATCGAAAACAGCTTGAAGTCAGGAAGATGGTGGTGGTGGTATCCCGTTTCTCGGCAATACCGTTAAGCCGTTGGTCCTGCGCCTGATCTCTCACCGGTCATGTCAGATCTGCTTTCTCACCGAAGAATGAGAGTGAAAGAACAGTTATTTCCACTACCACTATAAACAATATCCCGCGCTGATGACCAATCTCAGTTGAGATTGACCGCCGTGGTCGAATACGATCGGGAGGACGTTATTTATTGATATCATTACATTGCCTATCGACCCACTCCAACCAAAGCGTGAGGGTGGATCATATCTAATTAGTAAAATGGCGTAAGTACAGTCTCGAAAAAACCTAAGTATTTGTTACTTTATTATTTTATATACAGACTACACATTACAACAATTAAAACAATACAGACGCATAGTAAAAATACCTTCTAGACTAGCATACATATGATGGTTATGAAACAGCTTGCCACCTGATGGCAACAAATTACGTTTTCACAGTTTTTGTATGCTTACGGGATAAGGGCATGCTTCACAATGCCCAAGTAAGCACTACCCAACGAATAATTTAAATAATGAATAAGTAGATACTTACCTGAACTCGTTAAGTATGTGTAAACGAGACACAATTGAAATTCCATTGTTATGCGACTCCCGGCATTCGTTTGATATCTGAATAATTAAAAGTCGGTAAAAGATTACATTCATAAAAATGGGCATATCAAATCCGCTACCACACGAACCCCACCTTTTCCCGTTTGCAATACGTTGAGATGGTATTTTCGCCAGTGACATTACACCCGCGTGAATCGGTTCTTATCAAAACAGTAATGGTGCTTGCAACAAAGTCGAAACATAATTATTAGTTATTTCTAAGAGATATGTTTTTATTAGTTACATCGAAGAGTGTCGAAATAATTTTGGAAATATTGAAGAGTAGGTACCTAGCAGTAGTGATCGTAGCAATAAGTAATCTCGTACCTATTCAGTATAACAATTGTGATAAATAAATTATGGAGCATTCATATCCGTGGAGATGGCATTTTTAAAGGTCCGTAATACGTATTTATTTATTTAAAGACTTTATTGCACAAATCATGGTGTATAAAGGTGGACTTAATGCCAAAGGCGTTCTCTGCCAGTCAAACCTTTAGGTCATGCAGATGGCACTTATGAATTTCGTACTTAGGACGTCCACTGACAACATGGGTAGACGACCTTGAAAGATCGCGAGGTCACACTGGATGCAGACCGCTTGCGATCGGTCGATGTGGAAAACCGTGGGGGAGGCCTATGTTCAGCAGTGGACGTCCTTCGGCTGATAATAATGATGATAGCTTTGTTTAAAATTGTATACTAATACAAGTTATTCGGTAACGTAAACGCTCCAAGCACTCTTAATTTCATAATAGAATTTATTTATAACTGGAATGACAACGCACATGAATATTTTTTGTGTAAAAGATATTTTCTTTGTAAACAAATTCATTAGTTCCATCGATTTAATAATAACTATGTCTTAAAATAAGTCATTTTTGGCCTTATCACAAACAAATTAGATCCAATTAGACCTACCTACCAATTAAGCTTGAATTGAAGACCTACATATGTATTATTTAAGTACGAACTAAAAAACAATTTAGTGTTGTGTATTTATGTCATCACAATCAATTAACATTCCTAAATCGATTTGGATCTAGATAAGTATGAATAGCAGTTATAGTTAGCTGCTGTATAGAAACTGTCGCTACTGTGTAGGCACGTACAGTCGCCAACATATCAGGTTGCCCACCTTTGTTGCAAACTAGCCCTTATTACAACTGTATAAGATCCCGCAGTGTTTACCTTGGCGTGCTGTTGTCCGTTCATTCACGCTTGCTCAACTGGGACACATAAAAACAATAATTTATATCTCTAATTAGTTGATAAGTTATGTTTTGACTCTTTCTTCAAAGTTATCGCGCTAGCATTATCTCAAATATTGAGAGGAATAAAAAATAAACTCGACAAATCCAAATAAGTTTACCACCACGTAGTTTATGTACCCATACGAATCATCCCTATTTGCCTGACGCATACATAATTTGATTTATTATTATTTTACTTAAGACTCAAAACTATTACAAAAAAACAAAGTTGATTTCCTATATTGAAATGTAATAATAATAAAAAAGGAAACGGAAAAAAACGAAACCTACCTACTCACTAATCAGTACAAATAATGTCAGTACGAATTAAAAAATGTTTCTTTTCTTCGAATACCAACTCTATACTTATTTAACTAAATCATTATCACAATTTATCGTCTCTATTTGCCACCCATATTAACTAGAAATACGTTTATAATTGATCAGAATTGTTTTCAACTACGATTTTATTTTATGTTGTTTCTAACTTATTATTCCAATCTTTAATATCTAAGTTGTTTTATCTATCCAACTATTTAACCCTATTAATGTCCAAAAATTGATGCATACTTTACTTGTGCCAAACAATTATCCTAACTCCTCAAAACTTGTTACAGGCACCGAAAAATGGCCCTGAAACTGAAATTCAAGGACGAACACGGGATACTGCACATCAACATGAGTCCGACCTCCAGCCCCGAGGCGAAAGAGAATCCCGACCTCACCGACCCCAAGTTCGACTCCATCAACAACCGATTCGGGCAATACGACCTGTTCGGAGGAAAGTACGACGTGGAGGGGCAATCGCTGTTCCGCAGCCGCTACAACAGCATCGAGGAGGAGCTCGCTAACACACCTTACGCGTTCACGACTGAGCGGCTCAGATTCAACAACTTAGATGTAACGATACAGGCGCGCGGGGTAGACGTATCGCCTTCCAAAGATATAGAGGACGATCGGTTCTTTAACAAAACTGATGACAAAACCGATGATCTCTTCGGACCGAATGTGGGGGACACGCCGGCGTTCACAGTGACTCAATTGATACACGCGCAGGATAGGTACTTCGATCTGTCTGCCAGGAGTAGTGTGGTGGATTCCCCGCGAGTGTGTGATGCGCAGGAGCAGGATGAGGCGTTCAAGGTGCTGTCGGCTGGGAAGGCTGTGAAGGCTGTGCAAGTTGAACCACCTGCCACTTTGCCGTGAGTACTTTTTTAAATGTTTTACTTGAATATTTTTTTTGATTTGTGTGCCTTAAATAATTTAGGACGATTTTAGCTTCAATTAATAATACACATTTCTTTAATTAATCGATATGTAGGTAGGTAGACCGAAATTAAACGTTGTCATATTTTGGCAAATTAATTATGTACTTAAAAGGGAAACTACAAGAATCGTACTAGGCTGAAGAATAAATAAATAATATGTTTACTTTAAGTATACTATACCCTTCAAAATTAATAATTTTATGCAAGGTCTAATAATATTTACATTAGTAGGTGAGTATACTTTGTATTGATAATGAAGGAACTACTGTGATTTAGAAATTCTTTAACCAAAAAGTGGTTATTTAATTAACTTATCTGAAATGAAACTATTTGATTGTAGAGTACTTTTATTGTTAATAAATAAAGTCAAGTCAAATACAAAGTAAATTGTATTGTCGTGACTTGAATTCAATTTCATTAATTTTAATGAAGACAATAATATTTAACGCGTGTAATATTTTCAGCAGATACATTTATTTGTAACACTGAAACTGGAAAGCGATGACAGTGATTTAGAAATCTCGAATCCATTCAAAAGTATTAATTAAACGACTTAGATGTTGATGATAATTATAAACTAGATACTTATTGCACATAGTGGAAAAGTATACAGTAGATGATGTCTAACAGGAAGTATCTTACAGCCTTCAAGTTTACATAATAATGAAAACCATAATTAAGCTTTTCAGTTCGATCGAATCTGAAAAAAAAAACAATAAGTATCTAGATAGATTATCGTTAACAACAAACGACATCCTTTATTTTATTTTTTTATAATAGACAGACATTTGGCTACGATTGCACCTGATTTAAGTGACAATGTAAGTGACAGCCTAAGATGGACCATGTCTGCCTAGAAACAGCCTATTCACTCTCTTCTTAAAAACGTCCAAATTGTAGTTGCCAGGGAACACTTCTGCCGGCAGCGAATTCCACACCCTAGCAGTACGTAAAAGAAATGTGGACCGAAATCGTATTATTGAAGATTTGATTAGTTTCAATTCGAATAGGTTATGTCCTTAATTATCCTACAGCTTACGATTAAATATGCCACCATTTATTATTAATTCTTAAGTTTTTAAATAATAAGCAAATCAGATAAATTAGAATCCACTAAACTAGCTATGGTTACTTACATAACTTACATACGGATATTTTTTTAGGTTTTTGTTGAGTTTTAAGTTTGAAGAGCTAGGGGCCTAATTTTTCAACTATTTTTGACAATTACCCCATGTAAATAGTGTAGTGTGTCTACTGCTCATTGTCCTAATATACAAATGATAGCCACAAAGATAGAGCAGCTAGGCTTGCAACATAATTAGCCAGTGGAACGGCATGACGTTTCAAAAATGTGTAGGAATTGAGCGTTTGCTTCACGAATTAACTACATCCTGTATAATATAAAAACATCAATGTTGTTTGCTAGATTACGAAGATTTTTACTACTACCTACTCAGTATTGAATTTAGATTAAGGCTTTTTATTTAGATTTAAACCTCGAGCTATTTATTATCTTCTGTTACCTGTGCTTTGCGATAAACAATCCATAGGGTGATATATTGATTGATACAGATTGATAAGTCCTTCGCTGTATCCTTATTTATTTATTTAAAAACTTTTTTGCACAAATAAAAGTGTACAAAAGGTGGACTTAATGCTAAAAGCATTCTCTCCCAGTCATACCTGTCTGTCTTTTCGCAATAAATTCAAAAACCACGGGACGATTATCATAATGCTTTTAAAAACATTATCCATGAGGAAGGGCAGAGTGGCTAGACTCGTCTTAAGCGCTGACATGTCCTAGACATCTTCTAGGTAATTCCTTATCGTACCAACTAATGTCAGCACAGATTCAGGATCTTTCCTAAGAAGCGCATTCTCATAAAGAAAAACTAAATGTATGTTATTTGTAACTCTTTAATACTCATTGTTTTAATAAACAATTGGTGCCGTAACCAATAAAGTCTGTACGTAAAAGTTTTACGATTGGCATACCTCTTGCTTGGCAATAAAATATCTGATAGATTAACTACTTACATCATAATTTAGTAATTGGTGAGATTATACGGTCATTTCTTTATTATGAGACAATTACGGTAATCTAATTAAGCGCAATAGATTAGTTATGCAAAGATTTGCTTTCAAAATTGCACGAGAAAAGAAATGTTTTTGCAAGCATCTTACAAATCTTTACTTAAATTGCCTTACTTTAGTTTTAGTTATGATACAGCCTATAAATAGGTGGACCATGTCTTATTATACTACTTTTGCTCCTCATTTCACATATGACGATCTCCGTGGCGTAGTGGTTGAGCACGCTGGCTTTCAAGGCGTCGCCGCTTCTAGGTCCCGGGTTCGATTCTCGGTCGGGTCACTGTAGATATCAAAATTTTCTATATTTAATATGTCCAATTATGCATTTATTTTAAATTCAAATTCCAATTCAATATCTTTATTTCAATTTAGGTCATGAAATGACACTTATGAACGTCAAAATATACAGTGAAAAAAATAAAAATAAATGTGCCCTGAAAGGGCCGAAACATGTCTCCTTATCTTTTAAAGACCTATAGCCTATTCTTTACCAAAGAGTTAAACCTTTTCCCAAAGACATAGCCGCATTCATCAAAGTTGTTTCACTAACAGTTTTGATGTCAATATTCATAAGAAACCAACAAAAAGTAAATTCGATTACTTCACAGTTGCCAAGTATAGCAACTGAAAGGCAAATTGTTTGCCGGACGTGATACTAACGTTACGTTACAAAAACTACTTGTTTTTCGTTGTTTTGTCTTTTGCAATGTCACTGTAATAGAGACAACAGTCATTTAGTGTGATACGAGGCGAATCTATTTTAGAAGCATTCAGTATTTATTCAATAATTCCTTTTTAACGGTGTCCAAAGTTTAGGAGCTATATCAATTATTCCGAAATCATCAATTAAGTTGTAGCATAGAATAGTTAAATACGGGATTGCTACCATGTACCTTATTATTTATGAGCTTCCGATATTTCGGCACTGTTGCAAGCGCCATGATCACGGAGTAACTCCGTGATCATCAGTCATCAGATCATCGTCAGTTACTCCGTGATCATGGCGCTTGCAACAGTGCCGAAATATCGGAAGCTCATAAATAATAAGGTACATGGTAGTAATCCCGTATCTAACTATTCTAATGTTAGTGACCATGAAAGTTTAAAACAATATAAGTTGTAAATGCTTTATACGTAAAGCTTCATGAAAATATCTAATGTCAGTTGGTTTTAACTCGATCTAATTATTTAATGAGACTTTACATTGAACTGCATTTTAGTCATACCTATCGTTATACTTTATATTCTTGTTAATTCATTCCTTTAAAATATACTCCTCTAAATAAGTACTAAACAATTTACTATTTTACCTTATAAATAGTTAGAAAGGTTTTGTAGCTCTATTTAAAAACACTTTTAAACATTGATAACAATCATATGTCTGTGCATGCATGACCATATTCCTAAGTTTATTGTAGAGTCGTTATTTCCTTTTTAGGGTTTGGAAGTCGATGAATTCTTCCTACGTAGTCTAATGAACTTTAATATTGCTTCTTGTTTGAAATGACTCAGAATTGGGTTTTAATATTCATAGCCTTGGTTTTAGTTTTGAAAAAAAATTCTAGTATTTTAATGGAAATGGAAGTATTTAGGGATTTACTTGGTGTTAATGCTACCAATTTGTACACTAAAACAAATCACGAACTGTAAAAAAGTTATTTTAGCTAGCCCTAAACTGTGGTATGGATCTTCCCTTATTTGAAGTCTTGGAAAAATCTCCACCGATAATAGCTAGCTCTTTTTGATGATGAATGTATATTTTATTTTACTTCCCTAATTTAAATAAATAAAACTTTTTCTTCACTATTGCTATAGTAAAACCACTTTAGTGCAACAGAGCCTAAAAAAAAATTAAATAGCTCCTATTCAGATTAAAGATAGGAGTTACATTTTCATAATAAAAACATCAACAAATCTCAATATCAAAGTCTATCTTAATAACAACAAAAACATCAATGGTACTATCATTACAGACATGACAAAGCACAGACATTTTTTGTGCGAACAAAAAACTAATTGTAGCAAAACAGTGATTGTTTGAGGCAAATGAAGCGATGATCATTTACATGGCCTTTTGGTCACTTCCCATTTCGATATCAAAGACTATAATAATGAATACTATTAAATACAATAAGTAGCCAATGAAAATGTGTTTTTGTATTTTCATAAATGGAGGTCGTATTGGAAAATTTAAGTTTCTTACCGGAAAATAAGTTTTTACATAATATTTAAATAAAAGCATGAAATTCCAGACACTAGCCAATCAATTTCTATCGCGTCCCATACTTATGATGTAGAGAAAGAATAGAAGCGTTCGAGATGTGGTGCTGGAGAAGGATGGAGAGGATTAGCTGGATGGAAAAGAAATCTAACGAAGATGTTTTGAGGATTGTAGGCGAGGAGAGAAATATACTCCAAACAATAGAAAAATGGAGAGGAAATATGCTTAGACACTTGTTACGGCACGATAGCTTGATAAGGATCATCATGGAGGGAAAGATTGAAGGAAAGAAAAGGAAAAGAAGAAGACCTAGAAGAGCGTATATGACCCAAATAAAGGAAAAGTTGGACGTGGAGTCGTAGCAAGAGGTCAAGGAGATGGCTCTGAATAGAGATAAATGGAGAAAACTCCACCGACAAGAGCATAGCTCTTAAATTAAAAAGAAGAAAAGAAGACTTATGATGTCGTTGGGGTTTCACGGAATTAATGATTGACTCAAAGAAAGAACAAATGGCAGACTTAAGGCTGCTGTCACCTACCTTCTAACAAAGTTCAAATGAAAATTTCTCCCCAAAAATGACTTAACTGACTACTTTTTTTGAATGAATTGTGTAGAAATGAACTATCTCCATAAGATGTCGACTCTGAATTTTTGATTCAAACTTTAAAATGTCTGTAATTTGCAATCATAGAAGCCAAATTGACGGTTTTTCTGATGAACTCTTCTAGATCAGTTGTTGACATCAGCTATCGAAATAACATAAACTTGAAGGGAATTACGTTCGTATACAAGGTGTCGACTCTGTTTTTTTTATTTATCGCTCTGGTTATTCCAAATGAAGACAAAATTGAAACCATGTTTTGGCATAAAATACGCACCTAAAGACAGGCGATTATCTCTGAGATACATTGCACTTATTCTGTTTTATTTAATACTAGCGGTCCCAGCGAACTTTGTTTCGCCCCGGCTCCGTCCCGCCCCAGCCCCGGCCCCGTTGAACGGGATAAAACGGATCCTATGTCCTTCTCCTGGCTCTAAGCTACCTCCCTGCCAATTTTCAGCTAAATCGGTTCAGCCATTAGGCAGGGTACGCAAAATAAGTAACTTTTTTGGTTGATATTTTACACCTTGTGTCCGAAAAACCCTAATATCCGAGGAACCCTACTTTTGTTCAAAATTAAATATAGCCTATATTACTCGTGGATAATGTAGCTTTCGAATGGTGAAAGAATTTTTAAAATCGGTCTAGTAGTTTATGAGCCTATTCATTACAATCAAACAAACAAACAAACAAACAAACAAAGTTTTCCTCTTTATAATATTAGTGTAGAAAACAATGTTACAGAGGTTCCTATCTTTGACTTAGCATCTAAATTCTTGATTTTATCTTGTGCAATATATTCAAAACATCTTACTAAAGTAACCTATAAATTTGAGATTTGGAGCTGTCACGAACATTCATCTTCGATCGAAATTTGACAGACAGCGCCGAGCGCTCGGAGGGGAAGGGTGTGTCGCTCGTTGTCTTCGCTGCTAGTCTTTTATTTCGTGTATGATACTCATTCCAAATTTGAAAATATCACGCTTTGCACAAATTTTATACGGCGACCAATTCGCTTTGAGGCTTTATGCAACAGGCATAAAGCCACATAGTGCATTTGGATCGTCGATGGTCTCTAATTATAACAAAAAAGTATTCGTTCTTTTGTATCGATTTGTAGTTGTATTTAAATGATTAATCAATGTTAAGTAAACTTGCATAGAAAGGAATCCTTATTAATACTATAAACAAGAAATATTTGCATATATGGCGACTATTTCAACAGGTTCATGAGTTAAAACAAAGATATTTTATTAGATTGTGTATTTTCGAAACTTGATCAAACAAAATGTGCACATACTAGGACCAAAATTATCGACAAAAATAATAATAATAATAAATTCTCCACAAAATAAAATTGTGGTACATGATGAACAAACTGTTTCTATCACCAAACAGTTAAATGTCAATTTTAGACAAATACTAAATTAATTAGGCCAAGAATAGGCAATAGTACCAAGATAGTATAAGATCAGATTTGATTAAAAAAAAACAACAATTTACATACGAAAATAAAGAAAGTATTGATTTATTTCTTAACTAAAATAATAACAGGTATTTAACGTGAAAATAGAAAAACAATATACACGGTCCTAGTCCAATGTTAACAGAGCGCACGCCAACGGCCAAAAGAGGGCGCTCGCTGGTCTGCTTCGGTTTATATAGGCCCGTAGTGTTGCCGTTACTCCGGGGTTGCTAACACTACTTTATAGTTTAACAACGGTAGACCGATTTTCATGATATTTACTTTGTTGAATTGGTATTTACCTCTTACCCCTTAAGTTATTATGAATCGGAGCTGGGGCGCGCTGAGGCTCGATACGAAACACAGTTTACGGGGCCACTAGTACATCCATAAAAAACTGGCAACGGGTAAAATGGACTCACGTTCCGTACGGGATAACTGAGTAATGAATGTACATTTTATGATATTGTGTGTCTGCTGGCGAATAGTTATTATTTAACCGATTTCAGGAGAAGGTTATCAATAAGATTGTATGTTATTTTTTGTATGTATATCATCCTCATGTCTCAGTCATTTATTGACAGATTAGATATTTTTTCATTTTCTTATAGGGTTTAACTTTTAATTGGTCCCATTGTGGCCAAATCCGGAACTGATGATGAGGTTTTGGTGTAATCGAGGGAAACCCTTAAATCTGAACGACGTGTATAGTGTTTTTGTACTAGTATTTCAATGTTGACGTGTTTTTACGTCTGATAGTCACTATTTTGTAGACCTGAGCTGATAGTGGAACTCCTTAATGATTAGGAGTTCAGTGATTATGACGCCGGAACTTATGTAATCAGTTATACATTAAATACATGAAATCTTAATCGAAAGCTTCTTAACTACATTTTCTGAATGACAGCTATGTCATAGTAACTTGTCACATATTTCATATATCAAAATACAAATCATATCAAAGAACAGCGTCACACTAAAAGGTATTTATGTGTTAATAAATCCTCATAGCACCCAGTTGGTATGACACGTGGTTGATCAAGCACAGAACCAACGGCAGCATCCACCAATAAACCTTAGTCCCCGTTTCTCATGGAGTTCACATTCGTAAAAAAAATACCTATTCTCAGAGTCACGATTTGGGTGAAGACATAAAGAGACAGATAACTGGTACCGACCTGAACCGACTGACTAGTGATGTGCCAAGTCATCTTTTTTTGATCTCGAAATATTTTAGAAATTCGTTACAAAAATCCAAATAAGGGCCGACTTACATTAGAATGTTTTTTAAAACAAGATTCAAATCAAGACTTGAGTCGGAAAAGTCTCTATAAAGCATTTTAATTCCATGAAATAGCCAACACGGCACAACACTGGTTAGTCGTTGCAGGTCAGTGCGTGTTACCCGCCTCTATATGTCTTCACCCTCTGGATGCATTTCGTTTTTTCTATGCTGTAAGTTTATAACTGTTATTATAACGGTACGTTTGTGTTTAAATGTGTAAATTTAGTTATATAATTATCAAAAAGAAAATGTTCGCGAACGGAATTGACGCGAGCCCTGATTCCGAACTGTATTCACTGTATTCGTAATAGGTATTTAAAAAAAAAAACTGGTATAACATTAATTTATCACATCGACTTTTATAAGACCATCATTTTCTGTGTTCATCATACGCATAGCCTACTACCTAGAGATAAAGTATCAAAATTGTTTAATTACAGTTAACATTTTTTGTGTCCCGGACATATAAAATCGCACACACACATTGATAAATTCGGTAAAATCTGAGAATCTCCAGAGTGTCATATGGCTCTTAATGTTTAAAGCATTCGAGGAACCGCGGGTCCGAATGATATAAATAAGATTAGTAGTAGTATGTAGTAAGCAAACTATAGGTGATTAAAAACACTATTTAGGCAATATACGTTCTTAAGTAAAATACACATACCTAGGTCGCATTAAGTTTAATAGTATCAATGTAGAGACGGTACTAGAAACGTCACTATTATGCCTGGCTTTAAAATTATATCTTATAAAATATATCTCTATTATTTTTGTTATAATTTCATTATACGTACATGTAGAATCTTCATCTTCGTCCCTGTCTATGCCTTTGGTATAGTCTAGAGACAAGAACAAACCCATGTCATATAAAATATTTATTATATATATATTATTTACTTAGTCAGCTCTTCATTTTCTGTGCACAAAAAACCCCTTCCTATAAAACCCATAATTTCTTTACCCAAAGGAGATCGCTTATAGCGAAAAGACCGCCTAAATTGTAAATTTGCTTTAAACGAATTTGTGAATTAATTAGAGATGGGCCGAGTACTCGGTTAATACTCGGTACTCGGCGTACTCGGCAGGTTTTTTGATACTCGTACTCGGCCGAGTAACTCGGTTTTAATGCCGAGTATACTCGGTTTAAGAAAAGCAATATATTTAGATAGATATCATCTAAACGACTGGGGAAATCTTTCACAACCTCAATTATGATAATAAATGAGTAGAGACAAAATGAGGAAAACGTTAATAAAAATAATAATATGTGAAATTTTAAGTTAGATTGTGTTGTGGTGATGCAAAGCTCTTTGCACGTTCTAGTAACAGACAATTCCTTTATTCTTCGTAGACTTTACCAGCTTCATAGAAACACTCTTGCTAAGCGTGCCAGTTCTGAATACCTTGTTCGGGGAAAATTTTCTTTGAAATAGTGACCTTATTTAAATTAAGTAAATAAAATGTAAATCAGTCATTGGTCTTTATTTAATGTTATTATCATGTTGTGGATTTTGTATCTAAAAAAAAGTAATGGGGCTTTTAGGATCATCGCGCTCTAGTGGCTTGATGAAAGCTTATTCTGCGCGGACCTGGTTTGTACTTGTTTACACACCCGAAACAGGAATTTTATTGAACCGAGTTACTCGGCCGAGTACTCGGTTGGAAAAAAAATGAACCGAGTAATACTCGGTACTCGGTACTCGGCAAAAGTGCTACTCGGCGCATCTCTAGAATTAATTAATGTTATGTGCAATATAATAGTAATCTATCTATCTATCACTTATTCCAAATTGTACAAAAAGATCAAATCAAGCCAGTTAAGATTTATTACATTACTTATATCTTCGCTAGTGATTTTTCTACGGCTTATAGGCGATGGACCATGTAGTGAATTATGATCGAGCAATTACGGCACGTTTGCTATGATTTATCACTAAGTATTGTTTGTAGCCACAGTTGCATTAGATGCAGTGATCCAACATAAATAGAGATAGTTATTGAAAAGGTTTTTAAAGATATAAAAATAATCGTAATAAAAATGGCATACGTTTATTAATTGGTCGGTATGTTTTTTTTGAAGCTATATCTATAAGATAACTGTCTTGGTTTGGTGTACTTTAATTTGTGGTTTATCTACTAAGATAAATCGGTAACACTTGAACAATAGGTATCTACGAGTATATTATTGTTGTTGTGCTCATAGCCTTCAAAATTACACAAGAAAATACATATCCATTCTAAATATTGTGTGTACACTTAGGGTTGCAAGTCGGTGGTGTGTAATCTTTTGGGCGAACTTGGGGCTACTGAACGAAATTTCACTGTTCTATAAGTTATCATCATTGCTGCGAAGATTGATTTAATTAACATTTCGACGCGTTTACAAAGTAAATACCTTGATGAGCATCGTAATAACGGGTTATCAGAGTTACATCATTTTATGATTGATTGTTTGATAATAACTATAATAAGCTCTAAGTATGTCTTACACTATAGTTTGTAACTTGACGTCCTAAATCTTACTCAACAGATAATCCTACTACTATTATAAAGGCGAAAGTTTGTAAGTATGGATGTATGGATGTTTGTTACTCTTTCACATAAAAACTACTGAATGGATTTGAATGAAACTTTACCACAATATAGCTTATACATCAGAATAACATATAGGCTACAATTTAGGGCTCTGCAGTGCTAAGTTACCGTATTTCTTACTTATTACTAGACTAGACGGGACGAACCTGAAGTCCAAGCGAACGAAGTCGCGGGCAAAAGCTAGTACTTAATGAAGCTAGATAAGAAACACCACACAGTAATTTAAGGTTTAAACTTTTCAAATATTTTAAAGCTAAACAGTTTGTAGGATTGCTTAAACTCGTTAATCTCAGGATCTACTGGACGGATTTGAAAAAATCTTAGATAGTTCATTTATCGGTAAAGGCTATAATCATCATGCCAAAACGAGAGGGAAGGGAGGGAGTGTCCACGGAAGACCAGCGTCGTGGCATTCCTAAAATGCTGCGACACATGCTGAGTGGCCCACCCTTTCAGTATCTTATTTATGTGTATTTAAATATAAGTACCCTCTTTTTGTGATACTGAATAAACATGTTTTCTTTCTTTCTTTCTTTCTAAACACAAACTGCCTAACCTAGGATTATTGATCCAACCTTTCTTTAGAATAAGTGTTATCAACAAACGTTTCAAAGGTCTTTATTATTGACACCCTTGTTTCTTAAGATAATTTATATACCAACAGATTTTAATTTATTTATTCCAAGACTATTGCACTAATAATGCTGTAAAAATATCGACTTAACTAATGCGTAAAGCATTTGCTGCCCGTTCTTTTCGTTCAAGATTCAAGTTTATTTATTGAATTTTGAACGAAAACTTTTCGTTCTTAGGGGAATTAGCAACGTACGAGTACAACGGGATGCAAAGATTTCTGATGCTTACAAAGAGAGTTATCTCGTCAGATAGATTATAAACATTGGCCGTTAGTTGCAGATAATCAAAGTACCGTGATAGAACCAAGACTTTTCAATTACAAGGTCATTTAGATCGCTTGTTTATCGTTAATGCCCAAATTAATTGAGGCAATGGCTGCATGACATCGCCTTTTTCGCCCAAGGTGATTTTACAGGCAGCCGACCGTTACGTAGTAGTGTTGTTGAACTATCGATGTCTTGGATGTCGATATTGGTGCCTTGGGTGGCCCTGATTATCAAGAGCACTCTCTTTTGAGTTAAGTTAGTTAGACCAATGATGAATGAAAAAATAATTTAGAAATGACAAATTAGTAGTAACAATAGTGCTTTGATTGTGAAATGAATTGTCTTCGGGCTTGTTATTCCATTTGATCCCGGTTATTTAGTTCCGCTCACAAATATATAAGTAGTTTTCATACAATTATTAGGCATTGCCTTTTTAATAGTTTTAGATTTTTAGTACTTTAAATAATAATTATACTTTCTTGCACATCACAAGTACAAAATGTGCGGTCTTATCGCTGAGAGCGATTTCTCCCAGACGCCAATGGTGAGAAAAATATCCAGTATCCATAAAAAAGTAAGTAACTATTTACGTAGTTTATCATAACCCTATTCAAAAGAATTAAGCCACCTATCGATAACAAGAATTTTCAAAATACAACTATGACATTACAGATTGTAGCAAACTATCGATAATCTAAGCAGCACTATTACCGAAGCGAATAGTTTAATTAATTATTCGTACATTTACCGAATCACCGATTCATGCGTTTGCTATTACGTTATACTTAGTTAAGGGAAATCCGACGGTTGCAATCTTTAGACTACATTATTATGATTTTGGTTGGTAAACAATGTTTCTTTCAAGGGCAATGTTTTGGTAGAGCTATGATTTATTTCATCTTTATATCCGTTCAAAAGATATAAAGTATTATATTATAAAAAAAAAGTATTTAAGTATGTTTATAACCGTTGTCTGGTTACCATAGTACAAGCTTTGCTTAGTTTGGGACCAGATGGCGCTGTGTGAAATGTCCAAGGATATTTATATTTATTTATTTATTTATATACAGCGTGTGGCCTGTAATAGGAGCAAAAATATTAATCAATGATTCCACAGATCTTTATAATGCTCAGAGATATAGTAATCCAAAGTTATAATTCCTAGTCAATGTATATCAATATCAAAGTCGTTGTAGTAAATGACAAATGTCAAGTTCTATGACTGGACGCATTTGTTTGCAATACATTGCTGGTTCGATTAATTTGTTAGAAAATATCAATAATTTATTTTTGTTTTTATAGTGTTTTGTCACCATACAAACTTAATAATATAAATTGCACTTGTAAAAAGACAACTGTGAACCTGTGACAGACGAGAAATTGAACCCCGTGTCTTACGCAATCCGGGCGTATGCCTATACTACTCGGCCACCGTCACATTAACAGGCCTGTTGAATTTTACAAGTGCTTTTTAACGCGTAGGCTGCGATTGATCTCACAACGTTGATGATGTCACGCCCGGGGTTCAATTCCTCGTCTGTCACAGGTTCACAGTAATCTTTTTACAAGTGCAATTTATAAATATCAATAAGTTTATTTTTCATTATAATAAATTAAAACCATATAGAATTGATTACTGGTTACTTAAAGGGCCTATATTTTATTTTTTGCTCCTTTTACAGGCCACACCCTGTATATCTTTTGCAGTTTCTTACTAATTTGCGTAATTTTAGTACAGGTGTACAAACGGCCTGTTTCACAGTGTCTTTTATTTTATTTTATTTGTACGATGTCCTTATAAGTTTTGGTTAACTCTAACATCTAAATTTTTATACGAAATGGCGTTCAATATTTGAATTATTCGTTGGTTAGTGCTTGTTAGTACTTAGATGGTGAAATCAGGTAATACATTATTTTGTTATACCTCATCGCTGTCTCTTTAATGCATCATACTTGGAATGCAACGCAGCCTATCTGAAAAATACACATTTTTCTAATTGGCACAGTAATTACTCTGGACACCTTCCAGCACCTTTTATAAGTATTTTCAGTAATAGTTTTTTTTAATATATATATTGTTTCAATATTATGTAGACATTCATTTTTTCTTTCATAGGCGTTTGATTTAAAAAGTGATGTGGTGGCCGAGGACAGATAACATTTTCAATTATACTTTTCATATCGTATCATAACATACAAACCTGCAATGTCATAACTACTAGAAACTACTGTTTTCTATCGCCTCAAATTACTGTTCTTATCAAACCGGCCTTGCCTCCAGAGATGGGAAACCTATGTCAATAGCAATTTTATTGTTCGTACCTTTTGTTCGTAACAACTGGACGGCTAACAACATAATAAGAGGCGAATCAGATGATTGTCGAAGGAAACAAAAAAGGTGACACTGAGAGTAATAAGACGAGGTCGATAAGGTTTCGGATGTGACTAACATTTTTTTTCTTATTTATATTTTAACACAGTCGAATAAGTAATATTTAATTGATTTTAACCGACTTAAAAAAAGAAGGTCCTTAGTTCGACCTGTATGTATGTTTGTCCGCAAATATCGCGCGTTTGGCAGGACCGATTTTGATGCGGTTTTCAGTAAAGTATCACTGAGGAGAAGGTTATCACCTTAAGCTAAAGGACGATGCGGCCTAAAGTGCAGGTAGGTATGCTTATAAAGACCACTCTGAAAAAGAGTTCAGACTTATTTATTCGATCGCAAAAACTTATCTGAATAGATACACGAAATATCTATAAAAATACTTGAGACTTTACTTCTTCCTCTCGAAATAAATTCTTACAACAAATTGACTCGCCATGTCCAAATGATAATAATAAACTAACTCTGTTTAATTCTAATTGTAAGTTATTAAATCCATAGTGGTCATATTACTGAAGACTATCATCAAAAACTCATAAGCAAGCCTCTTGAGCTTATGATACTAAAATCACACGTCGATCATCCAGTCATTGAACCAAAATTAGTGTTAATATTGCAATTTTCTGCTTATTTGAGTAGAAACAAACAATCGGTTTGGTCACTTTACAGAGCTCGTAAATGGTAACCTCCTTTTCTTGAAACACTAGCTTTTTCCCGCGACTTCGTCCGTGTGGAATAGTGACTTCTTTCTCCCGTTTTTTACACATTTACCACTATATCTTTGCTCCTATTGGTCGTAGCGTGATGTTATATTTCGGAGATTAGCGCGTTCAAACAAACAAACAAACAAACTCTTCAGCTTTATAATATTAGTATAGTAGTATAGATTCCATCTGCTCTTCAGACCAGCTTTAGATATGGCTTATAACCAAAAGTAAGATAAATCAACAAAAGATAACACATTACATATATAAGATGTAATAAGAAACAAAAAAATGCATACGGGCGGGCGAGACAATTGCATAGGTCGGTTACAAATTAGTTTAAAGAAAATGTACAATTCAGAAGATATCTCTTCCAGACAATTGTATGAGTTTATAGAAACAAAGCCGGGATTAACAACATTTAATTGTGTATATATTCTTGCTGTAGAATTTATATATTTTTTGGTTACCTATCAATTTTAAAATAAGTAAAGGCTGTACTTCTTTCTTTGTCTACAATCTACTTTAACTATGTATTTCATGAAAATAAACTGAACCGTTTCGGGTAACAAAGCATTTTAACTGCAAATTCTTTTATAACGTTATTTAGCTTACAATAGCATCAACTTTTTATGTAGCCAGTGTCCAATGTGTCAGTTTCAGTAAAAAAGTATCACGTAACTATCCAAAAGACTAGATAAAAAGGAAAATGACTTATGTTTCGTAGACTTATGTTCAATTTAACTTGTAATTTTATAATATTTTATTAGATATAATGTTTAGGATGAATCCTTGATTCGTTAATCTAATGTTCAGTCAAGCAAATTTAGTTGGTAACTAAATGTTTAAATTTGAGAAATTAATAATGAAGCAGTAAACATAGAGTTTACAATAAATATAAATGTCCTCGGTTCAAAACTATAAAAATAAAACTTGACTAGTTCAAGAAAACAACAAATGTCGTAGCTAGCAAACTAGTTCGTTCGCATGATCTTCCCTACAATGTTAATCCTAAGCTGTACTTTTTTAAATGCAAAATAAAACAAGCAACTCGAAACCATAAAATAACTGTAATTACAATCATAACACACATTTCTCATTTCTCTACATAATAATACATTACAATTGTATGCTCACTATGACATAATAAATTATCGCGGTTACTTATTTTATTACGAAATCACAGTGCGTACTGCAGCCTTCATATGTTGGTAATGTATTTAAAAATTGATCTAAATTCCTACAATATACTGACTAAGATCCAAGATAAGATTTTTGGACGAATAAATATTGTTGTTTTATGTAGTTTAGTGTCGGAAGTCTCGACATAGTTTCCCTGACTAGGTGACGCTCGAAAAACGCTGAGACAAAATGGTGTTTACGTGCAAATATTGATTGCAAAGAATTGTTGAATTAAGTTTTAAAATCTTAAGATTTATTAAAGATAAACTTACGTAAGTTAACGATATTTGATGCAGCAGAAAATCTGAAAATTTAAATGGGCGAAATGTCAAAATTTTCACATACATTTTGCTTCAGACTTCAGCCGCAGGCATTGCTAAAGCAAATATTATGTTATTCTTTTATTAATATGTATTACAATTTGTATAGCACTTTTACTTCACCTTAAAGTGGTATCGTTTTATGACATCTAAGACGATTTGATCAGACAATTTTAGACGACGGCGTCAAATATCAATTTGAACCGTGTTTTAAGCAAATTCATTCATTCATTCTCCTGATCTAGCCACGCCGTTACACATCTTTCTCCGACATTACTCATTTTTGTTCCTCGCGTCGATTACTGCGGACAAACAAAGTGTACAATATACAACGCTTTCTTCACCCTAATACCTCGTAATTGCCAGAAAACTAGTTTAAACGCAGTTGATATGCAAAACTGGCGAAGTGTTAACTAAACTCGCGTACTGTGGGTTCCGTACAGTACGAAATAAAACACAATTGCACGACCTTATTGTTTAATCTTCTTCTTCTAATATCGTATCTTCTCTTTATACATATACAAGTCATACATTATTATTTACCCATTGCCATCTCTCTGCATGACCTAAAGGTTTGACTGGCAGAGAATGCTTTTAGCATTAAGTCCACCTTTGTACACCATGATTTGTGCAATAAAGTCTTTAAATAAATAAATACATAAGAAAGTCAGTACATAAGAAAGTCGTGTTAGTTGAATTCGTCTTTGCCCCTAATAAGACATAGGAGTGAAACGAATTTCGCCGGGATCGCTAGTTTTACATAATGGAACGTCAAATTAGCGATTAAACTCTACAACATAGAGGGTTTACCTAACTCGTAGTAAATGGTCATATTTTGAGATATAGCATTGTAGTATAATTTTAAAAGTGACTGTAATCCTTAGTATTTTTAATATAACTTCTTTTTAATTAAATTCACTCATTAATTCCCTTTGCTTGGAAACAATTGATTATATTAAAAAAATAAAAAATAAAAAAAAACTATTGTTTCTTAGAACAGGGGTGTCACCAGACGGACGGACAAAGTGGTCATAAAGAGATCCGGTTTTCCTTCCTTCCGTACGGAACCCTAAAACATCGTTTTATGCAACTGATTATACAGTAAAATTTTGTTAATGCCGTTACAGCATTTGCATTTGATTATGTGTCGAATGTGAACTATTTGGTGGATTAGACATGAGTGTAACAGACAATAGTAGCAGTGTGTTACGTGGTTGTTCACATGAATGAGAAACATGTTGTTTGTTTACATAGATACAGTCAGTAACTACGTCATAATACCTGAATAGTAATGATAATAACAACCGGAGGTCACGGATTACCAACAGGTCCCGAGTTCAAATCCAATATCAGCCAGAAAATGACAAAATTGTTGTAATTTATGTACTGAATTTTCATGACACGTGCTTTACCTCTTAAAGGCAGTGCGATAGTTCAAAATAAAACAAGAAAAGTGTTACAGCACCTTGTTTCTACTACAATATACGATGAGTAAAAATAAAGTATAACTCATGGAGTCGTCGAAAATAAGAGATTAGGAAAGGTATATTTTTTAAAGAAAGAAAAATAAATATTTGGTACACATCAAATTACAAACATAATAGAAAAACAAAAGTAAAACCATATCTGAAGATCTTAAAAACTAAAAATACAAAACATTTTTTTTGTTTATTGAAAAATAAATAATAAATAAGAAAAAGTCTTATATGTGTTAAAGTTTTGCGATCAATTGACTCTTCGGCAAAAAGGTTGTTTATACTCAATAATATATCATAAATATCTACCCGTTACAAAATACGTCTCTTTTCTACCGTAACGTAACGTAAAATCAACATGAAACAAATCTTTAGTCACACACATACCACATAAAAACCTATTTCTCTTTTATCAACTCGCATTACCGACCATGTAATGTTATCAAAACATTTTAAAACAACAAAACAATCAGTTGCCATTTATTTTATTGCCAAATTGCCGTCCCACATCGACGCAAAGTGAATAATTGCGATTGTAAATTACTCTTTGGCAATATCGATTAATTGTAATCATTAAGTGGAGATGAAGTAACGTGTAAACGTGATATCATATCTTACATTATTTTTGTTTATTCATTTTGTAAGAGTGATTTGTCTGCGCTGAAAATCAATTGGTTTCGTTTTTATATACAGGGTGTTGGAAGTGTTATTCAGTCGCTTTGACTTACTATTATCATGTTATACAGTATCCATCAGAACCTACCAACAAATTTTACTCCACAAATTATGGGTGGAATTGGGTAAATGGAATGTAGAAATCAACTTATTAGATACTTACTATTTACTCGACGACACGACTGAACGCTGGCAGTCGAAGGTTCGAATTCCGCATAGGGCAAATGTTTGTGTGATAATGTTTATATGAATTAAAGTATTTATCGGAGATTTCGTCGTTATCCTCGTCAAAATCGTTGTCTGGTACTTCATAACACAAGGGAAAAAATCCTTACTTCGAAAACCAAACAATTGGTATGTTGTCTGATGTATATGTATAATTAATTATTATTAATTCATTACTAAAAAAATAATTTATCAATTTAAATATGATCATGACCTTATGTAAAACCTTTGGTAGATCGACGGCAAAATTTGTTTTCTTTGATATGGCATCCGAGTACTAATAACTAACACCCTATTTTTTGTTTTATTTTAACATACGAACAATCAAAATCAGCATAATTAACTCTCATCTAATATACGTATTCATTCATCAACTATATTGGTATACCCACAGCCACATTAAACCTAAAGAGATAATCATCAGCATTGCAACACATCCACAATAGTTATTAAATAAAGATGAATCAATCCACCCATATCACCTGTCACTTTGCGAAATTTCACAACCCATGTGGGCTCAGAATAATTGTATGGAATAAACAAAAGAGAACCTTCAGTGAAATGCTTAACTGCAGTGATTGATGCACCTCCTACGAAAATATAGAGATTGTGTAATGTTGGTTAAAAGAGCTGCCTACAATGCGTTAATTTGAAAACGAGCATTTAATAGGTACTTAAATACAAAACAGATTTCCAATAGTCTGGTCAGAGGTAGAACAATATGTATTTAACTGGATGTTAAAGTAAAAACTAAGAAACATTAGTGTTTTTAGATATACAGGGTGACTGGTACGGAACCCGCCATACCAAGTCATTTGCTACACAGTGTAACTCAACTTTCTGTAACAAAAGTTTCAGTAGTTTGGATATATATTTTTTTACTTCATGTAGTTTTGCCCAAAATTAAATCTTATTAGCAACTTTTTTTTTAATATTATAACTATTTATTTTATTGTTTGCGTAAGTGATTAAAATTTATTATTCCTTGAACACAAAGATTGCGATTAATTTCAACCTAAGATCAAAAGAAATCTATAACGCGTGTAACGTGTAATAACATCGTATATTATGAAACTCGCTTCATTTGTTTTCACAATTTTAAATTTAAATCTACTAAAAAGATAGCAAATCACAGGAACAGACGATTAGTATCTCACTCGTCATTTAACGCTAATTTTACAAGTGTGGGCACGGTGCATGTTGCAATACATTTGCATGGCAAATCCATGGAAGAAATTCCTTACCACGAAACCAGACAATTGGTGTGTTGTCTGGTGCATATATTTATATTTATTTAATGACGATAAAACGCTGTTAGCAATTACACTTTGAAAAGCATAGAATATTATCTGGGCAAATTTTTGAGAGCTAGGCTCTGTCGGTGGAGTTTTTTTTATATCAAAACTCCAATTTAGAGAATATAGTGTGTTGGTTCCCTCTTTTACCTTCCACACCGCAGCTTAGGAACCGGGGGTTCTATTCTGGTTAATAGTATTTTCTACCTATGTTAAAAGGGATATGATTGTTTGTACGAGGAATCTGCTTGACGCGTGGAAAATCGTAGGGAATCGTGCCCTATTCAGATTGAAAATCTTGTACATGTAGTATTGTCAGTCTAATTTACGTAAAAAACAGAACTGTATAAATCGAATTCGCTACAAGCTGTGGTTTTGCGCACACTTCCCGCGCAGTAGACAATGCGAATGTGAGTAAGCGGTGTTACGAAACTAGCTGTCGTGTGTATGGGCGTTCGCAAATGAGTTCACTTACAGCGTCACGGTGCATCTTACACTTATTGTGTTAATGCAACGTAAACATTGCGTGATGCCTTGATTGTGATGAATCTGATGTGAGCTGTGAAAATTGATGAAAAAAATTTCGCTGAAAACTGTCAGTTATACTGAAATCTTATTTATTTATTTATTACACTTCATGCACAAACAAAAGGTACATATGGCGGACTTAATGCTAAAAGCATTCTCTACCAGTCAACCATTGGTCTATACAGAGAAAATAAATAAATCTTAAAATACCTAGGTACTTAACTTAATATTTTATTGCTAGTTCCACCAAATGGAAATCAAATCTAAAAGGTCATAATACAAATAAGCCGTTGCTTTTGAATCTTGTTATATTACTATAGGTTAGTATTTTTTACATGGTACGCATAAGTATTGAGAAGACATTGCGTTGACGGACCGCAAAAAGAAAAGTGAAAATAAAACATTCCCGGCAATACATTTAAGAAAAACCACAAAACTATAGAATTGAGTGAAATCTTCAACAAACCATCATCATTTATTGACGTCTTTGTGCGGAGCAGTGTTAGTTATGGAAAACCTCTTTCGTTTTGTAATGTAAAAATGATTTGATTCCAAGACTACTACTGCCTGAATTTACGATTTTATAATTAGTTCAGAATAAGCTATCAACAACAAGTTTTACAATTTATTTATTGTATCTTCAAGTGAGTGAGTTACCCTATGCGTATAATAGTAAAATGCTAGTGTTATCTTTTATACGCCCTCCCTAAACTTACTTGTTGGAGAGTTATACCTATGCGTCGATCGATTCATGAAATTCATTGGCACCATATCTAAGATACGATAATATGAATGTATATCCGCCTGATCAGTCGTTACGCCTTGCGGATGGACCTTGAAAGATCTTGCGATATATTTCATATCATAAGATGATCTTATAATAGGTACATAATATACAAATATGTGATGCACTCCACTAGCTGCAATAATTTAAGTCCGGTCGTCGGAAAATACCGTTCATATACAAATATCGATAAGCTATTTGTTAACTTTTAATACCTACTTGTTTGTGGTGAGAAATAAATACATTATTTATTTATTTTTATGTCATCATTATCATCATCCCGACGTTAATCCCGGCTGTGTGCGATGACGCCCGGGTTTCGCCTTCCTATTTCTTCGTCTCCACTCCTCTATGGACAGTTGATTGGTACGCACACTCTTCACCTTTTACGACGTCAAGCCAGCACTTTTTTTGAGTTCAATGTTAGATGCAAATGAAAGAATTCAGTTATTCAGATTCCGATTTTATGTAAGATCCCTATAAGCTCATAGTAAAGCCGGTCATCGACATCTAGCTTACTAGTCTAGAGCATGATTAGCGTTACCACACGGCATAACGCAGGTCATCAACATGTAGTCTAGAATATGATTGCTAGTGTCATTCGAGACCATAGTCCACATGCTAGAAGGCTCGTGTCACGGGCCGCGGCCACGGTACGCAACAGACTTTCGCTCGCTACGCGCTGCCACGCTTGTGGGACGGGTTATAAGCGGTAGCGGGGGATGAAGCGGGAGCGATACACTTACAATCAAATAAAGGCTCTATCTTTGATGGATCGTAAGTGCATCGCAATCGTTAAAAAACATAATGATAGTATTCTAAAGGTCAAAAGTTAACGCTTGTTCGTTTTCGGCAGCAAATAAACCTACCTCTGCCTCTTCACTACTGTCGATCAAATATATCTGGCTATCTATGGTTATTTTAAACTGTGTTTTTAAAATGTTTTGGTTTTACCTCTTAAAAAAGTTGTCGATCAATGTTGCAATCTCTGCAAATATGATAAAGGTAAAAACAAACTATGTATTAGTTACTCTACTTATTTTCAGAATAAGTCGCACCGACCTAATTTAACTGTAACGTAGCCGGTAAATTTAACTTTAAATCTATACTAATATTATAAAGCTGAAGAGTTTGTTTGTTTTTTTGCTTGTTTGTTTGTTTGTTTGAACGCGCTAATCTCCGAAATTACTGGTTCGAATTGAATAATTATTTTTGTGTTGGATAGTCCAGTTATCGAGGAAGGCTATAGGCTATATAACATCACGCTACGACCAATAGGAGCAAAGATATAGTGGTAAATGTGTAAAAAATGGGAGAAGGAAGTCACTATTCCACGCAGACGAAGTCGCGGGCAAAAGCTAGTCTATTTTATAATTTACTTTAACTTTAATTTAACTGTACAATTTGTTGACCTCCCACCACCCGCCTCCGCTTATCTCATAACCCACCCCTACTACTTCCATGCACAATGCGCACGGGCCCGCAATTGCACTGTTGCCCGCAACACGCATTATGGGACAGTTCGATACACTGTGCTTGAGGGCAGTAGGATCAATAACTGTGGACAGTTCACCGGTCGCTACCCAAGATTTCCCGGGATCAAAAAACCGAAAGTTTCTGTATTTTTGTGAAAAACTGCTCGGAGTTACGAAGTAGCACCTCCGTGTTATGGTGCGCAGGTTGTCATGCTTTAAGGTCAATTTATTTTAGCTCACTCCCGCACTCGCAAGGGTGGCGCTAGCGTATGTTAGAGTTATCAATCGAGTGTACAGAATGCCATTCAATAAACTCACGGCGGATTCAGATTAGAAATATCATATGAGCTCTTACATAATCGCTCTGCAGTACCATCTGATCTTTCTGTCTGCATGACCTATAGGATTAACTTGCAGATAACCTGTGGTTGACTGGTATATAATGCTTTTACTATTAAGTCCGCCATATGTACCTTTTGTTTGTGCATGAAGTGTTTTAAATAAAAAAATTAAGCATTTAACAAGTTCACCTACCAATGTATGAAAAAAAGCTTGTGTGTACGGTGCACACAATTGAACACTAAAATCCTCGCAGATAAAATATGTTCTCACAGGAAAGCTGAATTAATATTTAACAATTTACCTTCTAAAGAAGTATCTTTGTGGATATCGGAAATTTAAGGCGGTCTTACTACATTACATTGCCATTATGGTTCTGACCGCTAACCGTAGTACTCATTGATAGAACTAGTGCTCATCATAACATACAATTTTCTGTCACAGCGAGTTACTGAAGTTAGCTACTGAAGACATTATTGTGACTCAGTTGAATCAAATGTCATACTCTTTGATAATAAGATAGAAGGAGAAAATGGTGCAATGGTTCACTTTTCTGTCAGTCACCCTAAATTAAACTGATGTCATAAAAATCAAATTCGTCCAGGGTGCGTATTGCGATTTCCTTTGACAGTTAAGCTGCTCTGCTTTTGAATGGATTAGCTAATTTCGTATGGCAATGTCTTAATTCCGACCCATTTCCATGTCTGAATTTCGACCGAGTGAGTGAGAAAGAGTTACTTTAATTTTTAACTCTCGACGCAAAGAGAGAGGGGTGCTGTATGTGTAGGTATTTTCCTGTGATGTCGTAGCTCCCAAAAGGATACACCAATTTTCGTGTAGTTTTTTTGTGTAGTAAGTAATAGATAATTTTATCCCGAATGTTCTTATCCATGTTTCATAAAAATCTGTTCCGCCATCTTTTTAATTGCATCGGTTTTTTTTAAATTGTATGTAATTATTATGGATAGGAATACCAATTTGGCGACTCAGCTTGTTGAGTGGGAATTGGACTGCCAGGAACTGGGATGGATTAAAGCAAGATCGCAATAGGTACGCCCCCAAATATAATCACATAGTTTTTAACCTTTCAACTATGACTCAAACACATCACCTTTTCCATTTCTTTCGAATCTCCAATCAAAATTACTCATCAGCAAGTTATCTAGCATCGCCCACATCACGCGAAATACATCACGTAGGAGTCCCTAAAGTATTAGTATGACTCATGATTCATACTCATTACCTGCTTGTGTTAGTTGGGTCTGCCAAGGGCGGCGGTTCACCTCGTGTGAATCGTCTTGTGACGAAATAATTTCAGGTTTGATACACGCTGGATAAAATTGGCATTATTTTTTCTCTCAGTACTTACCGAAAATCCTTTGGCTTTAGAAAAGACATAGGTAGGCCCATAAAACTCTACTGACTAAAACAGTGTGTTGGTTTAAGTCAGTTTTCAATTTTTTTATGACAATAAGTTCAACTGCAATTATATTCAATTTCATTCCGGCTAGCATCTTATTTTATCTTCGAATTTATTCTTTTTCTTCTTTTATATTCCATGTTACATAAAATAACGTCGTTTTAGTTGCACCACTTATAACCCAATAACGATTGGGTGGGTGGATCGATTTGTATGATTTTAACTTTGTTGGCCTTCTATTTGTAAATAGGAATTAAAATAGGAAAAATGATGGATTCTTTATTTCTTATATATTATTTTTCTGCAGGACGTAAAACGAATGCATTATTAAGCCTGTAAAAGCATTCTGCACAAGAATAAAACCGAACTTCATTACGGAATATTATTGCAGCAAAATAACTAGAATTTTTCGGTAATAGCCTTACCGACGTGCATTATTGTGTTCACCCAATATTATCTATTAATGGAACATAAATTAAATAAAGGTATTAGTAATAAAGTCCATTCATCTTTGCTAGTCCAACATTGTAAACTATCTTGACATTCCTTTTTAGCGAAAATATTCCTTTTAAAACAAGATCTGACAAAACTTACAACATACATAGCTAATTTATCGTTTAACACTAAGATGTTTTTAAATTAAATAGTTAAATAATTTATTTGCTGATATTATTTTAAAAGTTACAAAAAGATTGTTTACAATGTTGGATTAAAGCAAAAATTAATGGAGTTTACATTTCAAACAAAATAAAAGCCATGTGTTAATTTTAAATTTTTCGTATCTTGTTGTAAATATAGACTACTTTACCTGCTACCTATGGTCTATCTAGATAATTATGGTATTACCTAGGCAAAGATGGATCAGCTGATCTTACAATTACACAACTGTCATAGCAAAATTATTCCATGTTACCCATACAAAATGGACGCAATTTTGACATAATACTTTCTCTATTGTTTCATATGCGGTGACCTACTGAACCCGTATCAAAGAAATAATCACGTAAATCATACCATTTCCGGTCTACAGAAGTTCGAGGAAAAACCCTTTGTTTATAACCAAATTCGTTTCGATTTTCTATTGTTTTTGGGTAAAAAAAACCTAAGAATAACAATAGGGTTTCACTGTTAGCTTGTTATGTTTGATTCATGGTTTTTGAGATGGTGGAAAGAAAATGAAAGTGTCACTTTTTGATTCCGGACTAACTGCCTGCGACGCGCTTGTACGATTATATCTTTAGTGGTTAAGGGCCAATTTGGTTTGATTACGCCCTTCAATGTGACTCAACAATACAAAATTGACTTTCTTTCTACGACTATAAGTAGGAGTAAATAAAGTTGAAAAATTTCACTTTTCCACAAATCACAAATACAATAAATATATTTATTTGCATTAAGTAGGGTACAAATACTCAGAAGAATAAAGTCACATAATTTCCTTAGAGCCTAATATCTTTTAATCAGTCAAGTATCAAACGACTCCCGAGAGTCGCATATTAATAGAATTTCTATTGTGTCTCGTTCACACTTACTTGACGAGTTAAGGAGGCCCATTTAGGCCTTATCGGGGTATTTTCGTACTAAATTGATATATTTTTTTATTAATATTATTCGTACAAATCAATAAAATATCAATTTAGTAGGTATATCGCGTCATCTGTAAGAGAGAACATCCTGTATAAGAGATCAATTTAATGGGAAATATATTGTGTAGTAGTGTAAGATATTCAATAAACAACCTGAAATACAGGCGACTGTTTTTTATTATAGCCTTTAGTCGAACATATCTGTTTCTGTTATTCATATTCCATTTTTGTGAGTCCGTTTGCCAGGTGGTAAAGGTCTCCTCCAATCTTTTCAATTCTTGTCTATTCAGGGCCACTCCACTCCACGTTGACCTGGACCTGGCTGATGTCGTCACAGGCGACTGTAACACATATTATTGTTTTTTTATAATATATTTTATTGTCCAACAGAGTGGTGCCCACCGCCAAACGGAAGCGAGAGTCGTCGTTCGCGATACTAGCGGAGACACCCGTCGCCTCTCGCCCTACTAGCCCGCGGTCGCTGCCTGTTGAGATCAGATCAGATAGACGAGCTTCTTTTAAAGGTATCATCCTTAAAAATCTTAAAATGCTGTGTAAATACTAGACACTCCTTATTTTTCATCATCACATGACTTGATTTAGGCTTCTGTATCTCTTTGCATCCAGTATAAACTAGCATCATTCACACGGCTATCTATCCATCTAATTTTAGGGTTCCGTAACCAAATGGCAAAAAATGGAACCCTTATTTTTTATCGCTTTACGATTCCTATACAAAAAATAAAGATTTTAGGGGGCTCCCTAATTCAACTAAAGTTAGCACGGAACCCTCAATGCGTGAGTCCGACTCTCACTTAGCCGTTTTTTATATCTTAGTCATCTCAGTTTGCTTAATTTAATCACCAATCCGTCTTAGTCGCATTTGGCTTGGTCTGGAGTCAAGAGCAAACTCATACTAAGTAACTTTAAAAAAAAACAATTCCACAATAACTACTCGTACGATCGAGGTCAACGTCGCCTTACCTCCTCAAGTGCCAAAATCGCTTGCACCTCGCGTCGTCATTTGAAGTTACACCCGTTGTTTTATCTTGTGTGTAAGCAATTTTCATGCGCTATCAGATCAATATGATTTTCGTTGTTTATGTAATTCGATTTTTTTTACCAAAACGATCGTATAAAACTGAAACATTATGTGATAGCCCGTTTTAACGTCATCTTATCTTTCATTCAAGGTCGCGGCTTCAGAGAGGAGACATCCCGACACACCACGCCCAAGACCTCAGCTGCCAACTCTAGAGCCAGCTCGCCTCCAAGAAGAAGAACAAACTCCCTCTCCAAAATAGACAAGATGGCGCAAACTGCCGCCCTCCCCCTCCCTATAGTACCCCTCCCCACTCTAAGCAGACCACACTCTCCTAGAAACTTCCTCCAAGAAAACATAGATGAGGTCAGAGGAATCAGTGAACTTAACAGAGAAAAGCATGAAGCTGAGGCAGAACAGAAGAGAATGGAAGAAGAGGAAGCGCTGTTAAAAGAAATGGGCTTGCTAGATAAGAATGCAAAGAGTGATGCGATAAGAAGTATAGTGTGTTCGAGAACCAACTCCAGAAGCAATTCTCCGACGAAAATTAAACTTAGATTGAGATCTAACTCTCCATTAGCGATATTACGGTACGAAAATATAAAAACTAATAGCAAAGAGTTTATAAACGGTGATGATGGAATGTCCCAACCTGTGACACATAGATCGAGAATCCGAACCGTGTCAAAATCTCAACCTCAATCCAATGAAGGATCTCCAAAACATTCAAAAATACCTAAACGCCAAAACTCAGTCTCTCCAGCAAGGATAAGCAGAAGAGACGGTTCCATGAACAGGAAACCAGTTGAAAATGGTTTGAAGAACCAAAAATATATGTCTAGTAGTGCAAGTAGTATTCACGAGACAATCAGGATTGGGAGTCAAGTTCATGATAAAAGGAGTAGCAAAAGCACGCAACATTTAACGATTTCTCCAGCTCATATAAAAGGAAAGCCTCCAATTTCACCGGGCAGAGGAGGACCGCCGCCTGCAAACAAATCTATCAACTCAAAAAGATTATCTCCCATCGTTGGTACTCCAAATAAAAGTCCTATAGAAGACAACAAGCCCAGCTCTGCCAAGACCACATCAAAACCATCACCTGCAGCTAGGAAAACAATCAAAACTGCTGGTAACACTCCTGCTACATCTAGATTGAATTCTAGACAGCCTAGCAGAACTGTCAGTAGAGACCCTAGCCCTGAGAAAAGAAAGACTGCCGCTAGGTCCTCCATTTCTTCTAGACCAACCAATAATGTGAAGCCGAGCCCAGGGAAGCCCATCCCAGGGAAGCCCGTTAATAGAGCACCTAGCACAAAAACTACACAAAAACCTCCTGTAAGTAGACCGGAGCCCAAAAAACCCATCAGTCGTACTAACAGCATCAAAAGCCTGGTACGAACACCTAGTACAAAAACGTTAAATGAGAAACCTCCACTTGCGAAACGGAATAGCAAAAAAGACTTGTCAGATAAAAAAGGGTCTACGAGCAAAATAAACGAAGTTGGTACGAAAAAAGATGATAAAAGCCCTCAGAAGTCTATAAAAGAAAGTCAAAAAGATAAATCAAAAGGAAGTAATGCTGACACAAAAACAAGCGTTGATTCAGGGACTGACGCCGAAGAAGTTCCAAAGCAAGACAGTGAAACCCAATACGACAAAATAACGAACGATAAAGGTGAATTAGTGATAATGACAAAGAGAAATATAGTTTCGATGACTACGGCAGCAATCACTTCTCAACCTCTAGCAGTTGTAACGACTGTTACGAATCAGTTACCTGCGGCCTTGGAAAAAGCACGCGAAAAAGGTATTTTTGAGAGGCTTAGCTCAAGAGATTCTTTAGCACCTAAAGATGAACTAAGTGAAGAAAAATCTGAAGCTAAAAAAGAGCCTACTAAAGAAAATGAACCTAAGAAAAACGAAGCAAAGGAAGCGGTTGAAGAAAAAGCGAAGGTGGAAGAAAAGAAACCAGCAAAAGTAGAAGAAAAGAAACCTCCCGCTCCAGCTCCAAAACCAAAAGAACCTACTACAGTCTTTGTTGATGACAGCATAAAGTTGAAACTGCTACAACCGCCTTACAACAACCCACAAGTTGAACGTGCTAGACAAAAGATTGACAGCATTCTAAAAGAGCCTGAAGTATCACCTGAAAACATTCTAGCAGCCGCAGCTAAAGCAAAAGAACCACCTAAAACATTCAAAAACGTAGCTGACAAAACAAAAGCCGATGTGAAAGAGACAAAAGATGAAGTTGCTAAACAACTGAAAGAGATAAAAGATGGCGCTGTGAAAAAAAGTGAGAAGGCAGCGGCTGAGGTTAAATCTGAAGCGTCTAAGATTCGTTCGGAAGCCGCTAAGATTGTAGATAGTATAATAACACCCGTTGAAGACCCTAAAGAGGTTTTAGAAAAGGCCAAAACGGAGATGAAGAAAGAAATAGAGCCTACAGTGGTAGTTGTAAATGAGAAGAAGAAAAATGGACCAGCGGAGATTGTGGAAAAAATGACAGAGACTCTAGTTAAAGGGGAACCGGAAGTGGAAGTGCAAAGTTCGAACCTGTCGACGCCGGGTGACAAGATGGCGCTGACAAAGAAAATGGCGGATGGAAATGATTCGGACAAATCGCAGAGCAACGGAGGGTGAGTTGAATTTATTTACTTTTGGCAATGCTTTCTACTTTTCAATTCAAATTACTGTCCTGAAAATTATGTGCACTTTACATAGCGACGATTCATTCATATTTTAGTCTCTATACTATTCTACCTCTACTGATAGACATACATTCGATATTATATACGTAATCTTATTAAAGATACTATATAATTTTATATACGTAGTCTTTTGACATAAAACAATTATTTAATTTGTTGTCCCATAGCAAAAATTGTAAGTAGGTTCTTAATACCAATCAGATAACACGGTCTGGGACGTGAACCCTAGGGAATTATACCATCACAGTGCATTATTAAACAATTCGTTTGTTTGTTCTCGGAAGTAAAACATGAACCCTTTTTTAATTAACTCACAGATGTATTATTTTAATAAACACTCGTAACTTCCTACCTCAGTTAGTACCAACGCTATTTATCTCACCAGGGAATCAAACCTACACTATGCCTCGAAAGGAAAGTGTGCTGTAATGTATAGAAACTGCTTTTCACTGTTTTCCCCATAGAGTAAAGAGTGTAATACCACAGAGAATCGCTGTGGTTTGCATAAGAAGTCTTTCCTTTTTGTACCCAATAGGTAAGGAATACACAATTATTTAACTATTATGACATACCTTTTTCACATTTTAGTAAAACTGAAAAGGCATGAAAAACATACGCATAATAATAAAATATAACATCTTTCAGTATTGCTATTTAACTTTCTTCTACATAAATATAAAATTAAGGGCCTATTTTACTTTAGAAAAATAAGCATTAACCAACGAATAACTCATAAAAAATAAGGTCATTTTGTTTGAATTATTGAGCAGATAACGCTAACCAGAACTTGTTTGGGAATAATGAAACAGGCCGTTAGCTGACTTATTGCTATTAAGCAATTCTTTTTACAGCCAGCACTTAGACCTTTCAAATACTTAACGACTGAAACCTTCTAAAATCGATAGATCACATCAAAATAAATCGAAAATATACTTTGGTAAAACTTCGTGAAATTTCAGGATTTCGAATTAAATTCATAATTCATAATTCATTTATTTGCCATAAATAGGGTTTGGTTACAGTTGATCACAAGTTGGTATACAGTGTAAATAAATGCTATTAAAGATGTAAAACTTAAATTCGAGCGTCCTTTTTCACCCTGTTAAACGTTTAAGAGATTTTGTCATAGAATATTTTATTTGTAAAATAATGCAATTTTATTATTTAATGGCCGAACCAAATTGAAATGGCGGACCGGAAAGCGAGCCAAAAGTTTTACTATTTAATCATCTGTTTTTTGAAATATCAGTAAATTAATCAAAACACATGTACATAAGACAAGTTTTTTTAGTTTAACATTTGTTAATATAGTCTTTGATTTGCCATACGGGGTGGGTGGATTAGTGTATCAACAAACCGCTGTCCTGGCTAGTCTAGTCGTAGGGGTGGGTGTCCTGAAGTAGAGCCTCCAAGGCGGTCACGTATCGAGCGACGTCAGCTCGCGTGACCGACGCCGGATTACCATACTCCGCCAAAACAACGGCCAAGTTCTTGAAAATAGTAGCGTAACATATTTGAAGCAGATATATACCGTCTGAGTAAGAGTGAACCGGTGCGCAAAATTACTTCACTTCCCCGTGTTTTATGCTATCCGGGTGCATGCCTATACCACTTGTCCACCGACACATTGGCAAGCCTGTTGAATTTTGCAAGTGCAATTTTGCAGGGTTCGATTCCTTGTCTGACACAGTTGCTTTTTACAAGTGCAATTTATATTTTTATGTTTTTATAGTGACACACTATGAAATAAAAGTAATTATGGCTAAAAAAGAATTTATTGGCAGCAGTGCCAGCAGTACCAGACCAGTGGATAAAATTGATACCAATGTAAAACCAAAGTATGCATGGAAATTCAATTTTGTTGTTGCATTTTTTAATTTACGAACTTTTCCCCAAGCTGCTTAATATCTCCAGACACAGAATTCAGAAATAATAAAGAAAATAAGATTGAAATATCTTTCATAAAGCTTTTACTGATATTTATTCTTTGTCTGTTTTGAAGTTTACAAATTCTTTATGAATGATTTATATAAAAAATATACAAAAATCCAAACACTTCTCTTCTCGTGGGAAATTTGCTTTAATTTTGAAACTTGGCCCTGCTCTCTACCGTGCACCCAGTATAGCCGTGACGTGTCCAGTGGTCTGGTAGTAATATATCTGTTGCCCCGTGACACGGGTTCTTAACATAAATTACCTGGTTCTTGTGTAAAATATTATCACGAGTTTGCTGTGTTTGACAATATTGAAAACAAATTGAAATAGATAATATAGGACAAATAGATCTTCCTACTTATATTATAAATGCGAAAGTTTGTAAGAATGATGGACGTTTGTTACTCTTTCACGCTGAAACTACTCAATAGATTTTTATAAATCTTTACAATACTATGACATACCTTGGAATATCACATATTTTGTGAGACCCGATATTACGCGGGTGAAACCGGGTATTCAAAAGTATGTAACGCAACGGAACGGAAGTAAATTATGAAAAATTTGATTTTGTGGTAAGAGATATCAAATGAACAGGGTCGATAAGTCTTTACTTTTGTTACTAAAAGTACTGCTCACAACACAAACATCAATGTACTATAATGTTTGCACTGAAATGCCCGTACATTCAACCTATCTCGGTAGCTATTTTAATCATAATAAAAAGGCAAAATTCAAACCCACAACTGTATATTATAATATGTATCGTTGTGTACTTACAGTCATTACAGTATATTGTTTGAAACTTTCATGGTCACTAACATTAGAATAGTTAGATACGGGATTGCTACCATGTACCTTATTATTTATGAGCTTCCGATATAAAATAAATAAATAATAAGGTACATGGTAACAATCCCGTATCTAACTATTCTAAGTCATTACAGTTTCTGAAATTACAACATAAAACATCACATCAAAATAAAATCCAGACAAAATTTCCATTTTTAAAAGTTTTTTTTATTTTTGACCGGATCAGCGATAGAACCTTTAGATTAGAGGAAGAAATACTATGATTGAATTAATTGATTTCTCGATACAAAAGACATCAACGCGCTCTTTATCTCTCCATTGATAAGAATTCAGAGTTATCATTCACCGTCAATAGTATCCATGTTTTAAAATACAGTAACGTAGTAAAAACGAATTATATGATTTTTAGTGCCAAAAATAAAGTGATACCGGATTATGAACCTTTAACGATAGAAAATAAACCTCTGACTCGAGTAAAAACTGAAAAATATCTAGGACTAACTCTCGATTGCCGTTTATCATGGAAACCGCACATTGAGAAAACTTGTGCCAAATTGTCTACTCTCATGTCTGTTCTTCGGGGTAACATCCGATGCTTCCCAAAGACAGTAAGATACATGATATACAATGCTTTAGTGAAACCTCACCTTGACTACATGATCGAGATATACGGCAGCGCTGCTAAAACTAACATTAAGAAGCTGCAAATAGCTCAAAACAAAATTGTTAAACTATTGTTTCACTTTGACTACCTAACCCCAATATCAGAAGTCTATAAGAAAGCACGACTAATGTCGCTCTCGCAAATATTCAAATACACCGTGCTTTTTTAACCGTCTTACAGCCGAAGGCCACTTAAAGTATCCAATAACTACTGTCATTCGTTAAATAAAACTTGGTTATTATTAGGATTTCAAAGCCTAAGACATTAAAGAAGATATCAGCACAATTTAGTACGAAACATCCTGTAACGAGCACTACGCGCGGGTCATTCACTCGGCTGTCTAGCACTACTGACCTTATTTTACGCACGAATAGAAAGGGGCGAGGCGGTGGGCGTCACAAAGGATTGCGCTAGCGCATGATTGGTTAGAGATCCACGTGGACTGTCTTAGATTGGCTCCGGTGTGGAACGCGTGGAGGCGGCATGGTCAAGGAATGCATTGTTGCAAACGTAAACATTATGAACAGGATGATACATTACGTAACATTACTATTAGATATTTTTTACACCAAAATTATGTGGAGTGTAATTTTAAAAAAAACATGTCCTAAAGGTTTATTAAGATGGTTACATTACATGGGCTTCGGGTGTAAGACGGTTAAAAAAGCACGGTGTATAACACTTGCATATTGATACGTAAAATTTTCACGAAAGCCATTCTCACTAAAATTTCTTTCAAAACCAAATCACAGATCCAAAAACGTTCTTTGAGAAGACCTAACGACATACAACTTATATCGCCCCGAACAAATTATGGCAAAAAAAAACATAATGTTCGAAGGGGTTCAATTATTTAATAAATTGCCCGAGAATATAAAAAACACAAAATCATCCCATTCATTTAAAACTAAATTAAAATGTTACTTTTTGGACCACTACTCGGAGTTTATATGATTTTATACAAATTGGTAAACGATACGTAATTGGACCCGACTAGCTGACATGGGAGTCGATTTTGTTTGTGCCCTTGTGGGTAATCTGAGAAAAAAAAATTGATAACTTGGTTTTTCATACTTTAAATTAAGTAACATTGATCCGTTCTTAGTCTTAAGTTTATATTGTATTTCTCTTGTAAGTGAATGTAATTTCTTTTAGAGAAATAAATGTCTAAAACCGTAAAAACCGTAACCATTTGTATGGGTATTGAACATTTATAATGAGGTAGTCTCACAGTGGTGATATACCCGCTACATTCCCTAGGCAGCCCATAGCCTAGAATAAACTGGAATCTAGTTAAAAAGTTACAAGTCTCCACAAACGAATCTCTCTAATTCATTCGATTCAAGCTTTAAACTTCATCATTGTAACGCGTCTAGCTTTGGTTTCTAAATGTTAAAAATAATAATTATAACTCTAACTTAACATCGATAAATCATATATAAATACATACACATAAATACATCACTATTTACTGACAGCAATGTCGACTAAGGAACATCACTATTCAAATCAACGACAGGACGTAAACTTAGTTACGCGTGTTTAACCAACGTTAAAATAAAAGGTTTACTTGTTTTTCACTTTTCTAGGGCAACACATATACATACAAAGTGACCGCAATAGTAACTAAATATAAACTGACATAAACATTTACTTGAAATTATGATAGACCTTGATGATGTTGGAATCAATTACTCAACCCCTTTAACTTATTATTTAAAACGTTATCATTAGGTTCATACATCTAAAACGATATAAATAATGAATTACATTTTATTAGTATTGGTAACAGCTAAGTTTTTAATTTTCTTTTGTTTTTAAACAAGTTTTATACGCATCTTCTTTGATACCTACTTTTCCATTCTGGGCCCCTATTTTTGATTAATTCGCTTCAAGATGGCGAGTGATTTTCGTTCGACGTAGTGTCAAAAGTCATAGAAAAAAAAATTGTTTTCGAACGAAAATCACTCGCCATATCCAAGCGAGTGATTCAAAAATAGGGCCCCTGTACGATTCACTTTTTTTAATCTTGTCTTTTGTTTTCGTAGTAAAGAAGTACAGGTTTTTTACATCCAAACTGTCCTAGTGCAGTGCGCCATCTATGAAAAACCAAAGCAATTGCTGGCTCAAGTGGACAAGCAACATTTTTGTTCTCAATGCCTTTGATAGATGGCGCTAGGTGAAATATATTTCATTCACTCAGTAAATTATTAAAATAAAGATGAAAGAGGGTAGTCGTTTTTTTTAATTGTGCTAACCACAATTTGCACGACAAGTTGCTACATGAACGTATGCAGAAAAATCCTTTATATTATTAGTTTATTATAAAATTAAATTTGTGAGCGTCTTAAATTAGTGCTGTTGCTTCAATTCAATATCCAAGTAAGTCAACTAAGTACCTATAAAAAAATATTTCTAAACATAATCAAGTGTCAATTCATGCGTCATTTCCAATACCTATAATGTAATCTAAATCTCACTAGCTACTAACGGCCGTCCTTCGCATTTAATAGCAGTTAATTTCACTGTTACTTTCTTTGTGTATCGACAAGGCTCATTATGCCAGGGCACGCCGCAAGCCACGCAATACTTGGCACTCAACAACCCTTAAGAAATTGGTTCAAGCTTTCTTCAGTCGACCCTTGCGTGTTGAAACACTCACTCGCCCTAACCTACAATGCCGCGAAGTTAGTGTGAATACTTTTTGGACGACAGCCATGCATATTTTTTATCTATGCGCAGTTGTCACGTCGCGTCAAATCTGTCAAAACGCGCGCCAAAATCAGTGACTTATTTTTTTACAGTGTGACTCAGGTTTTTGACATATCAGTCCGGATAAAATGAAGTGTTTTGTGGGTTTTTTGTAATGTATAACGATGATACATAACAGGACAGTTTACATACTGCCGAACGAACTACTGCCAAAGCGGTATGACGATGATAACGGGTAAAATATTTAAAAAATCCAATAGAATTTGTCTTTTTCTTGCTTTTATAACAATTGGTATACATAAACTTGGTCATCATAGCATGGAAACTATATATCTTTTATTTCGTTTAGATATCTCGGGCCTGCCGCATTGATAAGGTAAAGTTAGCTTGTTAGAATGAGTGATTGCATGCAATGCCTTGCGGGACAAAACAACTTTGCAACTACCGTCATATTTCATTTCTTTCAAACACTCCATATTCTTTCGAAACAAAAGTTTGCGGCTAACACGAGTGCTTAGAGGTTATTATCATAATATTTTGTAAGTTAGATGTTTATGTAAATAAATGCACATAGGCGTGAATGAGTTATGCGTCTAATTTATTCCTGTATTTCAAACAAAACATGTTCTTTTTGTGTCTTTAACAGCCAAAGAAATTAGGACAGTTATTTTATTAAAATAGGTAATAAAACTATTTTGGCGCCCGACGTGGGGTTACCTACATTCTTCAAAAAGTAGGTTAAGGTGTTAACGAAATTACATAAGAAAACAAAATCAGTATTATTTAGCATACAGTCAATTCCACTCGTGAATAGGTTATTTATAATCTAAAATATAAGTTAATTGAATAGTGTGTAATAAATAATGAAAACCTTCAAAAACTCAAAGTAAGTAGCTATACACTGAACAGTTACTTTTTCGGAGGAATTAGTAACTTTTTCTGAGGCAATCAGATTAACAGCGGTTAACCACAAAATTTAGACTGGACCGGACTTTGAGACAGGGGATCAAGCCCAGAACCTCAAGCCACACACTAAAATTAAACCAATCTATCAATAAAAACAAACAAAAGTTATATAAAAGTTTTTTTTAAACAACACGTTGGGCGCCAATCTCAACAACCACAACACTATAAATAAAATTGCACTTGTATAAAGCAACTGTGTCAAACAAAGTACTGAACCTGCAATAAAGAATAAAATAAATAAAAACAAAAAAATATGACCACCACACTCTACTACAATCTTAAACAATTTTCTTTCTTCCTAGGTTCCCTCAAAGCACAAGCACGACACCAAAGCCGCCAGCTCGCGCTCACAGAAAGACATCCAAGGATGAAAAACCATCAGAACCATCACCACCACCAGAAGAACCTAAGACTCCCAACCTCTGTCAAAGACTCATGGGGAAGTGCAAGACCAAGTGCTGTCCTTGTTGCGTCAAGGGCGAAGACGACGAGGAGACAGAGATGGCAGATGCGCAGAAGAAAGGGACGCTTAACAAACTGAACTGCTGTAGAAAGGAAGATGAGAATATGAGGGAGACAGCTGCGGAGAGAGCAGCGGGGAAGGTTAGTACTTAATTTTTTATTTTATTGAGTCTTGGAGTAATATTATATCGTCTGGGGTCTTGGTTGAAGTTACATTTAGAATGTGTTTTTATAGGATAGGCTAGGATAGGATAGGATAGGATAGGCTTCTGGTTTTTTCTGTATTTATGTCAAGAATAGTTTAAGATGAGAATTATTTTTGTTTCATCTATTTTTAGAGTTTGAAAGTTATGGCCAGTTTTAGGTTTAGTGTTCAAATAACTGCCCCCACTTTCTTATTTTTTTATGATTAATTGAAATGAAATGAAATATCTTTTGTCTAAAACATGGTCAAGATAATGGTGGTAGGTACACTTTTAGTTCGTCATGTTTTGTCTTTGTCAGACATGCAATGCAATTATAAATTACCTGAATTTGAAGTATCCAACCCTTGGTTGGTCTAACCAAATCAAAACTCCTTTTTATTCTATTGGGTAAATCTGTTCATTTACTAGTTTATTTAGCATGCAATCACACACTGGCCAATTTTTCTCATTTCTATGATAAAAAAACTACTTATTCATAAAGAAACCAGTAAACAAAGTGTTAATTGACTTCTAAGACCAGCACAGGCCAATTTCCAGCTATTTGCATATAGTTAACTGGTTGATTGGAGTGTTAGCCCCCTGACTGACGTAATCCGTTTAGTGTTGGTGTGGCGAACCTTTGGTACGACGCTGAAAATTCGTTGCTCGCCATAAAGAGATCGGGTCCCATAACCTGCTAATTAAAAATCAATGCCATCTGCATTTATTTCCATGAGCAAACGTTTATAAAATGTATTTAATCCTCTATTTTGTTTTCATTAAAGTACTTATCTTAAAATTAAATATAATTTGAAATGGCCACTGACGCACCTTATTATTTTTGTTAAAGCACGTCTACCAAAAAATGTTCGCCATCTCTGACCTAGTGTTTATGTGCCAATTAAAGTTCTTTTGTTCAGCGAATAAACACGTCTAGTTCCTAATTACTCTGTGATTTGTTTGATTAATAACTTAATGGCAGCGATTAAGATCAGTCGTGAAGTATTAGCAAATTGTAGTGCAATTTTAAGCTCAAACGTCAAATTAATTTTTATACAGTCTTATCTAGGTGTTGCTAGAAAATGTATCGGCTTTAGTATGTAGTAGTACTTTGTATATACAGACGCTAGCACATCAGACTATAAATTTTTGTTGAAAAATAACCCTTATTCCAACAGTATAAGATACCGCAGTGTTTAGCTTGACGTCTGTCGTCCGTACTACCATAGCAGCTTATTTATTGAGCTTGATGTTATATCAATCCTTTAGATAAAAACTTTGAAATTAAGTTTTTGTCGACTTTAATGACCATTTGCGGCCGCTATAAAAACAAAAGTGAAATCATTTTACTAGAAACAAGTATCTGACAAAATAAATTAGACATCGTGTTGCTATTGTGAATATTTGCTGCTAAAAAACGTGCAGGCGTTACTCAGTTCCTTTTTTACAAGCCACGAAGCCCAGTGCGAACATTTGCCTATTCAAAACAATCAGGCGTTAACCTACCTCAATATTTGCAGGAAGCAACGATAGAATTCGAGAACGAGACGAAACGCAAACGCACCTTCCGAGATGTGATCTGTTGTTGCGCGCGGCCGCGGCGAGTGGGTGACGTGTCGCCTGCGCCTGATCACATGCCGGGGGCGGTGACAGAGACGAGGTGCTGCGGGAAGAGTAGGAGGGAAGAGAGAAGAGATAGCATACTGAGCGACCGACCGCCGCCGGGGTGAGAAGCTTTTTGTTTATGACTCAAGACACTTGTCGGCGCCTATAGTCACTTGTCGGCGCCTATAGTCACTTGTCAGCGTCTATAGACGCTTGTAGGCGCCTATAAACCCTTGTGCGCGCTTATAGACACTTGTCGGCGCTTATAGACACTTGTCGGCGTCTATAGACACTTGTCGGTGCCTATAGATACTTGTAGGCGCTAATAGATACTTGTCGGCGCTTATAGACACTTGTCGGCGCTTATAGACACTTGTCGGCGTCTATAGACACTTGTCGGTGCCTATAGATACTTGTAGGCGCTAATAGATACTTGTCGGCGCTTATAGACACTTGTCGGCGCCTATATACACTTGTCGGCGCCTATAGACACTTGTCGGTGCCTATAGACACTTTTAGGCACTTAAAAATACTTGTCAGCGCCTATATACACTTGTCGGCGCCTATAGACACTTGTCGGAGCCTGTAGACACTTGTAGGCGCTTATAGATACTTGTCGGCGCTTATAGACACTTGTTGGTGCTTATAGACACTTCTCGGCACTTGAGGGCGCCTAAAGACACTTGTGGTCGGCTCCTATACACACTTGTCGGTCTGCGCCCGTTCATATGCCAGGAGAGGTGACAAAGACGAGGTGCTCCGGAAAAAGTAGGAGGAAGGAAAGGAGGGATAGGTACTGATATCACCATTGAGTAGTAGTAGGTGCTTTTTTGCATTGTTGTGTAAAAAATAAGTGATGTTTGGTTGACATCATAAATTCGTCCATATCAAAAACTAAATGACTCGGTGTCGTTTATCAATCGGTCCACAGGAGATTAACAAAAGTGTATTATCCAACATTTAAGGATTTGATGAGCGCCATCAAAACATTTTTATGGGCTAAAGCTTCACGGCTAACGTTTTATTTTCTTCTATATATAAAAAAATTGATTGATTGATTAACTTATTTTATGCCGGCGTTTTATCAACTGCCACGGCATCCAATTAACTGGATATTTTACCAGATGGCTCGGATAAATACACAACATTGTAGTAACTTCCTATCCAATTACTTAAATTTCGCCGAAATAAAGCAATCCGAAATAGTTTTCCTTACATTGTAACTATTCTGGCAAAGAAGTCGACAATTCGTGGAAAACGATTAGGTAGCAGGTAATCTATCCTAAGTTTACTTTAAGTAAAGTTGCTATATTTGGGACTTGCATTTATTATTGTATCTGAAATCCTCTGCAAACCAGGCAAATGCCACAACTACTCAGCCATTCAGACACTGTAAGGACTATCTCTATGGACTTTCCAATGTCTATGGCCTATAGCCCAATGATTTAAGCATTTGTCCAGTTAATAAATGACGCAACGTTTAATAAATGCTCGTGTCAGATTGCTGTCCTATCGAACTATGAGAGTGAAAGGAATAGAGTGCACCTGTGTTTGCACACACTTGTACACTTTAATATGTCCCCAACGATATTGTATAGATGTCCCGCGCAGTTGATTAGTCGTGACTGGCCACCGTAGTCGAAAACGGCTAAGGGGACTATTAAATGACGCAACGCTTGATTCGTCCTTTATACAGTTCTTGGTAGTGTTCCCGAGGCCTATAGGCTTTTAGGCTTTTTTTAAGGCTAGCCTATGAATTAGCGGCTGCAGCGGGTTAAAAGTGTCTATAGGCACTGACAAGTGCTTTAGACGCCGACAAGTGTTTAACCCGCTGCAGCGGTTTAAAAGCCTTAAAAGTCTTTTAGGCCTTTAGGCTAGGCCTTTTTCATAGCCTTTCTTTTGTCTAGCCGATGACTATAGGCTTTTAGCCTTTTTGTAGGCTAGGCGCATATTTAAAAGGCTTGAAAGGCCTAAAAACCTATAAAGATTTTTCGTCCTTTAGGCTAGGTCTATTTTATTTATTGTTCAAGCATAATAATCGTCAACTTAATTTCACGATTTTATACCGCCCTTAATTTTATACCGAAATACGAGTACCTACCTCATCTAGTACAAAAAAGTAAAATCTTCGCATTTTACCAAATCTCAAAATGGATTTAAGTGTAACAATGTATAATAAGTAGGTAATTTATTATTTCCAATTTCAAATAATATTCGTTTTTATTAAATTTAAAAATAAATACCGTTAAAAAAATATTGTTTGATTCATACTAAGCCATAACCTAAATAATGGCTGTAGCCTTATAATAAGCCTACTACTCGAAAAAGACTTTAGTTGGAAACAAAGCCTAAAAGGCTATTTAGGCCTATAGGTTTTTTTAAAAACCTATAGGCTTTTTAAAATGAGAAGCCTTTTAAAAGCCTAGTAGTCTATCATGGCCATAGAAAAGAACTAATAGGCTTAATTTTAGGCCTAAACGCCTATAGGCCCCGGGAACACTAGTTCTTGGACCTATGAAACTAATCGTAAATCATCTTTCTTGACTAGTTGCTGCACGCGGATCTGCACGTGGCTGACTGGGGCGTGCCGGCGCCACTCCGAGCCCTCCTCCAGTCGACGGACCAGCATGTTCTCTAAGAACAAGAGCATGTCGCCTACGTTACCGCCGGAGGTTAGTAATATTTAACACGTTCCGGGACACTATTCCGGACACAATAGATGTTTTATTGTTTTCACGCCTGTAGGCGTAGACTGGACCAAACTTCGTTTTTATGACCAGCTAAAAAGAGCGGCTCAAAACCGCATAGGGTTCTACATGCTGACCTCCAAACTTCAATTTGAAGATGGCACCCCATGATGATGAGGCGTTCACTGTCCCGAAACGTGTTAATATTATAAAGCTGAACTGTTTGTTTGTTTGAACGCGCTAATCTCGGGAACTGTTACAACTATATTATACTTAGTACTATAAGCTTCATTTTTTAATCACTCGCATCAATATTACGAATGAATTTCGTTTGAAAATATATGAAAATATAACTAAATTCACACTTAACGTAGACGGAAGTAGTAACAAATTAGGATATGTTTTTGAACACACTATTTTAGCTGAGTTTCACTCAAAAATTGAACATTTATAAGCTAATCACACAGTATATCGACGCGAGCGATTCAAAATAGGGCCTCTAAACGTAATACACAATGAGACGCGGGTTGCTCCATTGCCAATTTATTCCAGACTGTTCGGCCTTACTCAGTACAAAGAATATTTATTTGCCTACCACAATCCGCATTTTTACATACATTACAGTACCTAAATTACAACCTACTATTTATTATTTTATTTTACAAGTAACTCTAAAATAATTGCAAGTTGTAACTTCCACCATCACGCTACTAGGTCATTTTGAGTGCTCAAAACAGCAGCGGGCTATTACAACCATGTTTTTACTGTATTTCGGATATGGAAAGGAGAGGGGGTAGTTCACTACAATGGGGTTCTACTTTGTAAGACTTCGTTATTTTTTCCAGATATAACCGTTCCTTTCACGCGTAGGTAAGGCCGTGCCGATCTGAACAACAAGGACAGCTAGATTACAAAATATGAACATTGTTTTTAAGAGTAAGGGTTCTGTCACGATTCATTCGCATTTAATTGGCCCACAATTTATGCAAATGACGAGTTCTTGCCACTTGGCGTGACAACGCATTTGAGGTGACTCACAAATGAGTCCAATTCAAAGGAATTGTAACGTGGAATTAAGTAATTTTCGCAGTCACATTGATTAATAGGTGTGACGACGCAAACAACTTTTGTAGAGCATGAAGGATTAACAAGAAGAAAATAACAAAGATTAGGAAAAATAAAAACGCGGCGCGATTGTGAGAATAAGTACAACCTTACTTATTTATTTCTATTGAGAACTAAAGTGGCGCCCAACGTGGTGGTAAAAAATAATCAAACATAAGAAAACAAAGCTTGTATTAACTTCATTTGTTTAACGTTAGTAGTCTCGAAGATTTTCAGTCGCTTAAGTTCATTCACCTTTTTACACATATATCTATATATAAAATGTTTTAAAACGACGTTCTAGCCCTATCAACTTTTGACAGCAAACTTGAGTCGAACTGTGATTTGACAAGTAATGTTAATTCTTGAACAATCGCATGAATGGCAAGGCTAGGGTTTGTGAATATTATCAAAACCAAATACAAAAGCAGAAACGTCTCAGCCACATAATAGTACAACCTCGTTCGTAGCGCCGTGACAAAAGTAAAAGCATTGCATGTTTTCACTCGACAAAAGTGAGCTAATTTAATAAAAAGTGAGCATGATATTACAAAAAACAGTACAGTTTTACAAGAAAAACAACGTGCGATAACTTTGACTGACCTTGGGGCTAAAGAAAATGTTATTACGTGCAAACTCAAGGAATATTTTCCAATAACTTACCACCGTCTGCTCGCACGACATACCTGAAATTGACCTTATAATTTTAACATATTTAATAGTAGATCATAAGTGTCTTGCTGTTAGAACATTGAACTTATTCCCGGTTGAAAAAAGGGAGGTACTTATAACCCATAAATTGTAGCAAAAGGCATCTAAGTTGGTTAAGTTAGCCAGAAGGCAGGCCTCTTCTGGGTAAAGGTCTTACCTCAAGTATCAGGTAGTAAGAGCCATACTCCACCACGCGGGCTCAGTGCGTATTGACGGAGGGGTGTTTGATTTTGTGTGTTTGTGTTACCATTTACATTCTTATTTGTTATCATCGTGGTGAAAGAATCAGTCAGCCTAGACACTCCATAGATAGTCATGTACGCTTCAAGATCTGCAGCAGGCAAACGCCAACGCAATCAACGTTGCACAACACTGGGCGAAAATATTATGATTTGTTACCAGTCGACTCGAAGAAGAAGAACCATTTACATTATACGACAAAAAACTATTTTCCCCAATTCTGACAATTCTTTACTGCTTTAGCACTGCTAAACATCTACTACAATATCCTAGAATGTCAAAATGATATCACTAGCTTCAGGTGACAGGTTCATCGTACATCATGCAATATTCGAGGGTAGTTGCTCTGATTCAGTAAACCTTGAGGACTCGACCATCGGCCAGACGCACGCAAACTCGAAAGCACATCGATTGCGACACGAACCTACCAAGTTTTCGCGCTAAAACTAAGCAAAGTATAATTTCAAGCACAAACTTCGTATATTGTTGTTTCTAGAATATTTCATGCTAACTTACCTACATTTCTCATAATATCAATGCGATACAAAATTCAAGGATTACATTATTAATACTTGAAATCTTGGTTTTATGCTGTTTCTTTCATTTTTATTTCCGTAGCAGATTTCACATTAATAGCTACGCGAAGACAAATGTAAACAACTATAATTTCGTGGTCATTTATGATTATTGTATTAGATAAACTAATCAAAACGTGTAAGGTTATAATATTTTCACAGCAAGCAAAGTGTCTATGAGTTCCTCAGTTGTTGTAAGTTGGTTGACGCCCAACATGTTACTAAAGATGCCGGTTTGATAAACAAAATAAATACCTTTGTAAACACGTAACACCTCTGGACTACGATTTACTACGCAATACGTCGGCTACTTTTTAAGATAAAAATAAAATACATCGCTAACTAACTTAGAGCACGCTACATCACGCAAATACTTACATGTAAACGACAGATATAAGTTTATAATTAACACACAATATGCGTGAGAAAGGAACTTTTTCTCGACGATTATAATCTTACTATATAATATTCTCTATTTTTACATTTAGGTCACTGGGCCCAAGGTCTGCTTGACCAAACAATGGGAATCGATGTATTTCAATTTGCAAATGAGTTTTGTAATATTTATTATGTACGACAACGAATCAATTTTAGTTTTGTTATGATTAGTGTCTCTTCGACTTTTGACAAACGTGCTTCTCACATTGGTTTTGTAAAATCTAAGAAAATAGATACCTTATTATTTTAATGGCATTAACAACGAAGTCATTACCATAATAATGACAGTTTGTGAATGTTCGTGAAGGGTAGAATGATTTTATCCTATGCTGGTACTTAAGTGGGTAGTAAAATAAAACGCAAGAACGGGTCAGTGCCGCAGTGAATCCGTAAAAATAGCCTTTTTATATTACGTTCTAGGTTCACTTTAATATTGCGACACAGACTAAATAAAAGAAACTTAGAGTGAAAATAAATTAAGTTCTTAGCAAATCTAGCGATCCAAGACTTGTATAATAAAGTCAAAATGTCAATTCACATACCACTAACGCCAGTACCATCACCGGCGCCGTCAAGAAAATCAAAGATGATGATCACCACGGATTTCATGAAGAAAGACACTGATTTCGAAGATGATGTTGAGGTAATCCGTTAAAAATAAGGCTACGAAAACCCGTCGATTTAGGAAAGTTGGTTTTAAAAGTACAAGACGGATTTTAAATTTCTATAACAAGGAAACGATGCCTTTTGCAAATTAAAACAGTAATAATTAAACAATTGTTTGGATGGGTGACCATTCCGACCATATACATATGTGACGATATCACAAGCATATCCGTGCCACAGATAATATAATACTACCCGTGCTTCGGAAGGCGCGTTAAGCAATTGGTCCTGGCTAATATCGGTTGATATTAGTGGTTAAGCCTAGCCAGAGGCCGACCTATCTTTAAACCTACATATAGTTAAACAGTTATTTATATCTACCTACCTTAAAAACAAACTTTTCTGCAGGACACCCGCAAAAAGCTGGACACTTCGTTAGTGGAGCACATGAGCGTGATCAAGGGCGCCATTCCGGTGCTGCCGATCGTGCTGGCATACTTCTGTCTCTTCTGCAACGTCTTCGTTCCTGGCTTAGGTGAGGAGTTGTTTTTAAAGCTTCCTCGTATTATCAGTTGGCGTCTAACGGTGCCATTAGTGTGACTAGTGTGAGGGATCACCACCATTATTTGCCTTGAACATTCTTCTGCACCGCGAGTTCTGACTGTGGCTTGTTTTATAGCAAGCAATTATAGTACCAAGCAACACCTACCATCATTAATTAACCTAGTAATGTAAGATCAATATAGTTTCATAACAGATTAAATCACATTATCCAATGCAAAGGCAATTTGGCTTCGTTCCAGCTAATCTTACATCTTGCAAATGATACAAGAATAGGCATGAATTATAATTAAGTACTTATCACGACAGGAAAAATTGTATGTTAGTTTAGCCATTTGGCACACGCATACTAGAGGTCAAAACAAAAATTTTGAACCGAAGTACCTACCTAAAAACATCTCCGGTAGGCGGCGAGTGCCGTGTCTTCAAATATTTTGTAAATAAGCAATAAAAAATCTTCAGAAATCTTTCGCGTGTGATACTTATCATTTGAAAGAACTTTTTAAGCCGCTTCCAAAAATATAACACATCATTTCATTTTAGCAATATGAAATTTAAACTATAATATCAACATATACCAAAGGATACGGTCGTAAATTGCCCCAGAGTCGTTTTATGTTTGAGTAAAGAAAACCATTAAGAGACTTGACTATATCATTTTGCAAAAAATATATTGAATTTTTAATACAATATTGTTAATTTACTTTGCTTTTATCTAGCGGCAGATAAATCTACGAAAAAAATAGGACAACGATTGAATACAATTTCCTGTCCCCAACAATTGTTTTGTTTGGCAGAAAATAGCGGTTTCGAGCACTATAAGCAAACTGACGACCGCTTAACGAAATGGCATATTGTGTCATACTGTGTCATAGAACTGGCAGTTAGTTAAATAAGTAAGCGCTCGCAATCGCTATTTTAAGAAGGAAAATGACGTTTGCCTTCCATAGATACTAACCTTTAAACCTACCAACCTCTTCCTAAAACTTGAAAAAAAACTGTGACAAGGAACTTCTTTTCGTTGGCTATTGTTTGCGTCATCGTAATTTTCACGCGTTACGCACCCTAGCGGGGCAGTTTTCTATGTTTTAGTTTTGGTGGCCTAGATTGCGGGTTTTCGACACAGATGGCGCTATGATCTAGAAAGACCTGTGCAAGAGATTGACCCCACACATTTTATTTCGTTTTATGTGAAAACCCCGCTATTTACGGCTTATATTACTTTATATTATTTTAAAAGGCGAAGAAACGAACCCATAAAATTTGTTTTGGTCGTGACGCATGGATTTTTACTTTTGGGGCAAGCAATGTATGGCGGGCCGACCGCCTCCTTTGGACTCCTCCTGATAAGATATGGCTGAAGTTTTGTTTGTACGCTGAAGACGAGAAGGAACTACCTATAATATTTTATTTTTATTCCTAGAGTAACTATTACTCGAATAACGCATTAACAACAAATCTACTTTTTAAATTGCACTTTATTTCTTGTAATAACTCACAGGTACAATTCTGAGCGGACTGTTCTGTTTGTGCTTCGGAATACCCCGGTTTGGCGTCTACGACGGAGCTAAACAAAGGATAGGTAAGCAATTACTTTAATTACAATTCATGGTTAAAATTTCAAAGAAAAATTTAAATTCTTTCATCGTCATTATTAGACAGCCAAAGGACGTCCAATGCTGAATATAGACTGGATGTAAACCGCTTGCGATCGGTCGCTGTGGAAAACCGTAGGGGAAACCCCAGCCTTTGTTGTCGTTAAAAATTGAGTCACAAATTAATTTTAAGTATCGAACCGTTTCTGCAAAATTAATAAAACGTTTACAATATGTAGACGGAAGGAATTTGTTTTGTTTTTCATTAACCTAGTAGCACTATTGATATTGATGTTGAAAATGGCGATGAATTTACGATATATCTTTCTTTGGATAGATTTTCACCAATCACTCCACTAAACCATTCATACGGGTTAGTTTCCATCTATCTTGTTTATACCCATAACCACAGACCCGCAAGATCTTCAGTTAATCCATGATCAAGGCACTTGCTGCCGAGATACCAGAAACTAAATATGAGGTACAAACAAGTTGTCAATCAATAATACATTGAAATGCGATACTGGTTCGGATTTCAATGCTCAACAAGGGAGTTTAGCACGAGAAAAGCAATCCGATTCAGAGACCGCGCGATCCGCGATCAGAACGCGCTTAACTTTATTTCTCACTTTGTCTTCATTGATTTCTTCAAGAGCACACATTATTATGTTAATTCCGGCACAAAGCCACAATAATTTACTCGAAAACACCAATGAACAAACAAAATCCACCTTCCTCTTTTCGCTTCCCGCGCTAAACTCAGCTGAAGAGTTTGTTTCTTTGAAAGCGCTAATCTCGGGAACTACTGGACCGATTTGAAAACATATTTTCGTGTCATCATTATCAGCCAAAGGACATCCACTTCTGAACATAGGCCTTCTCTCAGTTTTCCACATCGTCCGATCACAAGCGGTCTGCATCCAGTGTGATCCTGCGTTACAGGTCGTCTGTCCATCTTGTCGGCGGGCGTCCTACGCTGCGCCTTTGGCAGAAGGGTCTCCTCCAATCTAGAACTTTTCTGCCCCGGCCATCAGTTCTTCGCGCTATGTGCCCTGCCCATTGCCACTTGAGCTTACTGATTTTCGTGTTGGATAGCTTATTTGTCGAGGAACGCTTTAAGCTATAAAACATCACGCTGCGACGGGAGGGGAGGGAACAAACTCAAAACGCGCGGACGCAGTCGCGGGGGACCGCTATTCTAAGTATAAAACAATTAAGTACTATTTTTATATTTTTCCAGGCTCCTTGGTGATAAACCTGGTGGTGGGTTGCGGACAACTCTTCACGGTGCTGTTCTGTCTCGTGGGGTGGGGCTGGTCCATCTGGTGGGGCGTCATCATGCTCAAAGTTGCGCGTGAGTGTTACCTACCTACATACAGTGTGTCCTTTGCTATAGTTGCTAAAATAAGAGGTGAATATAACTCAGAATACGCACCTAGAACTAAAATTAAGACTGCCAAACAAACAGATGTAATAAATAAATCGGATCAAACATGAATCCAACAAACTACAGGGACCCGTGAAGTATGTCAATTAAGTCTTTGCCTTAATAATTAACCACTCGTGTCAATAAAAACGTACTCGTTAGCTTTTTAGCTGTCTACTTTAGTGTTTACATTCATTTAATACCCCGCTTTATTGTTAAATGACCAAAATAATGCGCGCGTACTCAACAATAACCGCTAAATTCATTACCCGATGTCAACTGGAATATTGGCGCCCAACATGTTGTTTATTTTTAGTGTTCCAATTAAAAGCCTGCGCCCACTACACCGTATCATACCATGACCGAGCTAAGACACGAAAAGCAACACGATACGCTCTACTTTGCCCACTGAACGGATCTACAGCTTTCTGTCTCACCGTTTTATATGGAGCGAGAGTCGAGTGGGAACAGCGTCCATAGTTTTCAATACAAATAATATTTTTGTGGAACGTGTGGACAGAAACCTTAAACCTACAATGTACCATTTTCAGGTAAATACCGCAAGTTGAAAGCTGAAGAAGCAGCGCAGGAGGCAGAAGCAGCACCACCCGTCACCTCCAACAACCATACGAGGGCGTAACAACCGTTCCACGACCACGTGACGACCTACCATGACTACCACGTGACAACCACGTACCGACAAAGGAACTAACACGTGATAAGCGCGTGACGATCATGTGACGACCGCGTGACGATCACGTGACTATCATATGACGAACACGGCAGTTAATCCCACAATAATGGGCTCAAACCAAGATTTTTTCTTAAACTTTTTTATTCTGTCTCTCTTAACAAAAAGAGATATCAAGAACAAGTAACGTGACACTACAATTTTAAATTGAGAAAGAAAGGGCTAAAAAATATTAAATGGTGTTATAGCGGTGATGTCGATTCATCGCAATTGATATGACAGATGCTATGTATCTCAAAAGGATATTTAACGCACGCAAAGTCGTGTTACACCTAGAAAACTTACACACAGGTGTAGAATCAGGTTATAAAAGCATGCTCTATAAGATAACCACAAATCCTGCTCGAAGGACCAAAACAACGGTTGAACAAAACAATGTATGATTGCGAAAAATGTAAATAAATTAAGGTTTAAATGATAAATGCGTGTACGATAAGATTCGAAGTTTAATGTGGATCGATATTTTTAAAATTGTAAAATTTAGGAAATTGTCTGCAGGTCAGATTTTAAATTTTAACCATTGAAAATGGTTTTTTTAATAAAAAAAACACTTCCATTCGAAGTTTTCCGGCCACTTTGGTCTTTTTAGCGTGTAAGTTATTCTTCGAGGGTGCCACAGAGATACGAATTTTCAGATAAATATAAAAATGGAGCTAGAAATATTTTGATTAATTTTTAATGTTGGCGAAGTTATCTGTAAATTTTATTTTAATCAATAATAAATTTTTCCATGAGTAAGAATATCAGAATAGCTCTGCAAAATGCAATATTAAATAATTATTTTGAACGTGGCTTACATGAAATCATGAAAATTATTTTGACGAATCGAATCTTTGTGGCGCACACTCGAGTACTAATGTATATGATATTTTGGCCCCAGTGCTTCAAGAATAGTATTATAATATAATGGTATCTAAAGCGCTCTAGATGGAAGACATAAAAAAACAATAATTAATACAAATAATCTAGCTAGACATTAAATAAAAAAAATGCAAAGGGTAAACGTTTTTATAAACCTATTCATCACGTTTTTTAAATAAAAATATTATTTCTTACAAAGTATTTAAAAAAACTGTGCATATATTATTTTGTCTTCTATCTGGGCAGTTGTAACAGAACGAATAGATCATAAGAGTTTTTGTAAATGACCAAATATAACTTTTTAAAATCCAACTTAAGTAGCGATTACATTACTGATTGAAACTTTTTAAGCAAAAATTCGTACCTACTGTAGTTTTTGACATTTTTCCATACGAATATTATTACAGACATTTATTTGTGCAGTATTTAATACTAGTTATTTACTTTAATGTCTAACCAACTATTATTTTTTAATGTACTCACATGTTTTTTTGTATAACCTTATAAAACAATTAATAAGTATTGTATCGATATTTACTACGACATGTAAAATTACAAAAAAACTTATGTTACAATAATAACAACATATTTCTGAGATTTCTAAATTAAATACGTATTTGTACAGACTAAATTAATTCGGTTTTTAATTATTGTTAGGTATCAAGTAAATTGGTGAAAATCAAAAATAATTATAAAAATCATAATTGTGTAAAGTCGAGATTCGTGAAAAACTTCTATCGAGTTCTTCCATGAGTTTAAGTTTGAAATAACTCAAATATTTTCAATTATTGTTACTTATATTAAGTTTAATTGTATTCTATATTATAGTTGCTTGTACAACGAATAATACTAAATAAAAAAAAAGATTTCGATTATTATTTTTAGGGGGCCCCAAACATTAATTATAATAAGTTTCATGTCTGCTTAAAGACTAATAAAAAAGGTGTTAAAAATTGCTTAAAAGCCGGCATATTAAATGAGTTCAGAGTATTGGATCTGAAGATATCGGCAGGACTGCCTTGCAAAAAGTTTCCGCGTTAATTATTTTTGTATCAAACCGCGACCTTCAGTGGTCAGAAATACCGACGTCAACGCAGTAAGTCCCCTGGTAATAATAATCCAGGATCAAATAATCCAGATCCATCTGTTGGAAGATAAATACATCCGTAAACAAAGATACATTCACAAATAAACGTAGAACACAATATATTCCTCCAGATTTAACCTAGCCTTAATACCTGCCAAATGCACAATATTGACACATACAACCTAATAGAAGGAGCCTCTAAAGAGGCAAGCGTAAAATCGTTTAACACCCTCGTCGCACGCTTACTCAATAAACTTACCTTAAAAAAATTTAATAATCACATCCTGGTACTCGAAGGCAACGCGTAAACCGTAAGCGCCGCGCTTTTGGTGGACAAATGCCCTGCCTTTAAAAAAAAAAAACAATAAAAAATCTGGAACAAAATTAGTATCACACACATTGCATTTGGTAATTAAAATTATCGCATACAATAAAAAGCTAGTAAATTTTACAATATCACTTTATTACAGTTTCGTATTACATAGCGTAGATACACGATACAGACGAGTATGGCGGATGCTTGCAATGCCTACGATTATCCTATGGTACGGCCTAACACACTAAACCTCACAAAATCACGCACTGTCAAAAATGAACCATGCACCTGTCAAAATATAATTTCACACCTGTCAAACTGGATCACGCGCCTGTCAAAAATGGATCATTGGATTGCTTCTGAAGTAATCGAATTGTACATCTGTCAATATTGGATCTCATAGTTGTAAATATTAGATCACTTAGATGTCAGAATCCAATCACACGAGGAAAAAAGTAATAAATTAAACAAATAGTATCGTAATGATAACACGATAAATTAAAATTAACAAGTAATTTCAACAATGTGCTATGTGACGATTTGAGTGAATTCACAAAGTCGTATGATTTGTCTCACTTTTCTTTTAATTTTATTCGAAAGTAGCAGCCATTAATAAAACCTTAAAAATCGATTCCTTACATTGTTTTACAAATAAGATATAATATGTCAAAATCTCCTAAACCGTCACGTTTACAAAATCCATGAAAGGCTGTAAAGAACGCTCGAATTTTAGTTTAACATATTTCACAGCTTATAATCTTTGATTAAAGTAAAATAGCGGAAGATAGGTGACGCGCCACTCGAACGTGGACCGCTAAAATCAGGCCCCCGTCGCCTAATTGCCTCCAGTTGCAATCGGGATTGCGTGCGCGGATGACATTACGTGAGACGTGTGACGTGAGGAGAAAATAATTATTTTTCGGGTTAAACGTAACCAAAATGCCTTCGAGTGCTTTCATACGTTGCCCAAACCATTCTTAAAGGAAAAACTAATCGCATGGAATCACATTTCACTCGTAAGTACACGAAAACTTTAATTTCTAAATTTATTTGTAAATTCAGTCTTTTTTGACGGCCCTTTTTCAGGGCGAGATAGAAATATACGATTCATTGATGTGCGACCAGTTAGGAATGATGATGATTGATGACACATAACGCAACATGTACTGCTTGTTGAGATTTGTCTTCGCGGTACCGTTAGCATAAAATGTAGATCATAATAAATTTATTTTATTTTACCTGATATTGACTGTTGCTTCTTTATTAATGTTTTGTAAAATTGTATTCAACTTCAATAATGTAAACAATAAAATAATTATCTACTCAAGTTTTTTACAAAAATGACTGTATTAAAGTGAAGTTTTTTTTAAATTCACTCGCACCTAATCTGTATAATTGCAGGTCTCTTACGGATACATCTTTGTGTGACGTCAGCGCCATCTACTCATCATGTCAACTGCAGCGGGCCAAGTAGTTATTCATAACAAAATAAATTAAACTTGGAAATCATTCATTGGAAGGAAATCATGTTTTAACAATAAATATTAAAAAATAAACTTATATTTTGTTTTATTTCTGGTAACACTACTCACGCCAACATCGCTCGACATTTCAAAATAAGTAAAGTAATAATAACAAGTAATTTATTAGTTTTCACAAAAAACATGGTACACAATTTCGATCCGATTTGTCTGCTGACGCTTCTTGATTCTTATTGCAAGGAGACATCAACGTGACAAGAGACATCTGAGTCATCTCAAAGTGCGCGTTTGTTTCGCTCGCACTACCGTCGTAAGAAATGGGTTTGTCTCTGTCGTCAGTAGCGTAAAGTTACACAGCTGTGTGGGTCATCTTGTATGTAGTAGTGTGTAGTGCCATTTTTTAGCTGACAATTAGTATGACATGCCGTATCTTCCGCTATTTTACTTTAATCAAAGCTTATAATTAGAAAACCTGACATTTAACGAAATTAAAGTGAATTTATGATTTATATTGATATGATGTATCGATTTTTGAAGGTTTCAGTCGTGACCATCATTTCGTAAAAATTAAAAACCCTAGTCAGCCACAATCCATAGTAAAAAATCCAAAGCCTTAGGTTATTTTAACAACAATGATCTCAATTCCCAATGTTGTAGGGCTTTAAAATCTTATTTTGTTCATTACTTGTGACATTTTATAATTTCGTTTAGAAAGCAAACCGTTAAAAAAACCTTTGCCAAAGCAAGTAGTGTTGCCATAGATAGTGGTGTTGCCATTTTATCTTCAACAAAGTCGTTTGGGAACCATATAAAATAAATAAACACACAAATATTTCCTCAACAGTCTCTAAAACCAACCAAGTATCCACATAGCCCCTGAACTAAACATCCTATGTACAAAGTCTCCCAGATTGCACACCATTGACAATAAAACCGAATAGCACCTCCGTTAACTCAAGAGTAGATATTTTATTACGAATGAGTAATAATTTTTTGCAATTATGGAACCTCATAAAACGTTTTCTATTATTTATGAAAATGCTAGTTATTTCAATTGATTTATTAATGTTCGGGTAATATTCAAGTGATTTAGGAAATTAATAACGTTGAACTCTTGAATCTACCAAACTTTTATGACTCCTACGTTTTAAGTGACTTGTTGATTACGAATATTTTTTAAAACAGCTAAAACTATTGTTGACTAAATCCTGAGTGCAGTAAGTATAGACACAATATTTAGCTAAGTGTTTTTGTTGCTTGTGTTTTTTTTAATTCTGTCATGTTGAGATGCAAAATTAATTACTTTTACGGTAAGGGCAAGAGGCCGTTACAAATAAATAGAAAATTAATGACTAAAATTATATGTACACGTCAAAGCATAACTGATTTGAAAATACTTAAAAAAATAAAAACTACAGTGTTGTAGTTAATAAAAAATCAATTCATCTATGGCAAATTGTACTTATTTATCACTGTTTTAATAATTAAAAAAACATGAGGCGTTAAAAATTATAGTAAAAAATAGTTTTTTTTACTGCTCTTTGGCAAATACCAAAAAAAAATATGCCGTATTTAAACTTACGAATACGGGACTAAAATGCTACGAAAACATATTAAATAAATAGGAAACAATATACATGAGTATTAGCCGTCTATTGATAAGGCCGAATTAATTTAAGCAGTCAAGAACACTAAAGATTTTTTCACACGGGGTGATTTTATGTTTCAATTTTTTTCCCATTTTTTATTGAGTACGTGCTTCTTATGATAAAAATATAACTTTTTTCAATGAAGATTATATTTTAAAATGTTTTGAATCTACTTATTGCCCGCGTGAAACCTATGTTCATTGATAAAATAGACAGATCCACGAAAAATTTCATTTCGTCGTTTGATATATCTCTTACGTTTTGTAATATTATTAAAAATAAATATTATTATAGTATTATTATTACTAATGGACTGACCAAAGTAATTGTTCGCGTGGCGTCGTAGTGACGCGAAATACATTGCAGATACATTCTTAAGTAAAAAATAATTTAGATTACACTAGCGCGCAGAGTGCGTTGTTAAAATTTCTGTTCAAAGAACTGTACCACGTTTCATACTAGATTGATTTTCATAGCACTCGTTGAAAGGAAAGATATAGTTATTTAATTTTAAAGCTTTTCAATAACGCACCGGTAACACAAAACTTAAAATAATATTAATATTATTATTGTTTAAAATGATAAAATTAAATTACGAAAAAAGTTAAAACAAAATGTATTACAAAATAATAAAAATAACCAATTTTAGCACCAATCCGTTGCCATTTAACAACGCACCCTCCGCGCTATTATTATTATTATATTATTATAAATAAATAATCGACTAATGTGTAAGCGCCGGCTACTGAAGTATGCAGTTGTTTTTCCTTTGTATTTCTACTTGGGAGAGATTGCGCTCGATCGCGTCGTCGTCAGCTATACTGTAAGATAGTTTCATAATTGTGAAGATAAATTAAACATATATTTTCTTACTAAGCAATGAATATCTCCGTGGTCTTGTTGAAGCGTGATAAGTGATCCTGAGTTCTGTGCCCCAATCACGAACATTTGACGTATTCGTCACGTAATCGTAGCGAGTTTACGTCAGTCGGCGGCACGAAGCACTCCCGTGTCGTGTAGTAAGCTCGTAAGCCTTACCGCAATTGACGTCATACTAACGAAAATATGGCACGTCCCGAAACAAGTTAAACGATCTATTTTATTAAAATTATTGAAATATATTATGGTATTCGAGTGTCAAATTTTTATTTTGTTTTACGTCCGATATAGATAGTGCCATCCACGAAGGCGCGCGCCGTTCATTTTTGATTAAGAAAAGATCGGGATGCGGGGTGTGTGGTAAATATTTTTATATCATATAATAAATATGTTATAATTATATCCATTATAGCATCATCAAATATTGGCAAAAACTTTGACACATGTACTTAACACGTTCCGGGACACTAGTCTAGACACAATAGATGTTTTATTGTTTTCACGCCTGTAGGCGTTCACTGTCCCGCAACGTGTTAAAACGATTAGAACGAAAGGTGGCGCGCGCCTTCGTGGATGGCACTATCTATAGAGGCGCTTTCAAATTCTCATACAAATGATTACGTTACTATACGAATACTTTGACGCAATTATTCGTGATAGGGGCACTGATATAGCAGATCGTAAAGTAGATATAATGGTTCCTGACAAACCCATATGCTGATATAAAGAAGAAAGCAATATTTAGTTTCGAGGCTACAGCAACAAGATTAGATAAATACTTACGCTCTTTCTTGCTCGTCCATTTCCTGTACGAGCCTGTCTCGCTCGTTCACAGCTGACAACAGTTCCTGAAAAAAGTTTCAGATAAATTATCATGTAAAACGTAATCGTTAATTATCGGGTACGATTTAGAATTTTATTTTTATAGTGTTTTGTCACTATACAAACTTAATAATATAAATTGCACTTGTAAAAAGCAACTTTGTCTGACATGGAATCGAACCCTGTGTCTTACGTTTTCCGGGCGCATGCCTATATGGCCGAGTGGTATATGCATGCGCCCGGGAAGCGTAAGACACTGGGTTCGATGCCATGTCAGACAAAGTTGCTTTTTACAAGTGCAATTTATTTTATAGGTAAGATTTAGACTTAGACATCCCGTGACAAGTACCGAGTTTTTTGCTATATAAATGGCAGGGAACTGTGCACAAAAGTTATTGACATCATAAATCAATAGTCACGGTTGCTTTTTAAAAGTGCAATTTATATCATACATTTATTTTATACATTTATTTATTTATAATGATCTTAAAAGATGAAATATGAAACCAAAAATTGCGCACGGGCGGGATTCGAACCAGCATCTTTCTGGCAATCCGGGCCAACTGCTCTTCCAATTGAGCTACCGTGCTGTCGGTCCGACCGCGCGAAATTCTTGGTCTCATTGATACGTCATTGCGTGACGTTGACGTTAAAACCATTATTTATAATGAATTTACAATAAATCTTAACTTAGGAAATTATGCTATTCACAGCGTTATATAAACCTGTGGTTTTACCGAACGCTGCGCCTGTTGCGTCGTCGTCGTACTCGTACTTATGAATTTGATGTAGATAATCTATATATTACACTAGCAAACAAATATCAACATTTTTTAATAGGTACAAAATTTGAATTCTATATTTCGTAATTCGAGAGTACGCATGGCGAGATAACTAACTTTCATGCACAGATACCTTGCATTTACTACAAAACTTCGTATGATGATCAAGTTGGAAATCGAACCTGCAGCAGCAGCCTCTCTCGTCGCTTCTGCCCGGGCGTCTTGCGCCACTCGTCCACGCCGAGCGAGAGCCGCAGCTCCCGGGCGAGCAGCTCGCAACGGCGACTGAGGTCCTCTTCTTGCTCACTGAAGGGAGTCAACAAGGTAGCAATAAGAAAAAAAACACGCTCTCATGTTGTCGAAGGGTGTTCAATGTGAAACTTTTCTGCAAACTTTTCGTGGGAACGGCCTTTAGGTGTTGTTGATTATGATAGGGTAGATACCTACATAGAATAGCCTACTCTTTCTAGCATCCTAAATAATTACATGTAATTGACGATAGGCGTAGAAAGTATTTCCATTTTGTAAGTCGCGGGAGGGCGCTAGTTTGTTATAAATAAGTACTAAACAATATTTATTTTAACCCTCTTATCCATAATAACTCAAAACGGTCTTTTAAACCTATTTTAGCTATTACACTGTTTTGTCACTTTCTGTAAAATGATGACAGCGCCAAGAAAGAATCGTACAAAACAGTGTAATAGCTAAAATATGTTTAAAAGACCGCTTAAGTTATTATGAATAAGGGGGTAACTAATTAATCATGTTTTAATCTTTTAATACATCAGTAGGGAAATTACCATTTATCGATATTTTTACTGTGCCGTGAGCTACATCCCTATCGTTGTGTACGCAAGCGAAACAAGCAAATTGGATACGATACATTGCGTGCTAAGGTAGCAATTTTGTTAGTAATGTGCATGCACAGTCATCAATGAATATTTTTTAAATACTTGGTGCAACAAAATCGCTGTTCTTGCAGAATCTTACTGCAACGTTCTTGTCACGCGACTGAAGTACTGCTCATGCTCATATGCTCACAACTAGCTCACCTCTGCTGCACTGACCGGGGCATTTCTAACCTTATTTATCTATTCAGTGGTCTGTCTATCATCTTTTGAATGAACTTTACTGATTGATTTTTTATTTTTATGGCATAGTCTACTTACATTACTTTTAAATTCCTGATCCTTGTAAGAACTGTGTAGTCCATCAATAACACATTTCTGACCAAAATAAAAACGTCACATACACATTAAACTTATGAGCCCCGTTTTGAATCTAGCACTTATCAATCTTATACAAAATTGGATCACACATAAAACTCTTTGGTAATGAACCAAAATTAATATTGAAAGGAATTAATAATAATTAACTCACAGTATATTAAGTTGCATCTGCCGACGTAGAAGCGCGTTCTTCTTGTTTACTAAGTTGAACCACTGCGACATCAATCTGTCCTCCTCCTGAAAAAATATAGATATTGTTATAAAGGTTGTGAAAACATACATTATTATTTATTATCTAAACAATAGATACTTTTTTACCTGATTATTGATTCGAACTACATACAAAACCTTACTTTTCCTTCCTTAAACAACATAATATATTGTATTAGAGAATACTCAAAAAAATCCAATACTATTAAAAACTTCAACTTAACTATTCTTTGAAACTAATTCTATAAGATTACAGTTTGTATTGAAAACGGTATTTTGATAAGTACAAAAATATAAAATAAAAACAAAATTGAGTACACAAAATAGAAAACCACTAAAAATACACTAACAGATAACATACAATTTGAATAAGGTAATACGGGATAAGAATGTAGGAATATGGTACCGGGTCTATGGGGGCTTGTATGCATGCAAGGATCACTTTACGCCATTTTTTCTGCAAATATAACTTCAGATAAATGTTTTTCTATTTACTGTACGATCTTTACAATCGTTAGAAATGTTTAGTAGATGATAAGATAAGATAATCATTTATTGTCTTAAAACTGTGTACAATAGTTGTTATAAAAATAAAATAATGTGTCAATGTAAGGGCGGCGCGTTAGCAACTGAGTCGTACGGCCATTAACTCAATATAGATTTCTATCTATATTTATATATTATATTTCTTTATGCAGCGCGATTCTTTAATCGGCAAGTGCAAGCGAGATAAACATAGGAAAATGACGGCTCATTTGCTAACGCGTTGACTATAGTTATTAGACAACACAGAAGAAACGTACAATTAACTGCAAGCGATTACTCATAGTTAGAGTTCGCATGTATTCGTCTCATTTTAGTAGTTTTTTTACATTCTGAATTGCCAGTTTAACACTAGAAATACCTCAGCCATAGAACTTTCAAATAATAATAGCACTATTCGAATTAGCGCCATGTTTTTCATTTTTGTACAAAAAAAACAGCACGCTCTTTACGATTACCCTGTATTTAGTTGTACGTTTTTAGTTAAGTCTATGGTTTGCCTCTTTTCGTTTCTTATTCTGACGATATATTTTTTTAATCATTTTTTTTGATGATGATAAAAGGCAAATCTAACTTAACACGTTCCGGGACACTACTCCAGACACAATAGATGTTTTATTGTTTTCACGCCTGTAGGCGGGCACTGTCCCGGAACGTGTTAAGGGCCTCATCACACTGGCACGATACAAGCGTGCTCCGGGCGGAGGAGATACGCGACGTGAACGTTGCGGGCGCGCGGCGTGGACTCTAAACGGTCCGCCCGAAACACGCTCGCTCGCCCGAAAATTCTGCAACTGTAAAAAGGCTCTAAATCTAGTCTTATCCAAAATCAAATAGATTTATTTATTTATTTTTAATTTTCCGCACAGCTAAAATTTGTACAAAAGATGGACTTAACGTCATATGGCATTGGTTTAGAATGTTTTTAACACTCACAGTGTCATATTGGTATTCTTAAAAGATTGAAGACGTCACGCATCCATAAGAGACTAAGAGTTTCGCACGGTCGGACCGACGGCACGGTAGCTCAATTGGAAGACCAGTTGGCCCGGTTAGCCAGAAAGATGCAGAAGGTCAACTACGAAAAACGAAATCCGTCAATACGATTATCGTTTTTCGAATTGCTTACTATGTAACACTTCGGATCCGTCATCGGAAACGAAGCTCATTCTTTGACGTATTCATCGAAAAATGCTACTACGAAACCGCGACTGACAGGCGATAGATCGTATTTTGACGTAATGAGTTTCGGAAATTAACCTCAAATTATACGATAACTCTACACGTATCGTTTCAGAGTACTTTATCCAAAAAACAATGGAATTATGCTTGTTATGTATTTTCTCCTCATTGAAGAAGCAATTTTAGAAGAAAGTATCAAGAAAAGTAGAAGAGAGATTGGATAATTTTCACAAAATGTTGTTATAATGTTCCTGACTATGATGATGTTAGTTCTTCATGAAACATACAATATTGAAGCACAAATTGGAGAGTATATGCCTACTAAAGGATCAAAGTGTTGTGCCAAAACATAGTCCAAATACTTGCTTATCATGTATGTGTCACTGCTTGACTTCAATTAAGCTTACAAGATTGAACACAAGTAGAGTTCTATGGCCGTGCCAAGACATAGTCCAACACTTGCATAACATGTGTGTCACTGCTAAACTTCAATTAGGTTCACAAGTTTGAATCACAAATAGAAAGAAATATGCCTAACTAAAGAAAGTTCAGTCAAAGTGCCGTTCAAAGACATTTATTTATTTATTTTATTTACATAGTCCAACACTTGCATAACATGTGTGTGTCACTGCTAGACTTCAATTAGGTTCACAAGTTTGAATCACAAATAGAAAGAAATAAGCCTAACTAAAGAAAGTTCAGTCAAAGTGCCGTTCAAATACATTTATTTATTTATTTTATTTACATAGTCTAAGACTTGCTGAACATGTGTGTGTGTGTCTGTGTCACTGCTAGAGTTCAATTAAGTTCACAAGATTCATTTACAAATGAGAGAATATGCCTACATGGAAGCGGCACAGCTTGACTTGGGTCGTTCAAGTTTAGCATACCTTAAGAAAAAGTCTAGGATGAAGTTTGTACCTAGCAGACCTAACACCAATAAACTTGATTATTTATAATGGAACTGTTGTTAAAATGACAATAAATTAATAATTTTCAATCAAAATTGCCTTTATTTCCAATACAAAATACAAATCAGCCAAGTACAATTACATTAAGTTCAAAATATATCTAGTGTGTTGTTGCTGCCAGTCCATAACCACTCTGGTTAGCTCCGGTACAATATATTTATGTAACTACCACAGTCTTTATTAGAATTATAAAATGATATAACAATTAAGCTTGATTCCAAAATGTTCAACACATATCAGTAGAGCCTGGGTTAGCATAGTCCTTCTTAGTAACTTTCCTTATTATGTTTTCTGTCTGAAGTTAGTAGCACTGACACTGACTCATTGTGATTCCACATAAGACCCTGGAAATTTAAATTAATTACTTATTTTAGAAACATAAAATGCAGGTTATACTTCAGTAATGAATAAACAGTATGTCAATCACTTGTATTGACATTTACTTTGATGGTTTTACATGGAAGTAACTAATAAATAATAAGTACAAACTCAATCTGAGCACTTTTAGCAAAACCATTACGCTCATTCAACAAATACTAATTACTCAAAAATGTATTTGTTTAACATCTCAAACAAGAAGACAATACATTGTTATTAACGTTTACTTACCAATATTATTTGATGTATGTTATGTTTTCATACTTTATGTACAAAAAGCAGCCTTTTTCCACTATTAGGTTACCTAGTTTAGGTTATGTTTATGAGGTAAATTTTAGTTACATTGGGCATCTTGTTTATTCATCAGCAGGGCCATGCTAATCCTTCACGTCCAGGGAGACGACCCTCACCCCTTTTGTGACGTGCTGTGGGTCTTTATGACCTCTTAATCTTCAGGTGTTCTTATGAAGATGTGTCGTACTATTTTTGATGGTTTTTGTTTCACATACTTGGGTAACTTGTGAAATTGTTGCAATTACACAGTTACCACGTAAACGGCAATTTACAAACACTGATTAAACTTAGTTTGTGTTAATTTTTGCGAAAATAAAGAACAACAATAAACAATCTTTCTTTATAAAAACAGATGACAGCCCATAGACAAGCACAAGTCGTTATTTGTAGGTTTGGGATACTGGCTTTTGAGCCAACATTTGCCAAATAAAAGTCATAGATAGATGCATTTATTGGCATTTATCAATTAAAAATCAATCAGTTTAGCATTAGGAATGTCAAATAACTATTATTTAGACATTAGCTTTCTATCAAGGTACGGAATTATTAATTTTATTAAGATTATCGGTTTTTGGAAATAGTCCGATAAAAAACAACCCTATCATTCGTTCACGATACCGCTCCGAAATATTGTCTGTGGTTGCGATTGAACCACTTCGATCCGAAAGGGTTTCGTAGTAAGCCAAACACTGTCGTATCGTTGAAGCTTCGTTTCGGGATTGCGTATCGCATTTCGTTTTTCGTAGTTGACCTTCTGGTTCGAGTCCCACCCGTGCGAAATTTTTGGTTTCTTATTTCATCTTCTAAGTCATATCTCTCCCAGTCATACCTTTGGGCTAAGCCGAAATTATAGGTATTATTTACCTCAGTATTATCAGCTGACTCCATGACGCGCCGCAGTTGCTTCTCCAGCGCGGCCGCTCGCTCGTCGATCGCTTTCTGCTCGCGTTCAAGTGCTTCTAGCTCGCTTTGGATGTACGAGCCGGTTTCTCGAATCTGTGGGAAGATTAGGAAAACTAAATAATGGTATATGAAATGGTAATAATTACTTTCTAAAACATTTACCACCGCATCGCCGATACTCGACGATTTGCGTAGCCTTGTGTACGAAGGGTCTAATATGGTTGACAAGAGTGGTACATTTGTCTTTTTATAGAGGCTAATTTGACAGTGGCAAGGCAGGATATACAGGAATTAGGAAAGTATCCGTTAATAAAAATAGGAGGTAGATACTCAAAATCAGTAACTATTCAACTTTCTCCTATAAACATAGGTCGAAATACGACAGTAAAAATTGCCTTGCCATAGCTTCCCACGTACAGGACATTAGTTACGAGACTCATCAAATTTCTATGAAGAGTTGCTTTTTTTGGGAATATTTCTTTATTTACTTTCTGTAGCCCTCTTCATTTCTAACGGGTAGTTTTGTAACATTTTGTAAAGTTCGTTTTTGCCGCCGCTTGCCGGTTACTGATATCTGAAAGGATAACACACCAAAAAAATAAACTAAATTCCGGTTTTCACGGCTTGTCGGAAATTGTAAACAATTTTTTTAATAACTTTAAAGATAATATCAGTAAATCAAATTTATTTATTTATTTGATTTAAAAAGATTTTAGTGTACAACGATGAGTTACTTATGCAGGGTGTAATTTTTGTGCTTATTTTATTTAATGAATCATTTCGTTAAAAGGAAATGTTAGTATGGGTTAGAATGTTTTTAAACACTCACAGTGTCATATTTATATTGCGAATTGTATTGTATAGCGAAGCGTCATAATTTCCAAATTGAATTTATTCTGTAAAGAATAACTACTTGGCCCGCTGTTGCATAAACAGACGGGTAGATGGCGCTAACGTCACGCAATGACGTATACTGAGACCAAGAATTTCGCGCGGTCGGACCGACAGCACGTAACAGTTGGCCCGGTAAGCCAGAAAGATGCTGGTTCGAATCCCGCCCGTGCGCAATTTTTGGTTTCTTATTTCATCTTTAGGAAATGTTAGGATTGCTAACAACATTCGACAAGCAAAGCATAAAGGACTGTACAGTACCTCGTCCTGCTGCTTGTCGGGCGTGAGGCGCTCGACGAGCATGGAGAAGGACTGCAGCGGCGAGCGCCTCTCCTCCGGCGTGGGGCTGCGCGCGCTGCGGGTGCCGGAGCTCGCCCGCTCTTCTGAAATATAAACATTTAGAGCTTACATAGATGACATGAAACAGTTCATGGAGTATTATGTTTCACAGAACATTGACAATATTGCCCTTAACACGTTCCGGGACAGTGAACGCCTACAGGCGTGAAAACGATAAAACATCTATTGTGTCTGGAGTAGTGTCCCGGAACGTGTTAAGGTCGGACCGCATTTGCGCGACACGGCGCGTCACGGCACTGCGTGTCTAAATATTATCTTGACGCGCAGTGCAGCGCCGCCGTTATACGACATATGCCATATAAAATGACTAAAAGAATAATTAGACGCTTGGTGTCGCGCCGTGCGGTGCCGCGCAAATGCGGTCCGATTTTATGGATAGACTTCTTTTCGTTCAAAATTGATATGTTTAAACAATTTTTTTAGAATAAATTACTTTACATTATTACATAATTATTTGAAAAGTGGTTATGTTAAATTATACTTAGTTTTTTGTGCAAGTGAGTGAAAAAAATGTTTAGAGTTTAAGCTCGTTCAGAGATTTCAGAGTGTCATATACTATTTTCTTAATAAACAATATTTATATGAATGAGCTATTAATTTTAAAACAAAACTTCTATTAAACTTGTGTTTTAATGATTATTGGTAGAGTCATATTATTATGATGAATATGTAAACTTAAGAATATGTATAGGAATGTTCTCCCGCCATACATTTCTCTATAGTATAGATAGTGCCATCCACGAAGGCGCGCCCCACCACTCGTCCAAATCGTATAAAGTACATGTGTGCAAGCTTTTGAATTGAATTTGGAACATCATAATGACTAATGAAAGACAAGCACACTTCAAAAAATACACTCAAAGGGAAAGATGCTCTACTTGGATATGGTTTTAAGTAGGTATGGTTAGTTACTAGAAAAGTAATATATTATTTTTAAACTGCACAAGCATCATTTTTACTATTGACGTAAACGAAATACGTAAGAACGTTTTATAACATTTAAAAAAATGTTTAAAAACTTTCTTTATAAGAGAACCATCGGTCCACCGGGACTTCATACGCGTGAATTGTTTTCGAAGAATCGTACACGTACTCGTAGGTCCTAGCGTAATGTTTTATAGCCTTCCCCGATAAAGTTAAATCCCGGTAATATTATAAGTTACCACGTGGTTTTTTTTTTATTTAAAATTGTTTATGGTGTTTAAGTTACCATTATAATTCTTTCAGTAAATTTAATAATGACAGTAGATTATACCAGGTTTATTTTTTAGTACAACACACTGGGTTTTCCTTGACATTTTCAAAATAAATTAAGAAGAGCCACTTTCGTGACGAGTCTGAATATTTGAATGACGGCCGGCTCGCACTGACGCGCGTGTCTCCCCCCGCACCTTCCTCAATCAAAAAAAGAGTGGGGCGCGCCTTCGTGGATGGCACTATCTATAGGCAAAATGCGCTCGAGCAGCCGCGTGCCGGGGGCGCGAGATAACACTTTACCGCCTGCATCAAAAGTGCCACCCTAAACTATTTTCATAGAAAAAGTTTTATTTTCATCATCCAAATAGTTTCAGAGTTCCGCCTGAAGACTGAAAAAAAAATAGTATTTTATAAATGTATGGGTTTCACAGGGCTGAATTTTTAACCTGATAAAAAAGCTGCCTGATAAAATATTCAGCGATCCTTTTAAAACAGGGATTTTATATAAATACTTTAAAACATGACGTTTTGTATTAAGAGTAAATTATAAAAGCCTATAATAATTTTGTATTTGTAACCTCCTAAATCGCAAAATTGAATTAACAAATAACTTTTTCATCTCTCCTGTTCGGAAAATATAACTTTCCTGTGTAGATAGCCGGGTGGAAAATAGCTTATCCATCCCTAGGGTGGAAAGTAATTTAGTTTTAATTGACATGGCATAGAGTCAAGGCCTGCAGTCAAAGCTTGGACCAAAGATAATTGAGTCACATCATGTTATTAAAATAACAAACATTTTTGCTTAGCTATAAATTGAAAATCATATTGTGTATAATCAATTATGTATAATCGTTGATAAAAAATATACAATTTCTAATTTTAATTCAATTAATAATTAAAATATTTGGCTGCCCGCCATAATGCCAAGATGATTTTTTTAAATTTTATATTGTCAGTGTCATTTCAGGGAGGATTCGTCCAAAGCCGTTAAAACTTTTATAAAAAAAAAGAAATTATTTCTGGATTCTGTTATTCTCTGTGGAAAAAAATCGATCTATATTCTTTACAAAGATTTTAATTATTTTATATTTTCTGTTTTTTTGTACTCTGTTTTCATGTATTCGTGCCGTTATTCTTTCTAATCGTGTTAGGTGTTGTTAGTACTGTAAATCAACTGTCATATTTTGTTCAAAACTTGAGTTTTCCTTTCTCGCTGAACTACATAATACCTCACCAAGACATCTACAACCACTTTTGTAATTTTAATGTTTTCCTCACAGTCGAAATGAAAAATAGTATGTTTAACTCGGGTGAAAGCACCCATTTCACTCTCGAATTATTGGCGCTCTCACTTCGTTCAAGCGCCAGAAACATCTCGAGTGAGATGGGTCGCTTTCTCCCCTTGTATAACAATATACTATAACTCGTCAAGTATGTGTGAACGAGACACAATAGAAATTCCATTATTATGCGACTCCCGGGAGTCGTTTGATACCTGACTGATTACTTAAATTATACTCATTACATTACATTATTGATAGAGAATGGTCTGAGCATTAAGTCCGCTATTTGTACTTTCTGTACAAGAAATAATAAAATATAATAAATACATATTCATATTTACTTACAAAAGATCTATATATTAAATACGTATAGATTATTCCGTAAGTTCCTAAAAATAGATCAATAAAATATAGATTACACTTGGCTTCGAGCCGTGAATACATTATATCCCAGTTATACACAATATAACTAAGACTATTTAACAAAATAATAATAACTATAATTTAACCATCCATATCTCAAAGAATTAGCAAGCTGAAGTGGCAGTGGGCCGGTCATATCTCGCGAAGAACCGACAACCGCTGGGGTAAACGAGTTCTTGAGTGGAGACCGCGACTCGGCAAACGTAGTGTGGGACGCCCTCCGGCCAGATGGGATGACGATCTGCGGAAGACTGCAGGCAGATGCTCGATGCGCCAAGCCGGAGACAGGACGCTATGGCGCTCATTGGGGGAGGCCAATGTCCAGCAGTGGACTAATATAGGCTGATGATGATGATGATGAACCATCCGGTGAATGCTACTTTTAAGGTTTCAATTTCGACAGACAATGTTTGGGAAGATTCTTCTTTCTTCATATTTTTATGGCGTCCCTACATAATGTTTCCCCACATAATGCGACATTTGATCCGCCAATATATATAATAATCAAATTACAAAGTCAAGAAATTAAACATTCTTTCCGTACAGTTTGTGTTAAAATTTAAAACTTCCAATTGACATACTCTATGTGACTAAATTTTAATTGACCCAGCGAACTATGTTTTACCTACCTACTATGTTGTTTATAAAAAATTCGACCCTCTCACTGCTGCGCCACCGAGGCAGTTAGCATTTTAAAGCGACGGCTGCCTCGGAGGTCCCGGGTTCGATTCCCAGGACGGGCCAAAAATATGTACCTGGATCTTTCTGTTCAGAAATTCTCAGGGTAGCCCGGAGTTTGGAAGTTGGCGGTGTTTCACCCCCGTGCCTCGGTGCGCACGTTGCGCCGTTGGTCCTGCGCCTGATCTCTCTCCGGTCGTGTCAGATTGCTGTCCCATCGGGCTATGAGAGTGAAAGGAATAGAGAGTGCACCTGTGTTTGCGCACACACTTGTGCACATAATACGTCCCGCGCAGTCGGTTAGTCGTTGTGACTGGCCACCGTAGTCGAAAACAGCTAGGGGGACTATTATGTTTTTAAATAAATAATAAATAAATTGACAGGGCTCCGGCCCGCTATCGACGTGCGGGGCTTCTACGATAAAGGTCTTGTCGCCTAACCACTTTCAAACAAAAACCTTTGGACACATGAGTATATTTACCTGACCGATCCGGGCTAACCGAGCTCTTCCTGGAGCCGGGACTGGAATGCGTGGACTCGTTCCCGTTCGCGTTTCCGTTTCCGGTGCGCAGCATCGCGTCCAACTGCTCCACGCCACCAGCTGTAAACACAGAAGCCTTTGTATAAGTATACTTTAGTAGTGACATCTATTATCTACCACTAAAATTCATAAAGTCTTAAAAGATGAAATAAAAAACCAAAAATTACGCACGGGCGGGACTCGAACCAGCATCTTTCTAGCTAACCGGAATTTCACCAAGAATTTCGCGCGGTCGGACCGACCGCACGGTAGCTCAATTGGAAGAGCAGTTGGCCCGGTAAGCCAGAAAGATGCTGGTTCGAGTCCCGCCCGTGCGCAATTTTTGGTTTTTTATTTCATCTATTAAGAATAAAATATGACACTGAGTGTTCAAATATATTCTAAACCATAGTCATAAAGTCATAAAAGTCATTTATATCTGCATATACACCCAGTGGGGGCACTTATACACGTCCTAATATTAACCCTACTGCTTCGGGACAATTGTACGGACCGTGTCAGGCAAAAATATAGTTTTGGTAGAAAGCCATGACACTTTTCCCACTAGACCGATTCGTCAACGACCAACACCGTCGCGTGTCATGCACGGAGCGTATCAGCACCGACAACATACGCTCTCGCTCCATAAAACGGTGAGACGGAGCTGTAGATCCGTTCAGTGGGTGAAGTAGAGCGTATCGTGTTGCTTTTCGTGTCTGATACGCTCCTAACACTTTCATGGTATGGTGGGGTATAGTGGGGTCAGACCTTTATTCAGGTTATTTGTTATGTGGTACCACCGTTGTTTCAGATTTCTATAACACAAGTGCAATATATACTTACATTTTGGGCTCAGAGCAATGTACACCTACATTGCTCCAAGTATCCAATACTTGTTAATTTATATACCAATATTGATGTTACTTCAAAAAGACCAGTACCTTACTGAAGTTCACCACTTTTACTTTATTCGATTCTCAAAATAAGCTTAGAGCTTGTCTAAACTGAAATGACGCGCCCCACTTTCGCATTAACGCACACTACACACTTAAACTAGTCGACCGTGACGTAGGCATACAGGGGGGCAATTCACTTAGCGCAACATCACCACTGTGTTCGACGTCGAGCTTGAATTTTAGTATAGCTTGACGGTTCTAAATGCGCTGCTCAATGTTGAAGTAAAAGAAAATCGTCAAACTATATTATCGTTCTCGATGACAGCATTGTCATTTGCTTAGTGAATCGACATACAGATCTTAATTCGCGGAGCAGTCGACGCTCCCACACAGATGAAGTGACGTTATTAATATTTGCACTTACACATCGAAATCAACTAATTAAGAGGATCGTGTGCGCGCAAGCTATAAGCATAGAAAAAGAGAAAACGTTTTCCACCCCTTAAACATTGTCTGATTTTATCAATTTTTTTACTCAGTTTTTAGGGTTCCGTAGCCGAATGGCAAAAAACGGAACCCTTATAGTTTCGTCAAGTCTGTCTGTCTGTCTGTCTGTCTGTCTGTCTGTCTGTCTGTCTGTCTGTCCGTCCGTATGTCACAGCCACTTTATTCTGAAACTATAAGCGTCACATAGCTGAAACTTGGTAGGTAGGTGTATTTTGATCACCGCTTTCCGATTCAGATACAAAAAGTAAGAAAAAATAATATTTAAGGGGGGGCTCCCATACATGAAACTAAAACCTAAAAATTTTTTATTACTCAAACCTATGCGTGTGGGGTATCTATGGATAGGTCTTTCAAAATGATGTTGAGGTTTCTAAAACCATTTTTTCTAAAAGTGTTAGGTTTGAGATATAGACGCTTCCAAAGTGGTAAAATGGGCGTCCCCCCCCCCATCTAACTTTTGAACTAAGAAAGTGAAAATTTTGAAAAAAATATATGATGTAGATCTCAACAAAAACTTGCAACGAAAATTGGTTTGAAGGAGATCAAACCAGTAGTTTTTGAGATATTGCACATTTTTATCAACCGCAAATATAACTTTGTCTTTCATACAAACACTATGAAAAACAAAGTTATTTTTGCGGTCGCAATATATTGTGATGTTTTCGTTAAGTGAAAGTAAGTGGACCCTGAATTCAGTTAAGGGTGGCACGGAACCTTCAGTGCGCGGGTCCGACACGCACTTAACCGGTTTTTGACTAAAAAATCTTTTCGGAAATTCGTTACTAATCAAGCCCTAATACAAAAAATCGAAGACGTACAAGCTTTTTTCAGGATGTATGAAAACGAATGAGACCAAATTTTTCTCATTCCATAAAGGTTTACGGATAGGAAAACGTTTTCCCCTGCAGGCATATTCGACCGTAGCCGTTCGAAATGTATGAAAACTCGCGCTGAGATACGCCTGCACACGATCCTCTTAAGTAGTGGGGTAGTGCGTCATTTCAGCTTAGACAAGTACTACAAACATTAAAATAACTCACCTGCAGCAATTTCATCCATCAAAGACTGTTTGCTGATGATTTCTAGCGTGGGCCCGCGATTTCTAGACGGGGACAGCGGTGATGTCGGACTGTTAAAAGAAAAAAAACTATTAAACAATAATAATAGCTAAATACCAAGACCTTGCAATAGAATTAAAAACCCAATGGCATGCACAAACAGTTCACATAATACCCATAGTAATTTAAACTACAGGAGTAATACCAAGAAGTTTAAACCGAAACCTTCAAGCACTTGACATTTCTGACCGAATCGTACCCCTTATCCAAAAAGCAGTGATATTAAATACATGCCGTATCACCAGAAATTTTTTGTCTACTGACACTTCGATACACACTGTGTCGCTTGGCTGAAGCCCGCGTCACAAGTGTTTTACCCATTGTTTACCACGATGGAGGAAAAATAACATGTATATAATAATAATAATAATAAGCGGGCCTCTGCGTGTTGGCTTAGGCCCCATGTACGCCTTTTAAAGGTCCGGGACCCCATGGTCCTGAGATTGGAAAATAACCAACATAATAATAATAAAAACCTTTTATCTCGGACAGGGTCCATAAAAACTGTACACAAATTAAAATTTAAAAATTAAAATTAACACAAAACTAAATTAAAATTCAATTCAATAAAATAAAGTTAAACACAAAATAAAATTAAAATGCACTAACGCACAAAATCAGATCAATTTAAAAATATAAAAAAAATAATATTTAAAATATACTTAATTAAAACAATATTAGTCTTAACTAAAGGTTTCATTACAAATACCTGATTTCACATTTAATTTTGCTATCAGGATCCTACATTGAAGTGCCTCCGTGGTTTAGTGGCTAACCACGCTGGGTTTCAGGGCGTCACCATATTTGAGGTTCCAGTTTGGATTCCCGGTTTGGTCATTATAGATATGACAATTTCCTTCATTGTCTCGGGTCTGGGTGTTGTGGTTACATCATTGTTTCTTATTTGCATAACCCAAGTGCATTAACTACTTCACTTTGGGATCAGAGCAATTTATGTATTTGGTGACTGATACCTACACTTTTTTTAGATTTAAAATCTAATTACAATGTACAGCTCACCTAACAATACCAGCACGCGCGTCAGCTATCAGCTTTCTCGCTCTTTCACGTAGCATCGCTTGTCTCTCCTCTTCCGTCATTGGCTGTAAGTTGAAAAGTTACATTTAAACATGAGCGCCATGGTGGTCACCGGTGACGCTCAAACAAAATATTCTTCTACTAGCCTTTGCCCGCGACTTCGTCCGCGTGGAATAGTGACTTCTTTCTCCCGTTTTATACACATTTACCACTATATCTTTGCTTCTATTGGTCGTAGCGTGATGTTATATAGCCTATAGCCTTCCTCGATAACTGGACTATCCAACACAAAAAGAATTATTCAATTCGAACCAGTAGTTTCGGAGATTAGCGCGTTCAAACAAACAAACAAACTCTACAGCTTTATAATATTAGTATAGATTGTGTCTAGTTTCGTGGCAGTCAAAGCCCTCAGTAATCGCCTCGTTTTATGGCATTTTAAGGGCATGTTTCAAAATCTACAAGTAAGCATTACCCAATAATTTACAATACATTCCGTATTACTACAAATTACAAACAATCCGAGACTTACTTAGCAGTGTGAAACAAGCCTTAAACATGGTTATTTGTTCTACGGAATCCAACAAAGCAGTCACAAGAGTTGACATTCAATATGACACGTTGAATACATAACATGGAATAAATAGCTGTGTGAAAAATAGCACACGTTATAGAATTATGCTTCTTTTTAGGGAATTTTACTTTAGTGGATCTTAGATTCAATAAAACAAGTTTTACATACCTTTTTGTTAGGACTAATCTCTCCATTTCTTAAACCATTTTCTTTCATCGCTTCCCTCTCCTCTTTTTCCTTAGAAGCTTGCCGCCTCAATCTATCCTTCTCTCTCGCCTCTCTTTTAGTCGCTTCGAGCAGCTGTCTCGCTCGCTCTTTCAGCTCATCGTGTCGCGACAACAATTGCTACAGTTGGTTATATCGCGGGCCAATCAGATTCAAGCACGGATATGTACCGGCCAATCAGAGCGAAGCGCGGCAAACGGTCGTCCAATCGGGTCGAAGCGTCACGGATATCGACCAAACAGAGCGAAGCGTTCGAACAAGCGTTGCAAACCACACGCATTCAAGCCGTTGATGATGTAATGGAAAGAAATGGGTTTTAATGAGTTACTTGAAGGGATATAAGCTTATGTATTGGATTGTAAATGGCAAATCTTATATGAATATAATGACTTAAAAGATATTTCGATTGGTAAATATTTTCTAGATATAAATAAGCGTAATATTTATTGGAGTATTATTATTTGTACACAGCTCATAATTATAGAGACGATATTAATGATAATTTTACTATGAGATTTCAGGAAATAGCAGACCATTACAAACTTTAAAAGCTAGCATTGAACAACGGTTTTATCAATCTAAAAATGGCTTTTAAAAATTATGTCAATACTCTATAAAATCAGCAGTTTCTGTTAAATAAGAGTATGAATGAGCAAACAACTGAGATCGGTATGATTAAACCAGGTTTTATGATAACCATATTCGCAAATCAAATACGTCACTATAACTCAACAATGCTATGAACGTTACAAATAAGCCACAACACTAAATTCTCTTAAATCTGGCTAGACGTGGAAACAAAATGGCAATAACTTTTCATTAAAATTTTATTTAATGAAGAGACATTCTCAAGCAAAGAGATTAAACTTTGAAATATTAATTCTTTATATTTAACGCAACAAAAATCAGGTCCATATGATAGGTTGGATCATCTAATGTCAACTAATGTTTGTAAACTTAAATTGCTGACAAACTTCATACAAGCCTCACAGGTTAACCTTTGAAAAGATTTTTACATCATAATTTTAGAACATATTTTTTTAAAAGGTTTATAGATAGACGCTATCTAATATATGTCTATGGAATAGAATCTCACCATTTATGTTTAAACATCTAGCCACATCCCAAGCTCACTCCCTCAACCAACTTACCGGCGTAGGCTTCGGCAGTTCCGGCGACGGCTTACTGTCCGTCCGGTCCGGTTGCCGGTCGTCCGGGTTTTGATCCGGGCTCTCAACCGGGTCGGCCCGGTCCGGCGTGGTGAGCGGGTCGGTGAACGCTGGCTCTATTGTCGGCTTTGGTGCTTCGAGTTTTTCTGAAAGATTATGACATATTGTTCAAATTTTTTGGGTATCATATAAGCTATCACCAATTTAATTAGTTTTGTGTTTCTTAAATAATAGGGTTTGTCCTCAAAATAGTAGATCTGTCACCAAAATGTAGTCACCAAACAATGCAAAATCAGTTCCACAATAAATCACCTAAAATCCTGAGATATAAGGTCTAGTACCAAATAAATGTTTTTGTATGTATTATAATAGGTGTGTCCTAATAAGTATTTAAGCAAACTAATTTAAAGAGATCACCAATAAATCATATTTTATGTTACTAGAAAATTGCATTAAGTTCAAATAAAAAATTAGGGTTGTCATCATCGTTTCAACCAAAAGATTCTGCTACTTAACTAGACTCCCAAGGTTCTAAATTTCCACTGGAAGTATAAATTATATTTAAATAAAATTTTTAGCAGTACATAAAACAATTAAAGTCAAAATAATCAATATTTATTGTTTAAAATAATTACCACTGAACAATCAGCGCTGGTTTAAAATAGTAGATAAAACACTTAATTAAAGTTAAAATAATCAATATTTATTCTTAAAAAAGTTACCTACTACCCATCGTTGAGGCCGGATTGGTCAATTTTTAAAGCGCGCCAATTTGTCTCCGCCCCTTTGATCATTTTTTCATTAAAATTATAAATTGATGTATTAAATTGGTAACGAATACTATTAATTTAATATCTGAACGAAATAAAATGTTACTACTGTATTGGTGACAAAATATCAAATAAAAAGGAGTCGCAGTCAGGGATCGATAATCGATTTATTTGGTGATAGATCTACCATTCTGAGCACAGAGCTATTATTTAAGTAACAAAACTGTTATTATAAGAACGAAGTTTATATTCATGTAATGCAATATAATTTTATTGGTTATCGATCTCTTATTTTACACATATAAACATTAATTTGATAATTCATACCTGGGAACAATTTTTGTTTATCTGAGAACGAAAATATTTCGTGGCGATAGATCTATTTATTAGGTGATACAACTTGATGACAAATATTAATTTTGGTGACAGAAAATATAGTTCCCAAATTTTTTTAGTAAGTAAAAGCATCGGTGCTAAAACATACAGGCTGTTTTTGCAAGGGGGTGCCAAATTTTCGAAGGTGAATGAGACCATCAATATGAACAACTTTCACTATGAGACCATCTGCATCGTTCAAACCCTAACTTTTTTTTCTGCCTCTCCATACATTAATGTCATTGTAGCTGACTGATTTTGTATGGGGCACCTGAAATGTTATTTAAGATTTCGGCCATGACTCTATAATAAAAGTTGTTCATATTGATGGTCTCATTCTCTTCCAAAAATTTGGCATCCCCTTGCAAAAACATCCTGTATAAAAAATATTCGATTTGAAAAAAAAACTCAGTGTTCAACCATGAATTACTTAAGTAGTTTGTAAGTTTTGTGCGGCTTATGCCACTTGACCACAAAGCCCATTGTTCTCCCAATTTTACAATCTATACATTCATTCCACTATAATCCCAAAATTGTTAATTATAATCCTCCCTATAAAACGTTTTGGGGTGAAAGTGTTTTTTTTTTGTTTAGTGGCATGAGCCTTTTGTGATTACCTGATTTTAAATAAATCATTTCGTTAGAAAGGAATGTCAAGATTGTTTACAATATTCGCCAAGCAAATAAATACGGACTTCATGAACTATCAATGTCACCGCCATCTTAAGACACAAAACCGCTCGCACCTGTTTTTTTTTTTGTTTTCGTGTCGCCCGTTTTTGCATCGCGTGCGCAAGCAAATTGAAAGTGATTAAGCGTCAGGGACTTCAACCCTACTCACCAGTGTCGTTGCTGTTATTTTCAACGTGGTTCTGCTGCGATGGTGGCGCCGGCGGGTCATCTTCTTCATCAGACCCAAACGGATCTGTCAGCTCCTTACGAGTCATCAGTTTCTCCGGGCGGGCGGGGAGGGGCTGGGAACACATAGGTTTTGTTTGTAATAAACGTTTAAGTTGCGATGTAGATCTCAGACATAGGGAACTAAGTCTTAAGACTACGTAGATCGTCGATTCTTTTCACATCGAATGCGAGGTTCGGTTAGTTTGTCAATGATGGGCGCGACGTTAAAACTTCCATTTACATGTTCATTGCGCGCTTTGTCCAGCCGTGTTACGCCTCTATACAGGGTGTAACCAAAGGCTTAACGAAGCCATAAACCTCGCATTTAGTAAACTCAAACTCAAAATCCTTTATTGCGTGTCACATGGGTATACAGTTGACAATAGTAGGGTTTTAGTACATGTGACGCCCTGCAAGGGCGTTGCAACGATTAAATATTGTAATAAATTAAATTAAATTACATTACATTAAATTACATTACATTAAATTACATTACAATTTTACTATAATATGGCATGCTGATCATATGAGACATGATAGAGAAGATTCTTCTTTTTTGTTAATAAAGGTCATCCTCAAAGAATTCTGATATGCTGTAATAGCTTTTTTTGTATGAGAAGCTTTCTCAGTTCGCTTTCAAAATTTGTGATTTGGTCGATATTTTTAATGTAGTTTGGGACGTGGTTATAAATTTTAATCAACATTGAATGAGTACATCAAACCGAATCATATGTAACAAAAATAATCGCTGGGAAACGACTTTTATACTTTTCTATTCAGGCATTGAAATAAATGATTTCGTTATTAGCGCGCGGAGCGCTCAGGCGCAGCGACGCGTGCGCACACAATGGACACGCTTAGTTGTGTGCGTGATGGCACTAGCTGTGTGTGTGCGTCCACGCCACACCGCGCGATACATTGCGTAGTGCACGGTTTATGGTCTGTTTACGAAAAAAGTAATGAAATTTTTGAACATGTTTCTTAGATTTTGGTTTTAAAATCTCAGAAAAAAAAAATTGACTTTGACTGTCAATATCTCAGTAACGCGTCATTTCCCAGGTATGGTTTCTTCGAGGAAAATGATCGTATAAATGGGGGAAACACGTAGTTTTCGGCTTCGTTAAGCCTTTTGTTACACCCTGTATGTATAACTGACATATGATGAGATTGAATAGTTATATTTATCTCAAACACTCACCTCGATTATTGTCTTGGCGCGCGGCTTGGCCGGCGACAGAGCCTTCAGCAGGGTCCTGGACTGCTGCAGGAACATGTCTCGGACATCCTTCGCAGCGGTGGGGGACGATGACTTGTCGGGGGTTGAGCGCTCTTGGGAGTTGCGGGACTCCTGCGAGTCTTGAGACCTGGGAATTGGGAAAAATATTGAAGTTTTTAGCAATGTCGAATAACAAATACGCACTAACCTACGAATAATTCGAACATGGAACATAATTTCGTATAAAATAATAATAATAATATGCGCCCGACAATTGTCTGGTTTCGTGGTAAGGAATATTCCTCCTTGTGTTACGAAGTACCAGACAACGATTATGACGGGGGCTTCTCCCATAAATACATAGACAAATATAACATCCATGACTTAGGTACAAATGTTGTGCTCATCACACGCGGGGTGGCTCTCGTCTCCCCCCGCACCCCTTTGTACCGCAGGCGAGGTCTCAATTTCGCATGCCTAATAGCCATTAGTACCTACTGATGCTAATGTGGAATACCTATTCCACATATTTAGATAGATAACTCTTTATTGCACATAACATAGGTTAATTACATTTTTTTTAAAGAGGAAATGCACAATTTAGGCTATCTTATCGCTATAAGCTAGCAGAAACAATGATTATCTGGAACAGGGTAGCTTACAGCGATAAGACCGATGATTTAAAAGCTGAAGTAAATCATTTCTGATACAGCTTTTTATTTTTAATAATATGTTAAGTGGACTTTTCTGTTCTATCATTCAAGGACACAGTAAAATAAAATAAATCTACTATCCAGCTCGAAGGACCAAAAATTACAATTTTTATACGTACTGCGGTCGAGGCCGGTCAATAACGTTCCTAGATCGCCTCATACTGACTTCGCGGCTGAACAGCTCCCTTGGTAGTGACCCGTCTGTGTCGTGGCGACCCACCAGGTACGATGATTCCGTCTCGTCGTTACCTGCGAATAATAATTGAACATAATTCAGTAATGATTTAAAAGAATCAAGGCTCAAGGTCGTTGGCATTAAAATATTTAAAAAAAAACGGCTAAGTGCGAGTCAGATTCCCGCACGAAGGGTTCCGTATCATTGTCTAGGTAGTGTCATTTGATAAATGTTTTAAGTGCCTACCTGTTGCCATTATATTATTGATATCAAACAAAAAAAGCCAAAAAATCGCGTTTGTTGTATGTGAGCCTCTCCCGTGCGAATAAAAAGCAATATTTTACATAAAAATAAAGTTAAAATTAAAGTGACTTACCTAATTGCTCCACTTGTAACTCGTTACCCGTGAAATGCGCTCTCAGTTGGAATAAATATGTCATAATCTGAAAAAAGTGATGATTATTTAACTTTTTTCAGGAATTATTCGGGTGGAACGTAATGATTTTCTAACGCTACGCTTTTGGTCGAAGGATCTAGAACTTCAATCTAGAACTTCTCTGCCCCAACCAAAGTGAAATGGTAAGAAAGTTTATGAAAGCTCCAACATACCGCAAGTCGATCGGGCACGGGACGAGATAATACGTCCGCTGTACATAGCACGCGCGGCAAACCTAAGGAGCCACTCGCTTCTAGCGCCACTCGAAGATTCTTCTCCGCATCGTCTGGTTGCAGGCCGGAGAAGTCACTGGAGAAGAATAATACGATATTATAAGCGAATGAACATGAAAGTGTAAAGTTTCATTTACTACCGTAAGGCCCCGTTTAAATTACCAGCGCGTTTTTCTACTACCCGGTTATTGTAAAAATGGACCTGTCAAACCTGTTACAATCCGTTTTTCCTTGAAAGTCGAAAATTGTAAACAATATTTTCATAACTTTTGAAATAATGTCAGTAAATAAAATTAATAAACTATTTTATTTAAAAGATCTAAGTGTTTAACGATAACTGGTTTATGTAGGTTGTGACTTTTGTGTTTATCTTATTCTAAAATGAAATATTTTATTAAAAAGGAATATCAAGATTGTTTACAATATTGGACAAGCAAAGAAAAACAGACTTTACCTCCCGCTTCCCCGCTCCCCCACCCGCGTTCGTTGCTCCCTTTTCTCGACCGCAGTGACAGTGACATATCCATTCTTACGACAGGTAATAGGTGTTTAGCCAGATAAGATATATTCGTCGAATAAAATATAATATGACTAATTTGAAAACGACACCTATTTGTCAGCATCACTAAAAATGACATTTTAAAATCTTTAGTTTTATGCTTATTCAATTCATCTGACGTTTGAAAAATAAGCTCTTAATAAAATAAAACACTATCACTCACATAAGATCAGGTCTAAACCGGTGTATAATCGCGCAGAAAGCGAGCCCGGATCGGAAGCTCGTAGTGAGGTTGGTGACGCGACACGCCTTGTATTCCCCCGTCACCACTTGGCACCATTCTAGTAGATCTTGAACCTGCGAAAATAATATTTAGATGATAGCGGCTCTGCAGTTAACAATGTGGGAACCACATTAATTACAATATTTATTTACATTTACAATATTTATTACAACATATTTACAACATTAAACATATTTATTTACATAATATAATACTAAACACTTACACTAAAATATTTATTTATTATCTACAATATAGTACATTTCAATATAACACATAATACATTCATTCATCACACTTACACATAATCATTAACATAAAAATACTAAAACATAAATAAAATTAATTGCACGAGCAAACCCGCGCGATACTCGTAGTATGCGGCGAGCGTTGTATATCGATGCGCTATAGCTACGCGCGCGCACCGCGCACCGGTCGGAAGTTCGTTCGACTCCCGCGCGTTGCGAATGCTCGCCAGTCGAGTGAACATTGTCTGACGCATAACCCGTGCTCCTCGCCGCGCCGCCGATGCCTACGCGCTCGGTTACGTGATTCATATTTTAACGTTTTATTGTGCGCGTTCATCTTCTTGTGTTTTGAGCTATTGTACTGTGACTTCTACTGTGTTAATTCGTCTCTTTTATGTACTCCTTCTTCATGTTCTGTGTTGTGTAAAATAAACAATATTAACAGTGATTTGGACTTCATCACTTTAACTCCACACACACATATTAACCGGAAGTGGCCCAAGCACTTCCATACTGGTGACCCTCCGCAAGAACACACAGAGAGACAATGCCGAAAACAGACTACGAAGATTGCGAGGAGGAAAACGTCAATACGTTGCCACGACGTCGACCTGAAATCGCCGATGCAACCGAACAACCGCCGCCGCCCGTGCAGATTCGCATTCCGCCATTTTGGCCAGAGAAGCCGGCGATATGGTTCGCGCAAGTTGAAGGTCAGTTTGCAATAATGCGGATTACTGATGATGCGACCAAATTTTATCACATTTTGGCCACACTCGACAGACAGTACGCTGCAGAGGTTGAGGACATCCTTACCGGTCCAGCCGATTATGAGAGACTCAAATCCGAGCTCATCAAACGATTATCGGTGTCACGCGAGAACAAGGTGAAACAGCTGTTGATGCACGAGCAGCTCGGTGACCGAAAACCATCACTGTTTCTCCGTCACCTGCAACACCTCGCTGGACCTGGTATACCAACCGATTTTTTGAAGACGATTTGGATGAGCCGTCTACCCACTGGTATGCAACCCATCATCGCCTGCCAGCCGTCGTTGAGCTTAGATGCTCTAGCAGAGCTAGCCGACCGTGTCAACGACATTGCAGCGCCAACACAGCAGGTTGCAGCAGCAAGTTCTTCGCCAATCGACGAGCTCACGCGTCAGGTAGCAGAGTTGACCAGACAAGTAAGCGCCTTGTCCACCCAAGTCAACCGCCGCCCACGATCTCGAGAACGACGTCAACCTAACCAGCGAGGCCGTTCCCCATCACAACGGTCGCATTCAAACTACAGGCGTCATCCAGTTTGTTGGTACCACTACAAGCATGGTAGCCAAGCCAGAAAATGTGTCAAGCCCTGCGACTACAAGGCGACGGGAAACACTCCGGGCAGTCAGTAATGGCGACGGATGACTGCCACAGCTCACCAGGTCGCCTCTTCATCACGGACCGCACCACGAAGACCCAATTTCTGATAGACACTGGCAGTGACATTTGTGTATACCCAGTATCTGCGCTTCGTGAGCGCCTGTGTAAAACAAATTACCATCTTAGTGCTGCCAATGGTTCTACTATCGATACTTACGGTCACATTCAGCTTTATCTTAATCTAGGCTTACGACGCAATTTTCCATGGCGCTTTGTTATTGCTGATGTGACGAAAGCTATTATCGGTGTAGATTTTCTTTCTTTTTACCGTCTTATCGTTGATGTTAGCAAACAGAAGCTTATCGATAGTTTAACCAATGTTAGCATGGTGACATCTTTACCTAAACCTGATTGCCTTATATCTAGTGTCAAAGTCTCGACTGGTGGTAATAGTAGATACCATAAAATATTGTCCGAATATCCGGAACTAACACGCCCCGCTGGTACTCCGGGTATCGTTCGACACACTACTACACACCACATCCGCACTACACCAGGCCCACCTGTCTCATGCTCACCTCGACGTCTTGCTCCAGATAAACTCAAAATTGCCAAACAAGAGTTCGACGCTATGTTAGCCAACGGGACGATCCGTCCCTCAGATAGCCCATGGGCGTCGCCGCTCCACCTTGCGTCCAAAAAGGACAACAGTTGGCGTCCATGTGGAGATTATAGGTTACTTAACGCTCGGACCATACCTGACAAGTACCCAATCAGACATATACATGACTTTTCTCACAGTCTGACTGGTTGTACGATCTTCTCCACCATAGATCTGGTGAAAGCGTACAACCAGATCCCGGTCTTCAAGGACGACATACCGAAGACCGCAATAACTACACCCTTCGGTTTGTATGAGTTCCCGTCTATGCCGTTTGGTTTACGTAATGCAGGCCAAACTTTCCAGAGATTTGTTGACGAAATGACTCGCGGACTCCACTTTTGTTACCCATATTTGGACGATTTTTTAGTCTTTAGCAGGTCCGCTCAGGAGCACGAAGAACACCTTCATCAGCTCTTCAAACGCATGAGAGACTACGGCGTCCTCATCAACATTGCCAAATGCGTCTTCGGTGCTCCTGAAGTCACATTTCTAGGCTACCAAATCTCTGGAAAGGGTACCAGGCCGATTGATGGCAGAGTTCAAGCCATCACCGATTTCCCAGTCCCAAAGACCGTCAGAGAACTCCGTCGATTTTTGGGAATGGTGAATTTTTATAGGCGATTCTTGAAAAATGCCGCTCAAACTCAAACGCCTTTGAATGCCTTACTAACCGGTTCTGTTAAAGGTTCACATCCAGTCGCCATAGAGGGGGACGCACTTCAAGCCTTCAACGATTGCAAAAAGAGCCTTTGCAACGCAGCTCTGTTGGCTCACCCTGATACGCAAGCTAAGTTAGGACTGGTCACTGACGCCTCTGATACGGCGATAGGTGGAGTCCTGCAGCAGCGTAAGGAAGGAGCTTGGGAACCTCTAGCATTCTTCTCCCGTAAGTTGAGCCCGTCACAAACGAAGTACTCACCATACGACCGTGAGCTCCTTGCGATCTACGAGAGCATTAAGTACTTCCGCCATATGCTAGAGGCAACCCATTTCACGATCTATACTGACCACAAACCACTGTGTTACGCATTCCACGAGCGCAAAAGTAACTGTTCTCCGCGTCAGTATAGACACCTCGACTTTATCTCGCAGTTCACCACCGACATTCAGCACATATCGGGTGCTAACAACGTTGTTGCCGATACACTTTCACGCATCGATGAACTGCAGATACCAGTCGATTTCGAAGAAATGGCCAATCTCCAAGCCACAGACCCAGAGCTCGCAGCTCACTTGCAAGGCGAAACATCACTTCGCATAATAAAGACGAACGTGCCTGGTAGCCGTACGGAACTGTACTGCGACGTCAGTACACCGGCCCCCAGACCTTTCGTCCCGAAGCAACTGCGTCATCAGGTATTCAATTGCCTACATTCATTGAGCCACCCAGGACCCAACGCTACAGCCAAACTCGTTGCCCAACGCTTTGTCTGGCCGTTAATGCGCAAAAATTGCCGTGAGTGGGCTAAGGCATGTTTGAACTGTCAACGTTCAAAGGTAAGTAGACACGTCTCATCACCTCTAGGTACGCTGGACTTACCTTCTGCGCGTTTCAAACATGTCCATATAGACCTGATCGGCCCATTGCCCCCCGCTGGTGATTATCGGTATTGCCTCACAGCCGTCGATCGCTTCACGCGATGGCCGGAAGCTGTGCCACTTACCGATATCACCGCCGAAACTGTGGCCAAAGCGTTTGTCTCCTGCTGGGTGTCTCGATACGGCTGTCCAACCAACGTCGTTACCGACCGTGGAGCACAATTTCAATCGGCACTTTTCCAGCAGTTGTCCAAGTCCATAGGATTTGACCACCGCCGGACCACCGCATATCACCCACAATGTAACGGCTTGGTGGAACGCTTTCACAGGCAATTGAAAGCAGCAATCACCTGCCATGCCAGCTCCAACTGGGTTGAGAACTTACCTCTTGTTCTCCTCGGCATCAGGAGCGCCTTCAAAGAAGACCTCCAGTCCTCATCAGCTGAACTGATGTTCGGTGAGCCGCTTCGCTTACCCGGTGAATTTTTTGGCCACGATATTACCGGCTACACCACCGACATCACAGACTTTTCAGCCCGCATGAAATCGTTTGCCGAGAACATACGCCCAGTCCCAACTCAGCACCACACAAAAAACAAAATCTTTGTGTTCAAGGAACTCGCCACTTGCAGTCACGTATTTCTAAGGGAAGACGCGCTGCGTGGCTCACTCCAACCGGCCTATACAGGCCCGCACGAAGTGCTAAAAAGAGGTGCTAAGTACTTTAAAATTAGCGTCAAAAATAAAGACGTGACGGTAAGCATAGACCGCCTTAAACCAGCCTACTTACTGTCCGACGACACACCCACAGCATCACAAGACGCTCCATCACCTGATCTAGCATCATCACATGATCCACCTACACAAACCCACAGTAACAACTCTCCAGTGACAAAAACTACTAGATCTGGAAGGAAAGTTCGATTTCCTGATTTTTATCGCCCTTAACCAGGTCTCTGGAGGGGAGTGATGTGGGAACCACATTAATTACAATATTTATTTACATTTACAATATTTATTACAACATATTTACAACATTAAACATATTTATTTACATAATATAATACTAAACACTTACACTAAAATATTTATTTATTATCTACAATATAGTACATTTCAATATAACACATAATACATTCATTCATCACACTTACACATAATCATTAACATAAAAATACTAAAACATAAATAAAATTAATTGCACGAGCAAACCCGCGCGATACTCGTAGTATGCGGCGAGCGTTGTATATCGATGCGCTATAGCTACGCGCGCGCACCGCGCACCGGTCGGAAGTTCGTTCGACTCCCGCGCGTTGCGAATGCTCGCCAGTCGAGTGAACATTGTCTGACGCATAACCCGTGCTCCTCGCCGCGCCGCCGATGCCTACGCGCTCGGTTACGTGATTCATATTTTAACGTTTTATTGTGCGCGTTCATCTTCTTGTGTTTTGAGCTATTGTACTGTGACTTCTACTGTGTTAATTCGTCTCTTTTATGTACTCCTTCTTCATGTTCTGTGTTGTGTAAAATAAACAATATTAACAGTGATTTGGACTTCATCACTTTAACTCCACACACACATATTAACCGGAAGTGGCCCAAGCACTTCCATAAACAAGGCATTTATCGCACAAAAAAAATGTGTAAGGGCGATCTGCGGAGTTGGCCCATTATTTTCTTGTAGAGAACTGTTTCCAAAACTTAAAATTTTAACATTGCCAAGCATCTATATATTTGAGTTATGTATGTTTGTCAAAAAGCACTCACATTTCTTTACAAAAAATAGCGAAGTTGTAAAATTCAATACAAGATACAGAGATAAATTGGTTCATCCATTACATAAGAAGGCAACCTCTAACAAGGGCTGTTATTCAATGGCTATAAAGATATTTAACATACTTCCTACGGACATAAAATCATTGCCGCTTAATAAATTTAAAAATAAACTGTTTATGTGGTTGGTGAATAAGGCTTATTATACTGTCAGGGAGTTTTTTAATGACAAACAATAATTGTATTAATTGACATACTGAATTTCTTTTTTTATTAATTAGTTATATAAAATTAAATTAAATCTTTAAAATATTATGACTAGTAATAAGAATTTAAACATTTGCATGCTATTACATATGGCTGAATAGGTCAAAGCTCTATTTATTATATTATGACCATGTATTGTACCCTATTTATATGCAAATAAACATTTTGAATTTGAATTAGAATAATGTTCCAATTGTACCATCCTACTTTGATAATTACCGTGACCCAGGGTCTCCCAAAGTATAAGTCGCGACTGGTGGGTCGCGTGAATGTTGCGTGGGCCCTAGCTTGCTGTAGATGACTCCAAGGTTACCAAAATTATGTCCCGTGGTTGTATACAGGGTTCAGTGTTAGGGCCTATTTTATGGAACCTTGTTTTGGATACTCTGCTGAACATGCCCATGCCAGAAAACTGTCACTTACAAGCTTATGCAGACGACGTTCTGTTGATAGCCCACTCTAAAGATATTAGAATACTCGAGTACAATGCTAACTCTGCTCTTAACCAGATTTTCAGATGGGGCGAAAGCGTCAAGCTGGAATTCGGACCCGGAAAAACACAGGCGATAGCGTTTTCTACAAAAGCTAATAAATGTAAACTTCGTATGAATAGTCAAAACCTCACATTTACAAACAAAATTAAATATTTAGGCATTATACTAGATAGTAAACTCCGTTTTACCAGTCACGTAGATCACGTTATTGAAAAAGTCAAACTCTTATATACAAAACTCTCAATTTTTGTGCGACCGACTTGGGGCGTAACCGCGGAGAACGTCCGTATCATTTATAAACATGTCATAGAACCAATAGTGTGTTACGGGGCGGCCGTTTGGTCCTCAGCTCTGAAATACAAATATGTGCAGTCTCGCCTGCTTTCACTACAAAGAGTTTTCGCTATTAAGATCATACAAGGCTTCCGAACGGTCAGTACGGTAGCCTCTATAACCCTTGCAGGACTTGTACCTCTACCAGACAAAATAAATGCAGTTGCCGACATTGAATCGTCCAAGCTCACAGGAGTCTCCTCGTTTTTACCTGAGGATGTGCCACTTGAGTCACTCTGCTTGCCGTCTGAACTTCTGCATCCAGCAGAGAGAGTCGGCATTGAATTTGCCGAGATATCCTCTGCCTCTGACCTCTCTGGGATAGAAGTTGATACCACCTGGCGTATATATACAGACGGCAGCAAGCATGACGGCCGTGTTGGTGCTGCTTTTGTAGTGCACAAACCTGATAGTGGATCAGCAGTTAAAAAGTTTAAATTGCATAACTGTTGCTCTGTTTTCCAGGCGGAGCTTCTTGCCATCCGCGAGGCTTGTTGTTATATTGCTCAAGAACCACTAATCTCCAAGGCCATTGTTTTGTCTGATTGTAAATCAGCCTTGAGTGAACTTCAAAACCCAGCAAGCCGCAATCGTTTCGTCGTTGCCATCCATAAATCGCTGAAAGGACTACGTGACTCAGGCGTTGAAGTGAATCTTGCATGGACTAAATCACACATTGGCATCAACGGTAACGAAGAGGCAGACGAAGCTGCGAAAGCCGCCGCCAATCTCCGCAAGTCTCCAGATTTTGCAAGCATTCCAATCAGTCACATTAAGTGGCTGAATAAGCAAAAGTGCGAAGAAGCAGCCGAACAATTCTATTCGACTCCCACCAAATGCACATACACTAAAAGTCTGCTACCAACTTTCTCCCAAATAAGAGACTACTTAAATCTCGTCACACCCAGATTTGCACTCACTCAATTTTTGTCGAATCATGGATATCATCGAGAATACCTTTTCCGATTCAAGATCGCTAATACAGACTCTTGCCCGTGCGACGACACGTCTCAACAATCCTTCCAACATCTCCTGACAGAATGCCCACGATTCGCCTCTAAACGCTCCGACCACATAATCATTTGCCACATCCATAAGCTCAACGATCCTTACAAACTCTCAGACGTGGTCTCAAAAGAGGCCACACTTAACAGTTTTAACAACCTACTCACATTCATAGTTTCCGAATTAAAGAACTTCAATAAATAATCCCATCTAAACCAATGTTGACCTTACAGTGTAATCCGATAGCACTGTAAGCTCATTATACACTATTGAGATTTAAAAAAAAAAAAAAAAAAAAAAAAAAAAAAAGACACACCACCAACCGACCGAGCCATACTCATATTGGTAACGGTCCAATTTCCTAGAGGTGGGTCCGAGTTTGTAAACTTGTATTAGCTGGGTCGGAGCAAGACACCTTTGGGAAACACTGCCGTGAACTATGTTGTTTTTTTTAATTCAAATCAAATAAATTTTATTTGTGAAACACAGGTCAATTTTGATATTTTTCATATGGAATATGATATTTGTTTGAAGAGATCATAATTATGTTGCGTTTCCACAGAAGCTAAGTGGAGCGAAGCAGAGACGTGTAAAATTGACCAATTATGTTGTCATTTCATTTGAACAATATAAACTCAAGTGGCCTGGCTCAGATGACCCTCTGACCAAAGACGCAGCGTAGTACGTCCACCGACATAGTGGACAGACGAACTTGTAAAGATCGTAGGATCACACTGGATGCAGACCGCGCGATAGGTCTCTGTGGAGAACGTGAGGCAAGCCTATATTCAGCAGTGGACGTCCATGTTTTAAACAAGGTTTGAACAAAGTTATCTGAACGAAGAAAGTATCTTATAGTTAGAAATTAAGATTTATAATTATACTTACAGGAGTTTTATCCTTGTCGGTCTTCAACGGCAGCAGCCCCTCGCCCGTCGGGGTTTTGTCAACGTCCTCGCTCTCGTTGTCGTTGCTGTCCAGGTTGATGCTGCTCAACGGCGTTTTTAACTCGAGCGGCTTGAGATTGCGCTTCGCTATAGTCTTTGGTTTGAATATTACGCCTTTTAGATCGTCAACTTTGGGCGTGGAGGAGAATTTTGGTATCTGCGGACAAGATTTATACTGTTATTTATGTTGTTTTACTTGATAAATCTAAATGGACAAGAATTTTGTTAAAATTAGATAAATTACATTTAGTTTTTAGTAAAAAACTACATTTAACTTTTAGGTAACCGGTAGCGATTGTGTATCACATATGACTCATGTATTAAATACGACTCATGTATCACACATGAGGCATTTATTTGTTTAAAGACTTTATTGCACAAATCATGGTGTACAAAGGTGGACTTAATGCTAAAAGCATTCTCTGCCAGTCAAACCTTTAGGTCATGCCTAGAGATGGCAATGGGTGCAGCGAAAATAATAAAAGCATATGTATCATATTGTACGACTCATGTATCACATATGATTTATACAACAAACATGAGTTTAAATACCTCAGTATTAGGCTTCTCAAATATCCTTAGCTCCTCAGGCGGATTGGTAGGCGTGTCAGGAGCGATGGGCGTGGCGGGCGCGGTGGGCGTCCGGGAATCGAACTTGAGACTCTGCACGCTGTTGGGAGTGGCAGCGACGTCGCTGTTTGTCAGGCTTTGAGTCATCTCTTCCATTTGCTGTCGGAGGTCTAACATCTGTAAACGTAAAAAAAAATGAGTTGTTTAAGTTATGTTCGTGTTTAGAGCCAATGTATATATTTTTACTTGAAACCAGAAAACTAAGGCCACTATTAGGACTTTTATTTGGAAATTTATATCTGAACACAAGAATTAAAATAGGAAATTAAAAGTAACAACATAATCAAAAAGCTACCATCTGAAAAAAAAATCTGTTGTCTGGAAGAAATCGATCCTAGTGGTAAGACCGCCAAAATTGTACAGTTGTTTGCAAATAAAGTTGTTATTGACCTATGTGATGTGCAATATACGGTTATCTTATTGCAATGACATTTAAAATTGTTGTTAATTTTTGCTTCTCCCGTATGAAAACAAAAATAGCAAAGCAAAATGTTATTTATGACTCGTTTTCAGCAATGTATCCAAACTCACCTGTCGAGTGGAATGATCAGAGAGCGTGTAGTCATCCTCATCTAAATCTTCAAGCACGGCGATATCAGAGTTGTTGTTGACCGACAGCAACGAAGCTAGGGACTGCATGTCCTCGTCACTGTAACGAAATAATATCTTATTTTAAACTAGGAAGCTACTAAGGGACGATTATTCAAACGTCAGATGAAGCTGATGATTTTTTCCCACTCCACCGTACCATACCATGACCGTAATGTAGAAACGTGTCAGGAGGCCTACTACGAAAAACGTAATCCGTCAATATGATTATCGTAATAATAATAGTAATAGTCCCCCTAGCCGATTTCGACTACGGTGGCCAGTCACAAGGACCAACCGACTGCGCGGGACATATTATAGTGCACAAGTGTGTGCTCTAACACAGGTGCACTCTCTATTCCTTTCACTCTCATAGCCCGATGGGACAGCAATCTGACACGACCGGAGAGAGATCAGGCGCAGGACCAACGGCTTTACGTGCTTTCCGAGGCACGGGGGTGAAACACCGCCAACTTCCAAACTTCGGGCTTCCTTGAGAATTTCTAAACAGAAAACTCAGGTACATATTTTTTGGCCCGACCCGGGAATCGAACCCAGGACCTCTGGCGTAGCCGTCGCTTTAAAATGCGACTCTCTAACCGCTGCGCCACCGAGGCAGTTATTATCGTATTGCGGATCCGAAGCATTTCGTAGTAAGGATTGCATACTAAAAATGCTTCGGATCCGCAAAACTATGATCGTATTGACGGATTTCATTATTCGTAGAAGGCAGTGAGGCACGAAAACACGATGTGCCCTACCTTGCCCACTAAACGTATTGACAGCGTTCTGTTTCACCGTTATATGGAGCGAGAGTGAGCGAGATCGTATTTTGCCGGTGCTGACACGCTCTGTGCATGGCACACGCCACTGGTCAACAACTCAATAGCTACTGAACAGCTGTCGGTTAGTAATTGAACAATATCACTTACGTACAGTGAGCAGTTATTACTTCGTCAAGCAAAAAAATCTATCAAAGGTCGCAGACTCGCAGTTCGATGACAGGATTTGAATGTCGAATTTGAAGCGTTTGTATGCGTTGATGCCAAATGGCATCAAATCAAAGCGCAAAAAAAAATTGTTCGTGGTGTCCACTATACGCTAGTAAAAGTAGTTCAATGCTCACTCGCAACAGCTGGCCCAGTATTCAGGACAACCACAAGTATCAACATACCAGCACCCGCTGCATGGAACATCGATAAACCCGTTTGTCGCGCGTTTTACCGCGTCTACCTAGATAATTTATCTCCACGTGCATGGTACAGTCTTTTAATATATCTATAACGCGAGGTCGTAGACAATTTGTCTCTAGTGCGTAATGGCTGCATTATGGCTGCCGTTTTTTATACAAGTTTGACAGTTTAGGAAAGTTAGCATCGCGTCAGTTATATCGACATCTTGCGATCGTTTATATACCTATATCTATCTATACCGCGTCGCGCGCGACGCGACAAGCCAACCCATGCAACGGGTGCTGTGCAAGTCTAGATTAGCTCAATTCTGGATGAATACATCAGCGTTGTTATGTGGCAACCTATTTGCCACAACCTTTTTGATGCATATTCACATTTTACTTTTTCTGACATTTGTCAACTATCATTACTCTTTTATTTCCTTCCTTCATTGTCTTCTAAATTTTTGATACACATTTTACTGTACATATTCGTTTTATATAAATATATCTTTCATCATACCTATCTTCGAGTGTTCTTCCTACATCTACCACGCAATCCATCAATTCGATCATGTGGCGGGGCTTAAACTAGCTCCCCACAGTTACATCTTTTTCAGTTTCTGTGATTTTGATAGAGGCATGAAGATTATTTCATACTACTAAGGACAAAATCAAGGACTTACGTAGCTCGTCCCTCCCTCAGCAACACGGCGTGTAACGTCACATGCAACGCGGCGGACTTGGCCTTCCCGCCGGCCGGCTCGAGCGGCAGCTTCAGCGTCCGCGACGTCGGCTCGAGGCTAGCGTACGCGCGCATGTTGATCGCGCATGACGCTATGCGCCGCCGCTTGCCGGTCACTGACACCTGAGAGGTGCCAAAAAAATTTTAAACTACAAAAGGAAACGATGCAGGACTCAATGATTTTCTTAATCTTCATGAAAGACGAATTTTTTTTTCACTAAGTAAAAAAAGTCGAATGAAAAACTACTAATTACTAACCGCTAACTATACTCTAAGCAAAAACCAGTTATTATTTATTCTTATGAAAATGGAATTAAAATTATATTTTAAACAACCCCTAAGATTTTAAGATACTCTTCTTTCAGCAGACAGAAAATGCAGTTGTTTTGTTAAAAGACCAACAATTAAGTACAAGTTTTAAAAAATAGTTTTATTTATTTATTTATACTTTGTGGTTGTGCACAACCACAATTTGTACAAAAGGTGGACTTAACGCCATATGGCATTCTCTACTAGTCGTACTTAGTTAATTGGATATAACGACAAACTACGACAATTCCATGTTTACTAGTAACTCACATCTTCCAAAACGAAGGTCCAGTCCTTATCCTCCAGCTCGTTGGTGCGCGAGTCCTTGAACAGAGTCACCGCCACCGTATGGTTCACGGGCACTGTGAAGATCACTGATCCCCTGGGAACAACACCTTCAATTAATCCAGAGTTACATGTTACTAGTCCTTTGCACGTGACTGTAGGTGCAAACGCCTATCAGAGGATGTGACGTCATGCCTTGCGCCATGGCGGGATTTTTTGCTGTCATTGACAACTCTTCATAGTATTTTGCTGTCAAAAATACTTTCGAACTTCCGCCGTGACGTCATGTAGTACGACATGACAGTTCGAGCGTTTTTGAGACCCATTCTTTATTTTTTAAATCATAATTAAATCATGTAAATGTTGAATATTTTCAAAAATATCAAGGTGTTTGATCAATATATTTAGTTACTAATGTGAGGTATTAACTTGTTTTTGAAATTTAGTCAACTAGCCTATTGTCAGCAAAAGGACGTCCACTGCTGAACATAGGCCTCCATAGGCAGCGTAGGGCGTCCACTCTTCACTCCACTCATCCCCGGAATCATCATATCATCTTCATCTGTCCGAAAATGTTCCGAGACCTCATGTACGTGAACGGTGTCAATGTGTGCGTCACTCGAGCGCGCGTTGTCTGTAGATTGACTTCTGTTACTGGTGTGATCCTGTTGAGTTGTCGCCCTACGCTGCGCTTTTGGTCCAAGGTTATCCGATCTAGAACTTTGTCGTTGTGGGCCATGAAAAATTTGAGACGTAGATTGTGGATTGTTAAATAATTATAAAAATATTTCCTTCGGATGTTGAGTGAGCAATCTCGCAACATTGATAAAGTCACGCAAACTACGCGTATAAGAAAGCACTTGCAAAATTCAACAGGCTTGCAAATGTGACGGTTGCCGAGTGGTATAGGCATTCGCCCGGATAGCGTAAGACACAGAGTTCGATTCCTTGTCGAACACAGTTTCATTTTACAAGTGTAATTAAAAATATTAAGTTTGTATAGAGACAAACCACTATAAAAACATAGAAAATGTAGATAAGAATGTTACTTGAGCGGATCTTTGAGTGAGGGCTCCCATTCCTGAGGGTCGGTGACCACTCGCCGAGACCGACGCGTCCAAACTATGCTCAGCTTGTTCGGTTTCCTGTAAAAATAAGGAAATTGGTCAAGTCATGATCTGACGTCTCATTGAATTAATGAGAGTGAAGGAACAGAAAGTGTACTAGTGTATTGTGCAAACATTTAGCCACGACAATTTCTCCTGCGTACCTGACCTATCTCTGTTCAAAAGGCCACCCATTATCGTAAATCGGTAGGAGAAAATTATTATATTTAAAAATTGACAATGAAGAACCAACCGCTGATTAAGTGACACGTTACTTCTGAGCTTTAATTTTAACTTTGATGTAATTTAGGTACCATTAAATAAGGCAGAAGCACAGCGCAAATAAATACCTTACCTTTTGTAAAACTACGTGTCGGTACAGTGACAGAGAGCGTCAAAGCGGTTGACATAAATTTTTGGCGTAATTTATTTATCTATAAACAAACCCCCTTATTCATAATAACTCAAACGGTCTTTTAAACCTGTTTTAACTATTACACTGTTTTGTCTCATTCTTCCTTGGCCCTGTCATCATTTGACAGAAAGTGACAAAACATTGTAATAGCTAAATTAGGTTTAAAAGACCGTTTGAGTTATTATGAATAAGGGGGAAAGTGTATACCGACTGATTACAATTACAATCAAAACATGCATTTAATACGAGTATAACTATTTATATACTCTTAATCCATAAATGGTCCATAAATGCAGCGTGAGTCATTCTTGTGACCGCTGAAAGGACCTTAAATACAATTAAAGAAAAGAAAGTCCGTAAAGTTGAACACAGAGAAAAAGCTAAATAAACTTGATGATATTTCTTTTCATAAATTTATAATGTTACGAGTACCATTTAGGCGTGGTCTCGAGCTCGATCCGGTGGTAGGAGGCGGTGTACTGGAACTTGGCCGCGCGCTTGTTCACTCGCTGCAGCCGCTTCCACACCGACGCCATCGCTCACACTGAAACAACAAACACATCGTCAGTAACCCGCCTCCCACAGCTGGGCAAAGGCCTTACCTCAAGTATGAGGTGGTATGAGCCATACTCCACCACGCGGGCTCAGTTCGGATTGGCGGAGGGGTGTTTGCAAGGCAAGCGACCAACCTTGCTGTCAGATTTTGTCAAGCCGCCTTTAGGGCCTCTAAACTAGGCTAACGACTAATATCAACCGATATAAGCCGGGACCAACTGCTTAACGTGCCTTCCGCAGCACGGAGAAGCTTGTGATATACGTCACTTCACTTATATGGCCGGACTGGTCACCCATCGAAACACCGCGCCGTAAGTTGCTTAACTTCGGTATCACTACAAAGCGCTGCCACCACTGCGCTGCGTGCCCTTACTACGCCACAGGAGACCGAAGCCCCATAAAAAGCAAACTTTAAAAGTAAAAACCGCTGCGGCAGAACGACACTGGGGCGGTTTTCAGCCGTCTACTTGTGTAAAATGTCTTATTACATGTTTACTGTATGTAGTGTGCGTGTACCTAAACATATTTTCAACTTCATGTATACCCTCCTGCCGGCAGGTCATAGCAGGGGGTTACATGGGATAGGACTCTCTTGTCCGTTGAGGTTTACCCACTAAAACCTCTGCATATTATTTCGGACCTCAAGAATGGAATGAAATTAGAATCCAAGTGATTAGGAAGATTTTTATTGAACTACATGACGGTAGACAATCAGCGAATCGAAGAAAAATGCATAACGATCGACACTCAGGTCTTCAGGTCACTTCAGGTCTACAATAAAACTACTGAAAATTCGTTTCGTTTAATTAACTTAGGTACCCACTAGGTTTTAACTGGTTTTAACGATTCAACTATCCTTGTAGGTACGTCCCGGTGGGTACCATCATTGTTTTTATGAAGGTAGCTGAATCGATGAAATGAAATGAATTTAGGAATTTGACTGAATAAAGCAACGGAAAAGAAAACTGCAGGATAAAACTAAAAATGAGACGCCTCGTTCGTTATTAAAAAGATTTTGTTGTACGCACCTTTTTCGATATTTCGACACTGTTGAAAGCCCCATGACACTAGAGGAAAAGATTTCTTGCATTACAGGAACTACTTATTCTACGCTCACAATAGTCTCACACTGCATTTATGAGGATAAAACGAGGTATATAATTTTTTTTCGTTCGATTACCCGAATAAACTTAATAGTCACTACTTTCAAATAACGCGTTTGAACTCGTTTTTTTTAAACAACACGTAAACCGTAGCAGTTTTTTTACACAGTTATCAAATTAAGAAATATTAAACAATTAATCCGAACTTGTATTTAGTCGTCGATTATAATTACGGATACTAACGCGAACGCCTTGATCACGGAATAACTGAAGTTGAAGGTAAAATGTTTTAGCGGACGTATTGTCGTACTAGCCCCTCTGTTACGATAATATTTTTATCGGTAAGTTTTCAATCGGTTATGAATCGGGGTACTTTCCTACCTCGCTATAAATGGACGATGTTTATAAATCTCAGATTATACGTACAGATCAGATATGATACAAATACCGCATAGTAACGAAATAAGCTGAAAATATATTATATGATGAGTCATTTTACTCAGTTTGCTATCTAAACATTTACTCGTAATATATAATTGATAACCGCTTGAGGCAGGAAATCGAACCAAACGAACTATCAAAACATATTAAAGTAATGCGCTCACCTGTAGGGTAAATTAATGTATGAATTTTAGCCGCGTGAATTCATTATAAATCGGCACCGTACCTGTAACAAACAATGCATTTTGTTAGGAAAAAATAAAAATGCTTCATGATACTCTTCTGTCTAACCATAGTCTAACATTAAACCTATCTAATGTACTAACATTACATCTACTATGTATGGTCGTAATACAATATTGGTATCAATACTCAAAAGCGTTCCATCCACTCCATCCATATAAGTGCACTGATGAAATAGGAACAAAAATAGCTCAAGTAGGTAGGTACTTCGCAGCAGACAAAGTTACATACAACCTGGACAATAACTCAATCGGTATCGCTTAAAATAATTTAACCCTTTACCCATCATGAGACTAAACAGATTGAAGATAACTGATTTGGAATTGGTTACAAATTAAAATGCGCGCCGTCTATAGCCGATACAAAAATAACTATGACACTAAGCTAAGAGGTCGTAAGATAAGTTACTTCAATGATTAAACAGAGTTAATTCGTTTGCATATGTGTGTATAATAATGCGAGTACATATTTTTTTTGCAAGAGATTTTCACAAGACTAGGGCATTCATCGCAATCTATGATACCAAGGATTGATGTTTTAATAACATTAGAGCCGACTGCCGCCATCAGTCAATTTTGAGTTAAATTATTATTCGGTTGCTACCTGTACTTTTTTATCATTGACCGACACTCGACGACATCTGAACCTTAGGTCAAATATTAGCTCTGGACTGTGTGGGTCTAAGGGTAAAAACATGTGAATTTGCCTGTAAGCATCCCACTGCTGGGAAAAGCCCTAGCTCAAGTATGAGGTAGTATGAGCCAAACTCAACCACGCGGGCTCAGTGCGGATTGGCGAGAGATGTTTCTAAGGCAAGCGACCAGCAGCCTTGCTGTCAGATTTTATCAAGCCGCCTTTAGGGCCCCTGGCAAGGCTTAACGACTACTATCGATATTAGCCGGGAACAACTGCTTTATGAGCGGTTTATACGTCACTTATATGGTCGGAATGGTCACCCATCCAAACACGACCGCGCGTAAAGTTGCGCGTAAACTTCGGTATCACTACCAAGCGCAACCACTGCCACCACTGTTCTACGAGCACCTCTGCATACATTACATTCTTAGTCTTACTGAAAATAAAGTTTATTTTAATCGATTTATCGGTTACCATATTTACTATCATTACTGTGATCGCACCCTTTGTGAAATTAAAATCCCCTATTGAGTGCTAGTTCCTAATGATGATCAATACATCACATTTTGACCTCCAACGACATCCGACACTTATGTCAGCCACATCCACCATTATCCTCTTGAAAATGTAAACAATGCATCAGAACTAGAACAGTATAACAATAAAATTCTGTGCACTCTTCTGCTAGGGCCATAAGGCTGTTATTTGAGTAATAATAAAAATCATAGTAAATCTTTTTCCACCCACATGTGGTTTTGTGGTATGCACCCAAACAAAACCGATGGCACAGATATAAGAGCTAGTACACGTGAAATGAACAAATGCAGCCCCCTAATTGTTGTAAAAGAAAATAAATAGTATTTTCAAGATTTGAAAGCCATTACGTGAGGTCAAAACAAGACATTTGTTTGCTATAACAGTGCATTGTCAAATCACTACATTTAACAATATAGCCGTAATACTAATTCTACACACACGCTTGTCAAAAGAGTATGTAGGCAGCCTCTGGCTTTAAAATGTAAATCTTGAGAGACGAAGAAGAAGCATTTTATAGGGAGTGCTGATAAGCTAGTCACCGCCTGAGGTATGTGAGTGGTAAGGGGCTGGGCGCGAATGTTATTATAACGCATCACACGGACTGTAGATATTTATGACGCAGGCCTAGAGCTGGAAACACATTATCGGACGCAGCTGACGGACGCGGCTGACAGTCGCGACTTATAGGTATTTAGGTAATGAATGTACACTAAGCTGTTCAAACTATCGGACGTAAGTCGTGGACGTAACCTTGAGCTTTCGTGCGTCCGTCAGAAATTTGGCGCGCTGGATGTTTTTGGACTATTATGCTGAAAACACATAACGGATTATGTGTTTTCAGCATAATAGTTAAGCTGGTGATACATTTTCGGACGTCTGATAGGTTTGCACAGTCTATAAACATCCAGCGCGCCAGATTTCTGTCGGACGTCCGACAGCTGCGTCCGTCAGCCGCGTCCGATAATGTGTTTCCAGTTTTCGTCGCACCTGTCAGCCGCGTCCGATAGTATGTTTCCAGCTTTATACTATAGTGTCTGTAGTCAGCATAAAAGAGTGTGGCTGTTATTTTTTTACTACATTATTGTTATGAGATCATCTCACACACTGAAGTAGGTTGCAATTTACATCATAACAGGCTAAAACCGTAATGTTTTGTCTGTTGGAATATTTATGGGTATTATTGTTTATGAAAATATTTTTAGTAGTTAAAAGGACGGAAAATAGCACATTAGTTTGTCTATAATATTAATCATACATATCAAATTTAATGTCAATATTTTCTTTTAATTTAATTGTATTAGGATCATGAAACTGGAAGGACCTACATTTAAACTAGCAACGGTTACAGATTTTTGTAAATGTGACGTGGATAATATTTAAATATCAATTGCAGTTGCATTTCTGAAGAAAGACACCTGTTTACAACTAAGATACATGAATATAACACTGCCTATTCTTTACTGGCAACAGGTGAATGTTTTGATGTAGTTTTCACATGCATATACATGATACTAGGTACATGTATAGTGTAAAAAACATGGTCCAGTAAGTGATATGGTATTTCATTTCATTTCATTTATTCATGCATGCATACTAGGTATGGTATTTGGACATCCTCTGACTCAGATCAATTATCTCTTGATTGCAAACACAGTTCCTCTCTGTACCTACTTCCTTTGTGCTTATTCATTGGATTGAACAGTTAATCCCCCTTACATACTACAAAATCAAAAACTAGGGTAACATAAATCAACCACAATCTCATTGGTTCCATAAAAAGGTTAAAATTAGTTTTTTTACCAATAATTTTCAAGTAGCCTAGGTTTATTTATAAAGTACATTTGTCCTGAATACATGAAACATACATTTATAGGCATCATTTATCAAGAACAAACTATTTGATTGATTGATGTACATGAAAGGTAAAATGAAGCTTAGTTATGATTTTGATATTATTTTTGAAAGAATGCATCATTGACAATTTAAGAAACTCACCAAATAATTATTCAGAAGAACAAATGTATGGGAAATCCAATAATTCACTGGAGTTAGTCAACAATGCAAAGTACCCATATTTTAATTATTATTTCACAAAATAACAATTTGGTAAATCATTGCCATTATAATTTATTATTTTTCCTGTCTGCTACACAAATGAAATAATTTATTTTAATATTTATTTCACTATGCACCATATCACAGAGCAATTAGTTACAAAATCAACTGCAGAATTGTTATCAAATTATGTTAAAAACAAAACAATTTCACACTGCCTCATTATAAAGGGAGTTGTTGTGATAAGAGCTAATTAGAGGCCATTTATGCAGTAATGTGAGCTTCATGTAGCTACTGTTCACTATTACTATAAACATGTTCTGTATTTATTGCAAAATCATTATCAAATTCCAACATACATACATACAATTGGTAATCTGCTTTTTATGAAGTCAGTAAAAAATAAGAAACAGATTCATATGAAGACAATTCAAAAGAAAGGGATAATGATGATGAAGAAACAGTTTCAGTAGAATGTCTAAATAACAAGAAACATTCAAATTTACTAATTATGACACCAAAAAATGTAAACCTCTTCAAATGCAAATAAATACATTTCAATTTGATGTGCTTTCAACAATTATTTTACACAATGAGATGTTAAGAAATTACCAATATAAAATGCACCTATATGAATAAAAATCATGCTCTTTAGCCTTACAGATGGTAAGGGAGAGTTTAATTGATTTTTTTTTTCATATACCAATAAATCTGTTGTACTTAAAATTATCTATTGATAACTTGCTAGTTGATTAACTTGTTGATATTGTATTACCCACCCAGATGAATTGGGATTCCACTAATAAGTGTTTTATGACTGCTTTATACTACAATTACTATAGTGTTTAGAGAAAAGTGTTACAAGAAACCTTAGATTTAACAGACATTATACTAACTACACAATCTATTTTTACTGTAAAGCCTTATCAACTTATTACCTCTACATAATGAAGACCACTGTACTGTAAAGCACTGTAAAGTTTATCCGTTTTAAGTTCAGTAAGCTACACATTGACATAAAAACGGAAGTTCAGTTCAAGATAAGCCCCAAGGGTATCTTGTTTACTCAGCAGGTCAAAGACCTTGAATTGGACTGGCCAAATAACTTCAGGCATCCTTTCATGTCTCCCTGGGGGAGCGGCCAAGTAAACACGACGCACTATAAACATACGAGTCAATAAATAAACGTCTACTGTGCGTACTACAAGTCTAAAAATAACGCAAGTGTCTTACGAGAAACCATACTCGCACCACTCGAGTTCAACCCCTTACTGATGTAAGCAGTTCAAGAAACTGCACCATGATATCATCACTTCCTAGTCCAATAACCCAGTCATTCAATTAACACATAGCCTTGCTAAAAACTGCCCAAATTATTCATAGAAAATACTTACAAGGTATCAGAAGAATGTGTTCCTGACAGCAAGAAAACCATCAAATTACACGCCACTATTTGAATAATACACCACACAGAATGTTTCTAGTATCAGTTGCTCTAAGTAAAATTAATTATGCTTTTTACTGAGCTTATTTTTACGTGAATTAATTAAAACATGAAGCAGAAAATTTGTTTTTTTTTTTTTTTGACTGACGTTTTACTTTTTTATACAAATGGTGATCTCATCAGCTGTACGAAAAACTGCTATAAAAGCTTTATGGTAGAATCCACAAAAATTTTTAGCCGTCTTTGAAAATAGGGTGTAGACTGTATGATATGTTATGTAATGTATTCAATAAAATTTGTTAGAATTCGACAATATTAAGCATCAAATCGATAGCAGTTATAACGAGAAGATGAATGCGTTTTTCAATTTAAGTTTCATAAAAATCAGTTGAATTAAAAATCGAAAGAATGGGGAGGAGGATCGTAGTGCCAAAGCAGTGTATCTTACCGCGCGCGCACCACACCACTGGAAGGACGCCGTCCTGTCAGATCTGCAGGAGCTACAAGTTGCGGACTGGCAAGAGGCGGTGCAAGACCGTATAAGAATTTAGATGGCGTTCTCTTATGTTGGAGGCTAAGACACACTTTGGGTCGCTGCGCCAAAGGAGTAAGTAAGTAAGTATAAAAATCAGTTAAGAAGTTAGTTAGTAAGTATAAGTAAAGTACTAACTTAAGTACACAGTCCATGTCCATATGAGTTATCCGATTTAGGAAACATATAGGGATCGCGCATGTAAAAGCACCTATGTTGTCAGGCAAGGAATTGAACCCTACGTCTTCTTTCAGTATCCGGCCGGGCATGCATATTATGCCCTATAACTCGGCCACCGACTCCGACTTCCTTTACCTCACTTACCTCATCACCTGACAGTCTTGACACCTCATCAATGCGTGGGTGGAGGAAGGGCATGCGTTTGAGCGAGCGAGATTGATAAATTGTAATCTTTCATCAAAGATTAAATTCCTATAGTTGTATTGAATGGTAGTTTTTGCATTTCTTCTATGGTCTTGTAGTCATAAAACCTGTCAATCTCAGGCAGGCGGTTAATGTCAGTGTCAGTGAATGTCATTTTTCAAATGTCAAATAAAAAATCGAAAATGATCTTGTTGAACATCATGAATTCATCAATTTCGAGAAATGTGAAGTGATTTATAATGATTTACATGTTGATTGTGTAATATTTTATCAATAAACTGCATATTTAATCTAATTATTTAGCTTAGCGTGATTATATTGTTTAGTAAGGACCGGTATAGGTTATAATATAGTTTGTTCAAAAGACCTATTGGTTATGTTTATGCAATATTTCTAAGGAAGTAACTGAAGAAATTACGTAAACAATGTCGAGAATACTGCACAATCGTATGAGGTAATTGATTTCAGCGACGGCAGCAATTACTTTGTTATTGCCAATGCTAGACCATATCCATTTCATACTTTGCATTGATTTTAGCTCTGATGTCATTTTAGTAGAATTATTTTATTCCGATTTTAATAAATATTAAAACAAAAATCAGTCCCTTCATTCCTTTAAAATAAATACTTAGTTTCATTTTGTCACCATCTTATAAAGATCTAAAATGTGTTATATCTATGAATAAAACACAAACATAACTTTTATTAACAGATCATCATTAAGAAGATCAACGGCATGGTCGTGTATAGACAAACGAGCTGTAGCATTCTCTGTTTGGACGGGGCGGAGTATGCTGCTGCACAAGCCGCTAGACCCGATTCAGGTCCCACGGAGACGTTACGGAATGCTTGTTGCTAGGGCTGTGAGAGGGATGCTGAAAATTCGGTATTTGTTGCTTGGTGGAGCTGTTGGAGGAGGGATGACTTTGAATAAGGTAGGGCTTTAAGGATAAGTTTAATGTTTGCTGTAACAAGCATTATTAAATTTTAGAAAGATATTGTAAATACTGAATGATCAACAGTTTCTACAAATCATTCTCATAACTTGATGCATGCTTTTGTGAAATTTAAACAAAGAAATTGATAAAAATTATAAGCAAAGTAAGGAATGAGCAATTATCTTTGAGGTCCTGCTGCAGATTAATTAAACGCTCAGGGATTGATATGCCGCCTGCAAACGCATAAACAAACATGACAATAGAAAGAAACACATCTGTGACAGTTGAAATATTTTCCCACAATGTTGTTTATTTCTTGTAATTTTTACGTTAAGTTACATTAACTTCTGGATTATGTGTTCAAAAGTTTAAATTCTTTTTTACTCTAAATTACAGAAATACACAGAATGGAAAGACGGGCTACCTGACATGGGCTGGCTGAATGACCTGTTACCTGATAATGATCAGTGGGACCGATTCACCACTACCCTCATCTCTGCTAAAGACAAGATTGGAGACCAGCTTCAGATTGGTTAGTTTACTATGTTAAATTGCCTATTAATGTAGATTGAATGTACGATATATTTGTTATATAGAGTATACTAGTTTTAAGGTTTTTTCTCAAGAAAATTTGACTTGAAAAGTAATTAAAAACACTTTGATGTAAAGTAATAAGCATAAATTCCAACTCATTTTTAACTTATTTCGTGATATTCAATATTATTGAAGTAGATACAGCTCCCTCACTGATCGAGAGACAGCCAAGACCATAATAATGATTGGCTATGTAATTATTGCCACAATAATAAGTAAAATTTTGTCTAAAACATAATTATCTTCCTTAAAGTTTTGGTTGTTTTGATACATTTGGTAATATTGCTCATTTTTGTGATTTTTGGACTTAATTAAACATGATTAGAGACTCCACTCAAGAAAACAACTCTATCATCAAATGTAAGTTAAAAATTGTACTTGTTGTTTTTCCCTAGACCTCGTAATATTCTCTCCTTATAGAACTGAGCACCTTATACCTCTAGAGCTGACTGTCGAGTGTCGGCTATAGCTATAGATAGTGCCATCCACGAAGGCGCGCCCCACTCTTTTTTTGATTGAGGAAGGTGCGGGGTGCGAGCCGGCCGTCATTCAAAAATTCAGACTCGCCACGAAAGTGGCTCGACTTAAATTATTTTTAAAGTGTCAAAGAAAACCCAGTTTGTTGTATTAAAAAATAAACCTGGTATAATCTTCTGTCATTTTTAAATTTATTTAAATAATTATAATGGTAACTTAAACACCATAAACAATTTAAAATAAAATAAACGTGGTAGTTATAAAATTACCGGGGTGTACTCTATCGGGGAAGGCTATAAAACATCACGCTAGGACCAACGTGTACGAAGAAAAACAATTAACGCATATGAAGTCCCAGTGGACCGACAGTTCTCTTATAAAGAAACTTTTTTTAAATATTTTTAAATGTTATGAAACGTTCTTAAGTGTTTCGTTTACTTCAATGTAAAAATGTTACTGGTGCAATTTTAAAAAAATATTACTCATCTAGTAGCTAACCATACCTACTTGAAACTGTAATCTAAGCAGAGTATCTTTCCCTTTGAGTGTATTTTTTGCAGTGTGCTTGTCAATCATAAGTCATTATGATGTTCCAAATTCAATTCAAATGTTGGAAAAATCTTGCACACATGTACTATAAGCGATTTGGACGAGTGGAGGGGCGCGCCGTCGTGGATGGCACTATCTATAAGTGTCCCACTAACGCTGTCGACATAAACCTTGAACCAAGCAGATTTTGGCGATATTTGCCCGCAACCCAATTACCTGCGCCATTTGAAATGAGCTAGATACCCAAACTAGTAATGCAGCTACCCCGACAACCCCATGTATTGTAAGCTATCTATCCGTTACCGGTAGAGCTGCCTAGTGTCCCACTGACGCTGTCGCTGCACGCAGATAGCTGCGCGACGCCGGCGTAGCGCGCGCGCCCGAGCTCTATATACAGCTACTGCTTGAGCAGGTCCCTGGCTATAACATTGATCCTTATGGAGTACATACTTTTGGCACCCTCTAGCAAGCAATATTATAGCAATTTTATTCATCTAGGATACTGAACTAGGTCCCCTACCCAATTCAGCTACCCCATCACGAGATCTGACTGCCAGAATAGACAGAATATTGAGCCAGTAGAACTGACTGTCGGCTATCGCTAGGTGTCCCACTGACGCTGTCGCTGCACGCAGATCCGCGGCTGCGCAAATCAAATCAACCATTGAATCTGTCAAGGTTGATGTATAAATATCATCAAAGAGCATCCACTGCTAATCCCGATCCCTGGCTATAACATTGATTTTTATGGAGTAGGTACTGTGGCACTCACTAGCAAGCAATTTTATTCATATCTAGGATACTGAACTAGGTCCCCTACCCAATTCAGCTACCCTACCACAAGAGTTGACTGTCAGAATAGACAGAATTATTGATGTTAATCCCAAATGCCAGCGTACCGTTACAAGTAGAGCTGACTGTCGGCTATCGCTAGGTGTCCCACTGACGCTGTCGCTGCACGCAGATCCGCGGCTGCGCGACGCCGGAGTTGCGCGCGCGGCCGAGCTGCGCGAGTGGTTGTCGCAGCGGTACGAGGATGCTGTTGCTGCGGCCGCGGCTAATAACGCTGCTAATCATATAGGTGAGAGGAGGGTGGGGAATTGGTTGCCCTTTTCGTGTATTTTTTTAATTGGTAAAGTTGAAGTTAAATAGAAATCGTCATGCTTGGGGATATCATTATGTGGAAAAAAGTTAAAGAAAGATGAAAAAAGATTCGTTTAAAACTTTTCATGTACGTAACATATGTAGACCGCGTAAATGAGACCTCGCTTGTAAGGCACCGTAGGCGAGAGCGGGTTGCGTGAGGGGTGCAGGCGGTGCGGATACACCCGCTCTCACCTCCCTCCGCGCCCCGCCGCCCCGCAGGCGATGTCTCAATGAAGCAGTTTACCTATAGGTACTGATTTAATAACCGTCTACTATTTTAATAGTTCCATAATGTTGAATCAGAGACCAGACATATAATCTAATTATGTCACCACATTCTTTGTCTTCGTTGTCACAAATATATTTGTTTGCTGCAATAATACATGTAGTGATCAATTTGTTTTATATTTAAACCGGTCCTTACAATGGACAGCTTTATTTTTGTAACTGTCTATTTAACGAATGGGCATTCCATTCTTGGTTCTCTACGATTAATGATGAGCAGTGGAGGGAGATTAACGCTTGTTATATGTTGCTTTGTTCATGTTATGTTGATGCTTCTTTTGTTTTTACAAGCTTTCATTATCTCTTGCATTTTGTCTTTTCTTTATTCTAGTGTTAACTTTCTGATGTTATATTTTCTAAAACAATAAGTGAATAATAATATTGTATCATGGGTTTCTTACATGTATCTCTGTAAATGCATTTGGGCTGCTTGATTTGTTCTAGGAAATACATTTATATTGCAATCATGAACATTATTTATGCATTTCTGTTTCTCTTTTTATCTTCTTACCGACTTTTTGTTGCCTAATAACTCGTTTAGGTACTTAAAGTAACTATTTTAATATTTAACTGTATTAATTAAATTGTTATTATTTGGGAAATTAAATAACCTATCCCCAACCCAATACTTAATCAATAACTAGTAAATACGCAATTTTTCTTTGTTCACCTCAGAGCCAGCCAAGATCGTCAACAATCTTCAAAGCAGACCAGCGCCCTCACCGAGTCGAAGTTCTGGCGATGAAAATACATCGTACGGTAAGTTTTTATAGGTCATTCAATAAATGAAAATCTAAGTTCTGTTTATTTATACCATGTAAAGTCTGTTTTTTCTTTGCAAGTCGAATATTGTAAACAATCTTGACATTCCTTCTTGAAGAAATTGCACGGTGCATCCCCCAAAATGGATCACACAGCAACAATCGTCTGTCAAGATGCTGTGGCCGATGATGGCTATTTTCATTCTACTACATTTGAGTTCCTAACATCTGATTATAAACATTACTTTCCAGAGAAACGCGTGCACGCCCTCCAAGAAGAGGTCCTGGCTCTTCAAGCGCGGTACCAGCGCGAGCTGCAGCGGCTTGAGCAGGAGAACAGAGAGCTGAGGCAGCAGAACATGCTGCTCAGGCAGGGCCGGCAGCCGTCTGCTAGGAAGGTCAAGGTATTTAACCGTTAAACTTTCTAACTAATAGGTTTCGATCTACATTTCTCATGCGCACGGCTAGGGAGTGGAATTGCTGCCGGCTGAAGTGAAGTGTTTCCTAGACATTATAATTTGGGCGAATTCAAGAAAAGAGTGAATAGGCTATTACTGGTCAGGCATAATCCATCCTAGGCCACAGCATCACCATCAGGTGAGATTGTGGCCAAATGTCTGTCTAGATACTATAAATAAAAAAAATTACATGCTGGCCTCACTGATACAAAATTAAAATTACTCAGTGTAACTTGTCTCATTCATCATTATCTGGCTATTGAAAAATCTGGCCTTTGTCTTATACAAATATTAATTGTGGGAACTACCTTTTAGGCAAAACATCGCCTGTGGTAGGAAGGGTCTTACTATCCAACTGTTACTTCCATGAACATAGTAGATACATAGCGAGTGAACATATTTGCGAAAATTTTATAAAGTTTAAGAAGCTCTTTCGGTTTAATACGGTTGATGGTAAGGTGGTTGGCTTGTAAATGTTCTGGTGATGATGATCACGTATGTACATGGATATCCATGTAGAGATTGTTTCATTCAGTTACTTTCGTTGAAAACTCAAATATTCAGTGTTTTTTTTAAGTTTCTGCCGCCTATCCACTTGCATGGCATAATTGCTTCGTCACTTTTAATAAAGACGAGGCGTTATGCAAGCGATTGTGGCTCTTAAGATCGTGAAGCGACAATCACCTCGAGTACAATAATACAATTTATTTTATAGGTGTCTGAATATATTATTATAATTACTCTTAACACTTAAGGACAACAGAAATTAAGAAGTAGAAGACGTTTTTAACTAAAACTTATGTCATAATAATCCTTCATGTCTTTAATATTTTCTTGTAACTAAGTTTGATTCCATTTTTTTACCAGCGATCCCTCATCGACATGTACTCAGCTGTACTAGACGAGCTATCCGGCTGGGACGCTGGCGAAACGGACCGTCTGCCGCGCGTGGTGGTGGTTGGCGACCAGTCAGCAGGGAAGACCTCCGTGCTCGAGATGATCGCGCAGGCCAGGATATTCCCGAGAGGTGCGGGAGAGATGTGTACTAGGTAAGTCTTATAGTCTTTTATCACTAACTAGCTTTTGCCCGCGACTTCGTCCGCGTGGAATAGTGTCTTCTTTCTCCCGTTTTTTACACATTTACCACTATATCTTTGCTCCTATTGGTCGTAGCGTGATGTTATATAGCCTATAGCCTTCCTCGATAAATGGACTATCCAACACAAAGAATTATTCAATTCGAACCAGTAGTTTTGGAGATTAGCGCGTTCAAACAAACAAACAAACAAACAAACAAACAAATGCTTCAGCTTTATAATATTAGTATAGATAGAGACAGCAGAACTGCTTACATTTCTAACAGGACCGATCAAAAAAGACCATTACCATTACAAAGCTATTAATTTCTTTAGTCCATAAGAAAGTTTATTATAAGCATATTTGATGCCTATAAAGCATATTTTAAGATACCAATAGACAAAACTGATTGTTATTTCTGGAGATGCTGTACATGAAACAAAAATTAATGTTACAGCTTTATGCTCAATGGTGCTATCATCGATCCTAAACATTGGCAAACTAAATTCTGTTTTGCTGAACATATTTTTATCTTAAGTTATATTTGAATTATATAGATGATGTTATTATAATCGAAACATAACCACATGTAATGGTCTTTTTTACAGAGCGCCGGTTAAGGTGACGTTATCAGAAGGACCATACCACGTGGCTCAATTCCGGGATTCATCGAGGGAGTTTGACCTGAATAAGGAATCTGACCTGGCCGATTTGAGGAAGTAAGTGGGTCTTTACAATGTAAAAGTACGAAGTTACATGTAATACACACTTTACCTGACCCTTTATTTATTTTAAAAAATATTATTTTATGAAGCCAGTCATTCTTGACATGATGATAGTAATAAAAACCTTTAAGGTTTCATGTTAATTAAGAAATTCTAAAACTTGGGCGTCCAATATTTATATTTTAAAATCTCATGTAACTGATTTGCGTATTTTTAAAGAGGGTAATAGTTGGAATAAAGGTTGTTCAACCATATAACAAAAAGTTAAGTTAAATCATACATTCACTACTACTCCCAGTAATCTTAAAATATTCTTTCAATAGTGCTATAACTCAAATAACAACTCTATTTCACAGAGAAGTAGAGCTCAGAATGCGGAACAGCGTTCGCGGCGGCCGTACGGTCTCCACCGAAGTGATATCCATGTCGGTGAAAGGGCCGGGTCTGCATCGCATGGTGTTGGTCGACCTGCCTGGAGTTATATCGGTATGTGACAACCTCTATAATCCAAGGAAATATAAGGACCCTTTTGTATTGACGCTTTTTACATGTACTTCTAAATTCTAAAGCATTGGAAGGACGTCTGGGTTATCCGAGTATATTATTTGCTTATCATCAAATTTAAGAGCTAGGCAGTTGTCGGTGGAGATTTTTCCATTCTTGACGCTCTTCCGCCATTCGCTTGTACCCTTGATACGACGCAACATTCAACTTTTACATTTTTTGATGCATACAACTTATTCATGGCCTTCCTCTCTTCCTTGTTCCTTCTATTCTTCCCTCTATTATGATCCCGATGAAGCTGTTGTGTCGTATCAATTGTCCTAACATTCATCTTCTTACAATTATTTCCACTAGTTTTCTCTTTTCCTTTACCATGTAATGATAGTAAAACCCCAAAAGATTGTATGCCATCCAGTTTATTGTTTTTCGTAGGAAGCCGCAGAGCATAGTAAAGCATGAATCGGGAAAAATAGTACAAATGTAAAGATAAAACAGTATGTTTTACTAGTGGCGCCATCTATGCTCTTGGGTATGATTAGCTACCATGATCATAGATGGCACTAAGATAGCTAACATGCAGATGTAACAAATGCCCAATAGGTGGCGGTAAATGCTTATAGAATTTACAACACCATATTCAAGACTTCTTCATTCGTTTCTCCATCCAGCTCATTCATTCCATCCTCCTCCAGCTCCTCAACTCAAACGCTCCCAGTCTATCCCTATCTCTCTTGTTTAAAAGAATGCCCTTACCCACAGCATAAGTAACTGATTAAATTTGTGTGTTTGTGTAAAGTATCTCAATTTATTTGCAGACGCAAACAGTGGACATGGCAGCGGACACGCGTGACGCCATCAAACAAATGTCCAAGCAGTATATGGAGAATCCCAACGCCATCATATTGTGCATACAGGTATGATTGATTATGATATTCACACAAACGCATGACTGGTGGACAATGCTATATGGCGTTAGGTACACCTTTTGCACAAATGTTGATTATGCAATAAACAAATCAATATTCAGCATCTACAGCCAGAGAACACCTTAATATTGTTCACCATATTATTATTATTGTATTTTTAGTGATATTACTAAAAACGTATGTCTTAATGACATCAAGATCATTAATTTCTAAGTTTTAAACTATTCAACAAATAACAATACAAACTAAAATTTGATACTGCAAGAAGAGGTAATGAACTTACTAAAAAATTACAATTTTTAAGTGCTGAAAATGCAATGATTTGAGACACAAGCAATGATTTGAGACTAATTCTAAATTGACAAAAGAGCCCTTTATATAACGGATCTGTCTTTATTATTTTCTAGTCATTTGGCTGTCCTTGTATCTATAATTAAAAAAAAAATAGTTCACATAAAATAGGTTGATTATTGTGGCTAATTTCCATAACATAATCTTCACCAGGACGGTTCAGTGGACGCCGAGCGCAGCAACGTGACGGACCTGGTCTCGTCGTGCGACCCGGGCGGGAAGCGGACCATATTCGTGCTCACCAAAGTCGACTTGGCTGAGGAAAACTTGGCCAATCCTAACCGAGTGAGTATACAGGGTGTCAGATTATTTAGTTAGAGAGAAAGTATACTTAAATACTAAATAATTTACACCGATCGCACCAATGTGATCGACCTAGCCAATTTCAACCGGTTAATTAGTCCAATTTGTACGAGTGTACCTTACCCAGCTAGCTACAGAAAGATTTTGCTTTGAAGTGATGGCCTACTACGAAAAACGAAATCCGTCAATACGATAATCGTTTTTCGGATCCGAAACATTTTTAGTATGGAATCCTCACTACGAAATGTTTCGGATCCGCAAAACGATTATCGTATTGACACATTTCATTTTTCGTAGTAGGCCTTCTGTGTCGGTTATTTTTCGCGTGACTGTCTTTGTTAATGAAGCATAAAAAGTGTATGTGTATGGGAAAAAATCTATTTTTCAGATTTTAAAAGTAGCTGTTTTCAATCACACTACTTATTAAGCTGTGGCGTAATGTGTAAACAGACGGATTACGGAATCTTTAGATCCCTTCATTTACATAAACTGTTACTCCCAGATCCGTCGCATCCTCGAAGGAAAGCTCTTCCCAATGAAAGCGCTCGGCTACTACGCCGTGGTCACAGGTCGCAGCCGCAAGGACGACTCCATACAGAACATCAGAGAGTACGAGGAGAGGTTCTTCAGGTCTTCCAAGCTGTTCAAGTGAGTTCCCACTTGTAATCACACTCACACGCTGTATCGATTCACGGGTAAAGGTATTTTCCCACTGAACGGGGGTTCTGACACGCTCTGTGCATGGCACGCGCCGGTGTTTACCGGCTTAGTGCCGATACAGACTTTCGGACTGAACACGACACTTCTGGGTCAAAGACTGGGTAGACCCTGCCAACAAAATATAAAACGAATCGCGGTTCGCTACCACCGAATAACATATTACATACGGGTATCATACAAGTTGCATACCAGCATCATACCGGTTGCATACAGGCGTCATACGGGTTGTATACGCTGTTGATCCGTTTAGCTAGCATAGTAGAGCGTATCGTGTTACTTTTCGTGTCTGATACGCTCCTAGCACGGTCATTATGTGTTACGGACACGGTACAGTGTAGTGGGCGTAAAACCTTTACCCTAAAATTCATGATGATCAATGATGATGAAGGCAATCAAAGTAGACTGAGCTGTCTGTACACGTTTTTCTACAAAACCTTTTCTTTTCCTTTTCCCAGGGACGGTTTGGTGACCCCATCTCAAGTGACAACGCGCAACCTGTCTCTCGCCGTTGCAGACTGTTTCTGGCGAATGGTAAGTCTATTGAACAAAATTACTACACACTAAGCCAAAGGACGTCCACTGTTGAACATAAGACTCCCCCACGGTTTTCCACAGCGACCGATCGCAAGCGGTCTGCATTAAGTGTGATCCCGCGATCTTTACAAGCTCGTGTGTCTATCTTGTTGGTGGACTTCCTACGCTGCGCCTTCGCTCGAAAGATCTCCAATCTAGAACTTTTCTGCCCCAACTGCTATCAGTTCTTTGCGCTATGTGCCCTGCCCATTGCCAAGCTTACTGATTCTCAGCGCTATGTCCGTTACCTTAGTTCTTCTACGTATCTCCTTGTTTTTGATTCCATCTAGCAGAGAAACACTGAACATAACCCTTTCCTCCGCTCGTTGTGTGATTTTGAGCTTCTTTATGAGGCCGATAGTTATAGAAATGAGAATATGTTTGGATCCATCATCACTGGTAGAGCTTGTCTTAACTGAAATGACGCGCCCCATTTTCGCATTAACGCACACAAGCACACTTAAACTAGTCGACCGTGACGTAGGCATACAGATATACTCAATTCGCGGAGCAGTCGACGCTCACACACAGATGAAGTGTCGTTATTAATATTTGCACTCAAACATCGAAATCAAATAATTAAGTAGAGGGGCGGCGCGCTATTTCAGCTTAGACAAGCTCTAACATAAGCTGGTTGTAGACTTTCGTCCTAAGACATTATTACACATAAGTCATTGAGACGAAAAAACGCTCTTGCGCAGTTTCCCGATCGCTGTCCAGCCGAATTAGATTCGTCGATTGCCCTCTTACTCAAAGTTGGACCTAGCTAGTTGGATCACTTGTTTAATAAGTATCTCACTGCAATATAAGTGTAAGGGTAAAAAATCTAAATGGTTTCATTTATTGCAAATCAGGTGCGTGCTTCGGTGGAGCAACAAGCCGACGCGTTCAAAGCGATGCGGTTCAATCTCGAGACAGAATGGAAGAATACTTTCCCAAGGTAGACAATGGCAGTAAAGCAGATAAATCATTTTTCACAAAGCATGGTCTCCTTAAAGGGTAAAAATCTCGTATTTGAAATGGGTAAAATAGCCTGAATGTGGATATGCCATAGACTAAAACTAGAACTTTAGTATGCGTCTATTTATCTTCTAAGCAAAAGAAATATTTTTGATTTCAAACTTAATACATTGCTGACAGTTAAAATTACCATTTCGAAATCCATAGACAATTCTAAGTAAAAAAATGCTGTTTAGATTGACGTTTCAAATAAAATAAAATAAATTTATTTCTGTATTAAGACTCGCTAAGAGCTTTTCAAATATCTGTATCTGAAATGTGATCTTTATGTTTCCATAGACAACGCGAGCTCGACCGCGACGAGCTATTCGAGCGGGCTCGTGCCGAACTATTGGACCAATCTGCCGAGCTGTCCGCCGTCCCCGCGCCGAACTGGGAACAGCGGCTCCACTCCCAGCTGTGGGATGAAGCCGCCGATCGCGTGTTCAAGGCGATATACCTGCCTGCCGCCGCGCAGGCGCAGGATGATGTCGGTGAGTCATATGTGATACATGAGTCGTATGTGATACATGAGGCGTATTTGCTACATGAGTCGTATGTGATAAATAAGTCAAATGTGATACATAAGTCTAATGTGATACATGAGTCGTATGTGATACATTCGTCGTATGTGATATTTGAGTCTTATGTGATACATGAGTCGTATGTGATATATGAGTCGTATGTACATTAGTCGTATGTGATACATGACTCAAATGTGATACATGAGTCAAATGTGATGTGCATGATTTGATACTGACACTGCTGAACATAGGCCTGACTAACGGGCTTCCACTACGAATGGTGGGAAGCGGATTGTATCCTGTGTGATCCTAAATTTTCACAAGGACGTCTATCTATCATGGCGGCGTACGTCCTACCCTTCGCCTTAAGTCGGAGGGTCTCCAATCTGAAATTTATTTGCATCAACGGCCATCAATTCTTAACGCTACGTACCCCTTTGCCACTCAAGCTTACTGATCCGCAAGCCTTTGACAGATACCTTCTCCTGAACACGTTGATAAAACCGGTTAAGTGCGTGTCGGACCCGCCCACTGAGGGTTCCGTGCCACCCTTAACTGAATTCAGGGTCCACTTACTGTCACTTAACGAAAACATAACAATATTGTGCAACAGCAAAAATAACTTTGTTTTTCATAGTGTTTGTATGAAAAACAAAGTTATATTTGCGGTTGATAAAAATGTGCAATATCTCAAAAACTACTGGTTCGATCTCCTTCAAACCAATTTTCGTTGCAAGTTTTTGTTGAGATCTACATCATATATTTTTTTCAAAATTTTCACTTTCTTAGTTCAAAAGTTAGATGGGGGGGGACGCCCATTTTACCACTTTGGAAGCGTCTATATCTCAAACCTTACACTTTTAGAAAAAATGGTTTTAGAAACCTCAACATCATTTTAAAAGACCTATCCATAGACACCCCACACGCATAGGTTTGAGTAAAAAAAAATTTTTAGGTTTTAGTTTCATGTATGGGAGCCCCCCCTTAAATATTATTTTTTCTTACTTTTTGTATCTGAATCGGAAAGCGGTGAACAAAATACACCTACCAGGGGCGTGCATTGGATTTTTATTGCAGTAGGCACATCCAAATTTTGAGTTAAAGCTCTGTGAAATGACGACGTAAAACCATCAAAGCAAAGAATAACTTACCAAGATTTCTTGAACTGTGCAATTTATGGATGAAGCAGAGTGCAGTATGTTCTTTCTTTATTGATGATTTAATTTACCACCACAGGCATCAAGGAAATGAATGAATTTATATTAATGACATATCATTTAACTGATACCCATAGTGGCTTTAAGAAAAGCCGTTGTTATTTGTTACTTTTTCTTCAACAACCGCACACTAATTAAAACATGAAATATCGTCTGCATTCGAAACAATGGAGAAGCGCAAGTATTTATTTTACTAACAAACATTGAAAAAAAGTAGTTTTTATTTATTTATCTATTTATATATAAATGAATTATTTATATATAAGATCGACACGTCGATCTTTTTGCAAGTATATATCTAGGACATCTTTGTAAAAAGAACCGCTTCGTTTTAAATTGCAAATAAGCTCTTTTTCAATAGATATTAAAGACAAATCCGTTAGGCGTTTCTGTCCTTGCGTGCTTCGCAAATACGAGTGAATGCGCTTTAAACACGAAAAAGAGCGCTCGGCTGTCGCGCTACTAACCGGAATGGTTACCACTAATTTAGCCAATCGTATCACTTCAGGAAAAAGCTGAAACATATTGTTTGTCGCCAAAAGTTCAATTAAATCTAATGGATTTGACTGTCTGAATTCGCTTTCATTGTATAAACATTTTAGCTCGCTACGTAATCTATCAAAATTAAAGTTAAATGTCCCGTAACGATTTTTAAAATCAGCGAATGCTTTTTCAGGGAAAGTAGTGACATATTTAGCAAAATTTTCTTTAGACAGTAATTCAAAAAAAGTCAGACTTTTAATATTCGCGTAGCGGTTACGCGATTCCATTAAAATATTGTCTATTATGTTCCGCAAAGTGCGTCTGTATTGAGTTTTGGGATCGACGCTATTACGTTTGCGCTTAGGCAGTCCGCACTTTCTTTTTACGTGTTCAAAAATATCATCGTATTGTTCAATGAAACTGTCTAAAAATTTCTCAAACTTATCAATTTGCTTAAGGCATGACGTTATATCAGAAGTTTGTTTTTGCAATGAATTGTATAATACATCGGTTTTAGCAAATATTTCACGGAAAACTTGCAATAAAAAAACAAACTCAAAATCTTTAAGACTGATCAAAAACGTTGTAGCCTGGGTCAATGTATCCCCATCCCAAGAATCGGGATCATCAACGATTTTTTCAAATACTTGAATAAGATCGTCGTATTCTTCGGAAATGACTTGAACAGTCCGCGAATTATATGTCCAACGTGTTGGGGCAGAACGAGGAATTTGTTTAGCGTCAGACTGTTCATTGTAAAAAAAATGCCAGCCTCTTTGTACTACTATGAAAAAAGTTACTTAATGTTTTCAGAATGCTAAAAAAACGTTTTGTTTCGTTAATTCGCTCACAAGATTTGGACAAAACTAAATTCAGAACATGCGCGGAACACCACACGTACAACGCATGCGGGCATTGCATTCGAACAAGCCCTTGAACCCCGTTTTCACCAGACATGACGTTAGCCCCATCGTAAGTTTGAGCAACTAATTTAGAAGTACAATTCAACTCTTTTAATTTAGAAAGAACTACTTCGCTTAGAACTTGTGCAGTCCTATTTGCACTTACGTCGACAAAACCAATAAATCTGTCTACAATTTGGTTTTCATCAAAGTAACGCAATATCACAACTAATTGTTCTTTGCCGCTAACATCGGGCGTTTCGTCAATCATGATGGCGACAAAATCAGTTTTACTAATTTGAACCATAATCTCACGTGAAATAAGAATAGAAATTGATGATATTAAGTCATTTTGTGTTCTATTAGAAAGCCCGGTAAATGCATTTGAACTATTTTGAAGATGGTGTTCTAAAACACCATCATATTTGGCCAATAACTCCACTGTCTCTACAAAATTACCCTTGTTTAAAGATGATTGAGTCTCGTCATGAGCTCTAAATGGCAATTCTTGTTTGGACAAAAAGCAAGTGATATCTATTAATCGATAAAAAATATTACGATTGCGATCTACTTTAGCATTATGGCGCTCGATATCGCCTTTCAATTGAACGCTTAGACCCAAGTCTATGCGATTTTTTCCAAATGAGATCATGGCCATACATGACTGAATGTGCTTGTCTGATTGGTCATGTTTTTTGGCCAGGTTTGAAAAATTGTTTAGATCGCCATAACCGGTACTATTCCACACACTTTCAGACGCGGAAAATAATATGCACGGATAACAAAATAGTAGATTTGTGTGAGGGCACCCGGCGAGCCATGTGAAATTTTCATAGTATTTTGTGTTGAAATGTCGTATTACTTTACCCTTTTTTTGAATTAGCAATGGCAAATCAGGTGTTGGTCTCTGGAAAGAAAGGATTTTTGCCTTATCTGGAAATGAAAATTGGCTTAAGGGATTGGCGCGTAACTTTTCAAGACAAACACTCGAATTGCCATCACAAACGGTACACTGCAGTTTCTCCATTGTTTTGAATGCAAAACCAAACTTAACAACACTTTCATACACTTAAAATGCACTTATTAACCGAATGTTTAGCAAATTACAGTTTTCTGAACAATCGCGGAGTTGAAGTAAAAATAAACTGCATAGAAAAAAAATGGCCGGCGATAAATTTCTTTAAAAACAATTTTTGCATTACTTTTAAACCAAAAATCATGCTAGCGCAACTTAATTTCATAAAATAATACTTAGAATTTAATTGTAAAATTATTACTTATTATCATCATTATCAATTATTGTTTCGTAAAGTTTTAATTCATAAAAGTATGAAAATTATTAATAATCCTAGAGCGCAGGAAATAGCTACAGTCGCGCCATCTATCGCGTATCGGGTAGCTCTATTTGCTTAATTGAGCAAATAGAGCTTTAATGGAGTAACTACTCCATACTAGATGGCGCGACGTTTTCTATTTCCGCCTACACACACGATCTTCTTTTAAAGAGTTTTACTTTAAAATTTCGATATTTTATTAGTTTGTCAATACAATATTAAGGTTTAAATAAAAACATGATTTATCATTTGAAACCAACATTTGAACATAACTCAATACAAAAGTATATCCTAATAAGTTGTGTTTTGATTAGACTCCGAAGTTTTTACTTCACTCTGCACGAGTAGGACAAAAATACACTCCACAGTTGTGAACAGAAAGAGAAAGAGCATAGTATGCATGCCTACCTTATGGGTCTAAAATGCGTATGTCACCTGTCACCTTGAGTTGTATGAACAGTGTGTCATTTTTAATTTGTTCGGGTTTTTAACTTGAATGTGTGACTTTGTAGGTATGAGACGCGATTACAAATGTGTGCGTGTTTCTAGCAAGCAATCGCACGGCAGCCTACTGCGTGATTATTATCGGTTTTAACTTGAGCGCGTAGTAATAATGATTGTGAATTGGCGACAGTTTTTCTTATGTTAAGGAAAAAATAATTAAAATTGATTTATGTTTCTAGCTTAGTTTATACAGCTATATTGTCATATTAAATGGGCATAATGATGAGGTAGGCACTGCCTATATGGAATGCACGCCCCTGACACCTACCTACCAAGTTTCAGCTATGTGATGCTTATAGTTTCAGAATAAAGTGGCTGTGACATACGGACGGACAGACAGACAGACAGACAGACTTGACGAAACTATAAGGGTTCCGTTTTTGCCATTCGGCTACGGAACCCTAAAAACGGCAACTTATTTATATCCTAATTCTTTGCTATAGTTATGATGGTGCCACGACAAGTAAAATATAATAAGAACGGGGGCAACGGAGGCGATTCTACTATTTGGCTGGACCCATATGACTTTGATTATAGTAAGAATACAGAAAAAAAAAGTTTTTTTTTAGTTTTGGTTAGATAATGGAAAGAGCTTTTGTAGTTTTGGTTGGGAAAATTAAAGTACAAATTGTATTTCAAAGTAATCGTTTCGAATTACTGCGTACAAAACGTATATTATTAGCATTATTTGTATTGGAAATATTTTTTGTAATAGTTTAATTATTTTATTTAAATTGGTTATTATCGATAAGTATTTTTAAACTAGTTAGCTCAAAATACATGTGTAGAACTTGACTAGACACTTGTAATAGGGCTAACGAATGTAAATTTTTGTATTATTCATGTAAAATGTTTAGAAATTGGTTAAACAACGACGTCAACAAAATGTAATATTATCAAGATTTGAGTGAAGTAAAGAATAGAAAAAGGTTCTCTTTTACGTGAAAGTAATGATGAAGAAATTACCCTCACGGCTAAGGTTTTGTCTGACATGTTACTAAACGTTGTCAGGAAAAAAATGCATTGAAAACTATGACACCTTGCCCACTAGACCGTTCCGTCGCCGACTAACATCGTTGCGTGCCATGCACGGAGCGTGTCAGCACCGGCAACATACGCTCTCGCTCCATATAACGGTGCGACAGAACGCTGTCAATCGTTCAGTGGGCAAGGTAGAGCGTATCGTGTTGCTTTTCGTGGTGACACGTTCCTAGCTCGGTCATGGTATTGCACGGTGCCGTGGGAAAGAACCTTTATTATTACATTTATTTTCACAAAGTTAATCATTATATTTTATTCCTTTACAGACAAATTCAACACATCTGTAGACATAAAACTACGCGAGTGGGCGGAAACAGAACTACCGACACAATCAATCCGTGCGGGCAGAGAAGCGCTGAAAGCCGAGTTCACTGAGCTGATGAATCGTGCCGGTGAAACCGACCCTATTTATGAACCGCTGAAGAGAGAAGCTGTGGAGGAGGCCTTGAGAAGGCATCATTGGGAAGATCGGGCTCAGGACGTAAGTGGCATTTTGTATTTTAAGTAAGGTTTGAGGTTGGAGGTAGGAGGATTGAGTGAGTCGAGCTGGTGAAACTGACCCTATTTATGAATGAGATAAGCTGTGCAGGATGCCTTGAGAAGGCACTAATGCTAATATCGGGCTCAGGAGGTGATTTAAAAAAGTCTGTTTACTTTACTTACCTCAGTTCTAAGCTCAGAGGTGCCTTTCACTGGCAGAAAACGCATAAAAAAGGAAAAGATACCTACTCTAGCAGCAACATGACACTTAAGTATATATGAGCTTGGCAGACACTTCTGTTTTCTTCTTTTTTCTCTTCTTTTTTGTCAAAAGAAAGATGTTCGTCTTCAAACAAGCCAACCACCACTTATTACAAAAGCCAATGTACGGAGGACCGTGGTTAAACCGAACAAATTAATTCTCTAATGTGATGCGTCGCGCTGGTGAAATGATTTTCACGAGTTCATCTCCATTTTTAACCGGATATTTATGGATATGTTTTGTTTTTACTTTACTAAAATTGCCATAAATTTGTCAAAATTGATGTCCTTATTTATACGTTATGTAATCATTTCTAGGTACTCCGCGTGTTACAACTAAATGCGTTACAAGACAGATGCGTGTCGTCGCGCGCGGACTGGGACGCGGCGGTCGCGCTCATGGAAACGGCGCTTAAGGAACGGCTCGCTGAAACTGATCAGGAGATTAAGAACTTAACGGGTAATTGATTAAAACACAATTTTTTTGTATATTTTTCGCGAAGTGCGTCACGGGTAGAACCACGGACGCTGTAAAGTGTTCGAAACGTCGGGATGTAAAATTTAATATATCATCGTGAAAAATATCCGAAAAATTGTGTTTTAAACTTTTAATCAATAAGAATTTTATTTTCTTATAAAAATAACGAAATTATTTTGGAACGAAACTCGAACTATAGTGATTGACAACACCTAATCGGCTTTAAATCGTGTTCGTCTAAATAATAGATATCACAATCATCAATTACTACACAATTAGTCATCATCGTGATTATCAGCCAAAGGACGTCCACTGGTAAACATAGGCCTCCCCCACGTATTCCCACAGCGACCGGTTCTGCATCCAGTGTGATCCTGCGATCATTACAAGGTTGTCTGTCCATCTTGTCGGTGGACGTCCTACGCTGCGCCTTTGGTCGAAGGGTCTCCGATCTAGAACTTTTCTGCCCCAACGGCCATCAGTTCTACGCGCTATGTGCCCTGCCCACTGCCACTTGAGCTTACTGAATCGCAGGACTGTGTCCGTTACCTTAGTTCTTCTACGCATCTCCTCGTTTCTGATTCGATCTCGCAGAGTAACACCGAGCATAGCCCTCTCCATCACTCGTTGTGTGATTTTGAGCTTCTTTATTAGGCTTAGATAGCTTAGATACCATGTTACAGATCCGTATGTCCCTGGTAACACACACTGGTGAAAAAACGTAATCATCAACATGTATAATTCCAATGATAATTAGACATGACGGCTCTAAACACGAAATATAAATATGAGTAAAAGTTACTCTCTGCTCGACGTTTCGGCTGCGTTGCATCAGCCGTGGTCACGAGCCAACAGCCGTAGTCGAGTTCTCATTGTAATGCAACGCGAAAGTTTAAAATCTCCTATATATAATTCCAGGTCCAGGTTTCAAAGAACGCTGGCTCTACTGGCAATACACGACAGAAGAACAGAAGCGGCGAGCGGAAGTGCGAGCTGAATTGGAACGTCTCGGGTCCACGCGCCCCGCGCTCGCTTATGACGAAGTCATCGCCGTGAGGGACAACCTGAGGAGGAAAGGAGTTGAAGTCGACAATGACTATATTAGGGAGACTTGGAAACCTGTATATCTGAAGTGAGTAGGTCGTTTATTCAATGATTTATATACAAAACAAATATTATAATATACAATATAAAAATAAGTCGGGTTTTCCTCCCTGACGCTATAACTCCAGAACGCACGAACTGAATTCCACGGTTTTGCATTCGTTGGAAAGGTCTCGGGCTCCGTGAGCTTTATAGCGGGGCTGGGGGCGAAACGAAGTTTGCTGGGACCGCTAGTTTATCAAATAAAACACTATTTTGTCAGCGTAGTGTTGCGCAAATTGGTGTCAGGTAGCCGTCCGACGAAGCAAAGCGACAAAGCAAAACCGACGATACACAACATCTTTCTGCCAATTCTCGTGAAGGTCGGAACCCTTACCACGAACGATAAAAGTTTCATTCATTCGTCATTCAATTAAGCAATGAATGAATGTCTTATTTTGTTATTCAAGCAATGAATGTGCCAGCAACCTTGCCTTTGGGTGCCTTCCCACAAGTATTAATAAGCTCCGTTATATACCGATTGGCACCAACAAGCACCGATTACAAGTACTGATAGGCGCCCACAAGTACCGACACAACTAGCGAGCGTGGCGTACAGAAATTGCTACACGAATACATTGCTGAGATTTTTATTTTATTTTTATAACATATGCACAACTTTTTCATGTCTACATATTTCAGTTCTAATAAAAAGTGTATATTTATGATCATTTTAGAAATATGATTGTTTTTGTTTCAGGAACTTCCTGGAAAGGGCACAGACTCGCGCACGCGACTGCAAAAAGAGTTTTTACTTGTACAGCCAACAGAATGGAAACGGAGTAAGTAAAGATCATAGCATTTATTTATTTATTTTTCTACAAACAAAGTTAACAGATTGACAGTTGTCAGAAATCTGACCCAAGATTTTTTTATCAGGAATTTGTAACAAACTGGAGTTTCTTCTCTAGTAATCCTAATGCGTATGTTAACTGTATATCTTGCAAAAAAAATAATAGTTGCCTAATCATAGCACTGCTGTTATTTATAAAGCTGATTTTTTTTTGCCTTGACCTTAATAAAACCTGATGGAAAATTAAAAAAAAAAACATGCTGATATTACGAGTAGTATGTGATTTAAGTCCATTATTTTTTAAAGTTATAATTAATTAATTTCTGTCGGGTTTTAATCGATAAATGCTTGCTTTCAAAAGTCATCTCACGGCACGGATAATAAGGTGCGTATTCATATTTTACTACCCCTATGTATAAGTATAGGACGTGGACAGACGGCCTTAGACCGTTTGCAGGATCAAACTGGATGCAGACCGCTTGTGATCGGTCGCTGTGGAAAGCCTATGTTCAGCAGTGGACGTCCTATGGCTAATAAAGATGATGATGATGTAAAAGTTATCTATAGATTATATCAAGTTTATACTCTGCCTTTCATCCGCAGTTCATATACCATCTCTATTGTTTTTTAATATGTTTAATCATGAAATTTTACCATTTTGAACTCAAGAAATAAACCGACACTGGGATTTCGCTACGCTACTCTCACAAGTAATAAGATCCGACGCGCTGCTTAATTCATCTGCTACTTTACTTGCAAGTGCTTTCGTCGGCCATAACCATAACTATCTTTTTTAATTCGAAAAGCGCCTTGTAATTTGTATTATACAGTCTGGCACACTTGATATTTTGAATTTGTTTTAATTTAAAAAATGCGGAAAATTGAAAATTCATGCGGCCTTTACAGCCTATTTATGACGATAAACGTGACGGTGTAGGTGATTTTGTTATAGAATATGTTATGTGTAAAATAATTTAAGGAATCGATTTTTAGGGTTCCGTAGCCGAATGGCAAAAAACGGAACCCTTATAGTTTCGTCAAGTCTGTCTGTCTGTCTGTCTGTCTGTCTGTCCGTCCGTATGTCACAGCCACTTTATTCTGAAACTATAAGCGTCACATAGCTGAAACTTGGTAGGTAGGTGTATTTTGTTCACCGCTTTCCGATTCAGATACAAAAAGTAAGAAAAAATTATATTTAAGGGGGGCTCCCATACATGAAACTAAAACCTAAAATATTTTTTTTACTCAAACCTATACGTGTGGGGTGTCTATGGATAGGTCTTTAAAAATCATGTTGAGGTTTCTAAAACCATTTTTTCTAAAAGTGTAAGGTTTGAGATATAGACGCTTCCAAAGTGGTAAAATGGGCGTCCCCCCCCATCTAACTTTTGAACTAAGAAAGTGAAAATTTTGAAAACAATATATGATGTAGATCGCAACAAATACTTGCAACGAAAATTGGTTTGAAGGAGATCGGACCAGTAGTTTTTGAGATATTGCACATTTTTATCAACCGCAAATATAACTTTGTCTTTCATACAAACACTATGAAAAACAAAGTTATTTTTGGTGTCGCAATATATTGTGATGTTTTCGTTAAGTGAAAGTAAGTGGACCCTGAATTCAGTTAAGGGTGGCACGGAACCCTCAGTGCGCGGGTCCGACACGCACTTAACCGGTTTTTTAAGGTTTTATTTATGGCCGCTAATTTTGAACCTAATCAAAATGGCGGACAAAAAACTTAGCTAAAAGTTCGATACATAGTGTATTGTAATCGTTGTATTTTTTTATGTGTGATTAATGACATGTATGTATATTTCTCGCACCTTGCCACATAACTAATCAAACACAATTTCAACCCCAACAGAAGGAATGCTGCGAAGTGGTGATGTTCTGGCGAGTACAGTCAACGCTTCGCACCACAGCCAACGCGCTCCGGCAACAGATAGGCAACAGGGAGGCCGCGCGGCTGGATCGGGATCTGCGCGAGGTGTTAGACGAGGTAACAGGGATCTAGTGTACGTACAGGGCTAAAGAACAGGGTGCTAGTGTACGTACAGGGCTAAAGAACAGGGTGCTAGTGTACGTACAGGGCTAAAGAACAGAGTGCTAGTGTACGTACAGGGCTAAAGAACAGGGTGCTAGTGTACGTACAGGGCTAAAAAACAGGGTGCTAGTGTACGTACAGGGCTAAAGAACAGGGTGCTAGTGTACGTACAGGGCTAAAGAACAGAGTGCTAGTGTACGAACAGGGCTAAAGCACAGGGTGCAGAGCTACTAGTGTACAGGGTATATAGCTACTATAAAGTCTATTCATCCTTACGTGTCTTATCAAGTAAACAAACACTTCTCAGAGACACTGTCACACTTTTCTCCCAGATTACACAATAACTATCACTTACAACGTTGTTGTACACTTAAAGAAACTCACAAAGTGTTAAAAAAATATCATTTGTATAAGGATTGTCTTTAATAATCGAAGGAACTAAATGAATAACCTCAAAAATATCTGACATTGCAATGTCTAGATTGTCAATGCATTTTAGGGATGGGAAACAACGACTTAGGTTTCGATATGGATAAATGTGATGTTTAAAGATGTCGCTTCAAATATTTTCCAATCCCTATTGATTGTCTCTGGTCATCTATGACGTCATCTTTGTTTACATGATAAGACACGTAAGGATGATAAGACTGTAGTCTCCGTCTATCTTGCTTGTATTGATAAACCGGCACGTTATATATTCCTATATCTATTGGCATTATGGCCGCATGACTCAGTTGCTAAAGCGCGGACTATAGTGCACAGGGTACAATGCTATATGAATACACAGTACAGGCACAGGGCTACAAGGTACTGAAAAAGTACCTCTAAGCTCATAGCCCATTGTTGGTCAAAGGGAACACAATTATTATCTGGAGTCAAGAGCAAACCCATACTCTAAATATAAAAAAAAATACTGCTTAAGCTTAAAGCTTCTGGCCATAGAGATTTATTTAGTAACATATTTTTATATTGCTTTTTCCAGATGGCGGCAGAACCTGAAATAAAGAAGAAGTTACTATCCGGAAGGCGAGTGGAACTCGCTGAGGAACTAAGTAAGTATATCAAACATTTTCGATATCATAAAGACACAAAAGAAAGTCGTGTTAGTTACTTATAACACCACTTATAACTCGATAATGGGTGAACTGATTTTCAAGATTTTTACTTTGAGGGATTCGAACGAACCGGTTAGTAACTATAAAACGGGGGCGAAACGAGGTTCGTTGGAATCGCTTTTAACATAATCGTAATTTTAAAAAAAAAATTGATTCATAATTTCTTCAACAGAACGAGTGAGACAGGTGCAGGAGCGGTTAGAAGAGTTCATAGAGGCGTTAAACAAGGAGAAATAGATTAGTTGTTAGCGTGCTCCGCCAACACAACTGTAAATCGTATTACAAAGCAATGCTAGAGAAATGTGGACCAGAGACATTTTTTTTTTGATGAATTAGTCAACCGTTGATGTTATGGAACCGTTTACGTTCTTTATTCAAACAATAACAAAAAAGTGAAGCAATTTTCTAACGTTCTGTCTACTGTCATGAATTCATAATGATATTGAATTCTAATTATTTCATAAATGCTGTTCAAAATCCTATCCAAGTTTCATCACGGGGGTAAAGAATGCCCAGCGTTAGCGAAACGTTCTATAGACTAAACACACATAATGAAATCATTGAATATCACACAAATGGTTGATTTATTCGTCAAATACAAAGTCTATTGGTCCTTTTTGTAGGGCGCTTCGTTTAATACAGGGTGGCTTGATTCTTAACTTATTATGTAAATAAACTTCTCAAATAGTATAGTAAATTAATCTTTAAATTTCTTTTTCCCGTCTTGACAGATAGATATATTGTTCTAGACAAAAGCCAGCCTGTATGATTCTAGAATTTAGATTTACCTTTGAAAAATATGAAGTTTTAAGAAAATTCTATATGTTACCACATGAGTTTTTGGTACTCAATAATCTGTTAATTATAAGGCAAATATTAAATACCTACCTACATTATACCTATATAGATAAAAGTGAGCCCAATCAGCCATAAATTAATTTTAATTTAAATTGTCTGTTTAAGTCTCTTTTGTACCGAAATGTGATGCAATATTTTTTTTTCTTTCTTTACATAATGTGAATTATTGTTTTGTTACTTGGTTATAAAATTAAAAATTCAATCACCCTGTATAATTCACACTGCTTTTCATCTTTTAGTTCTCAATATTGTATAGATTTCTTTGTAGTATCTTTACTATTTTATATTTATTTTTGAGGGCACGATTATAAGTTCAATGTGAATTGATTACTTGATATTGAGTTTACAGGGCATATTTTTTCAATACTTAAAATAAAATTGTTTCTTTGTAGGTAAATATAATGTTTATTTAGTAATTATGCACTTAACAGATGTTATATTAACTATAATATATGTAGTTTATTGTAAAAAGTCAGTTACTAAAACTGTATGTATTTGAAAGTAAGTTAATTATTCTAAGTCATTATGTAACTGTTGATTTCATAATATTATCTCAGGAATTTTCCTGTCACTTAAATTGTTATGAGGTGTTTTATGCATTTAACTTTTATTTACGTGAATTGTGTTTGTTACAACCTTGTTTATTTGGGATTTTCACATGGAATAGTGGTAGTATTTTTTTATTTTTCATTTTGTAACGATAGAATACGTTTACAATTGTGTTGGTACCTGTACATGTATGTTGTATTATTTTTGTTATTAATTTAACTGCTTGATCTAAGTTTTCTTATAATAAAACGTTGAAAAAGTTGGTTTTATCTTCTTTTGATGAGCTATGATAATTGAGAGTCCACAGGGAACAGTAATAATAAAAAAAGATGTAATATTGATACACTCAATGGGCAACAAGACATACGACATACATTACAGTATTTACAGTGCGAAAAGGATCTTCTGGCTTATAGATGACATTATACCTCTGTCAATGTCATCTATTGGCTAGAAGATCCGTGTCGTACTGTATTTATTACAAGTGCCACAAACTTAACTGAAGCGTCATTGCTGCCATTTTAAATGGGCGTATTACCAAACACCGCCTTTATTTGATTTAATATGTTAAATATTATATGGCAGTCCATTTTCATGAACTTATTATTTTCATCAGTGATTGCGAGTAAGAAAAACAATAGAATGGCCCACATCTCATTTGTATTTAGGTATAACTGGTAGAGGATGCCATTCGGCGTTAATTACACCTTATGTTGTGCAATAAAGTTAAATAAATACGTTTTGAATTTTTCATCATGACGTAGTTACGGAAAAAAAACAGAAGTGCCTGTTTATTTTTGTAAAAAGCGGCAACCTTTTTTGATCGTGGCGCCATTCGTCAACTATAAGTGATAAGGGCTTGTTTGGCTTTGGAACCCTAAAAAGGTTTCCGCTTTTTACAAAAATAAACACTTCTGGGTTTTTTATAGTCTCCGTAACTACATTATGAAAAATTAAAAATGTAAATATTTACTTAATTACTGTTTTTTAATTCATATAAACCATAGACAAAGTAAACAAACAATGGCCGATTCCAGTCATCATGAGAGAGAAGACTGACAGTGGACACGGGTCTCATTCCAAAAAAAAGTGGCTAATTAAGTCAGACCACAGCATGGCAAAGCTTTTAAAAAAAAAACAATGTCATTTATGACATTGAGGCAGTGAAGTGTGCAGGTTTTTGAGATCAACTATCGATATTTGAACTCGAAAATCATTTATAATATAATATCGATAGACATAATGACAGTGTCGATATTTTTGGCTTTGACGACGCGTTTGATGTATTAGTGCTCTTGCCTGACTATTACGAAGGCCGTCAAGGGTCCGAATCCCGCAAGGGGCAAATGTTTGTGGGATGAGCACGAACATTTTTACAAGTCATGGATGTTATATGTATTTAAGTATTTATGGAAGACGCTCCCGTCAATCGTTGTCTGGTACTTCGTAACGTAACACAAAGAAAAAAAATTCCTTACCACAAAACCAGACAATGGGTGTGTTGTCTGGCGCATATTATTATATTATTTTGGCTGTACTGCATGGATCTTAATAGTATCGATCGTGTTCGTAGTGTGGTAACAAGATGCTGAACTGACCAACAACAAACAATCTGCCTGCCCATAAGTGCGCTAACCTAGCGTTGGCGCTCGATAATCCACGATCATATAATATAATAGACCTATCGATCGTTTTACATCGTATAAAAATTGTATCGGTTGCTCAGGAGGGCTACCGTTTTCGTGCTCACAGATAGCTTAGCCATAGACATTTCATATAAAAATAACATGAAGGACTCAAAAGTCTCATAGTTTGGGAGATAATGCCACTTTTTTTGTATTTTTCTTTTATGAAGAAAACAAGAAATTGGCATTATCTCCCAACCCAAACAAAAACTTTCAAAAGACTGTATATTTCCAAGTGAACAGGCACCCACCTACTAAGATCCTTTATATCGATCGTTCGTTTGTATTGTACGTACATACATACATCACTAAAACAAATTGAAGTAGACATACTCTTACTAATCTGTGAATTGAAGTGACAGTTTTTACCTGTTTGGTTTGTCGTATGTTTTGTTATTATTTTGTTGTGTATAATCGTCTGTAATAACTTAAAATTATTCAACTGTGTACAGAATACGAAAATGGTCTACGATCTATACCCCGTACTGTCAGCTCTAAAGTTCCTGTGTGGAGAAGATGAAATTATTTGTAGGTTATGTTTGGCTTCCTCCAACCAATCTCCTGGGGAAACCATGGTTAATATTGGCGATAACTCTGTTATCAAGAGGCCGTACTGTGAAGACGCAATTAGTTACTTCGATATGTTCAAAGAGCTGGATGTAAGTCTACAAATATTTTTTTAATATTTCTTTAGTACTTTCTGAAACTCACGAAAACTTACTTTTCAGGTGACTACCGAAGACTTTTTGCCTGAAAAACTATGCAGAACTTGTGCTGAAACAGTCACTAATGCATACTTATTCAAAAGACTCTGTGACTATTCATACAATAAATGGGCTGAGGTTATGGACAAATTGAACTCAAGTATAAACCTCACCAAGTCTGTAAGCCCTAATGTAAAATCAGTGTATCTCTTAGTTAATGACTCAAACAACGACATGTTGACTAGCCGTAAAAGTGGCTTACATCGGAAGAAAGATGTTCTGTTAAAAATTCAGAAGATTATGAAAAGCAGAAAAAGTTATGCCAAAGTGAAAGCTAAACATAAATCTATAACATGTATGGAATGTAACGAAAAATTCAAATCTAACTGCCAACTCTCTAAACATAATGTTAAAGTCCACAACAAAAATAGAAATGCATGTCCGCATTGTTTGAAAATATTTGCAACTCTGGCCCAATTGGAATGCCATGCTGAAAGAGTTCATTATAGCAAGAAAATCCAGTGTCCAAAGTGTGAGAAAATGTTTAGCACACACAGAATGCTAAAGTACCATGATAAGTCTCAACATACAGCTGCCATATGCAAGCTCTGCTGCATTCAATTCCCATCAAAGCAATTATTGCGAGCCCACATGGACAAACATGACACTAACACTTGTCCTAAATGTGGCAAATGTTTTAGCAACATTCACACATACAAAGCTCATATAAAGCTGTGTGGAAATTCTGATGAGAGAAGACCAAGATTTTTCTGTGATATTTGTAACAAAGGTTATGTTCATAAAAATGGTTTACGGTCCCATTTAAAGACTGATCATGGATTTGGCCATGTTTTATCATGCAAATATTGTAATAAGAAGTATGATGCTATTAGCAAGCTGAAAAATCATATGGTAAAGCATACCAAAGAGAGGAATTTCCACTGTTCACAATGTGGGAACAGTTTTGTTACACAAGCTGCCTTAGTCTATCATGTAAGGTTGCATACAGGAGAGAGACCTTTTCCCTGTGACTTATGTGAAGAAACCTTCCTATCAGCTTCTAGAAGAATGGAACACAAGCGACGGAAACATTTTGGGCCCTCCATTCAATGCCCACTCTGCCCTATGAAGTTTATAACAACATGTCAACTCAGGAAGCATGAGCAAAGACATAGTAATCCAAATAGTAAATTGTATTGTCCAGTAGCATTCACATTAGTACCGGCTTCAAGTGTGTAATTCATCAATTTTGGAGATGTGTGATATGATGATAGGATAATGTATTTTCATGTTATGTGTAGGTATATGATGATTTTATCATGAGAATTGAATAATAATGAATGTTAAGAAAACACTTCATTAAAATAAAATATTTTTATTCCATATGTACACATTAGAAGGCAACTTTATCCCATTTATTTACAAATAAAAAACCAACTGATTTTTCAAGATAAATACAAGTAATCAACCAAAGATTTTCATAAGATATAATAGGTTGTATCAGTTTCTTGTATTCAATAAATTCTTTCTATCTTTATTTTTATATTTTCTTCACCAGGCATATTTGCTGGCAAAGGAGAAACATACAACTTGCTCGAAGGATCATGATGCCTCATCATATGCTGTTTCAAAAAGTTTGTAGTCACAAACTTGTGTGAACAGATTTCACACATCAATGTTGGGCCCACATGCTTAAACTTGATGTGTTCTGCTCGAGCTGATGCATTCACAAACCGCTCATTACAGTACTTACAAGAATATGGTTTTTCCCCAGTGTGTCTTCTGGTATGGTACAAGAGTGCTTCCTTAGATACAAACTTGCCATTGCAAATGCCACATTTGAAATTCTTCTCCCCTGTGTGTTTAATCATGTGTGTCTTCAAGTAACTAGGGGCAGTGAACTTCTTCCCACAATGTTTACATACATGGGGCTTAGCATTCCCATGTACAAAGCGTTCATGGACTCTTAGACCACCCGGGGTGCTATAACCTTTCCCGCAAATTTCACAACAGTAGGTTTTGACAATTTCAGTTCTTATTGGATGAGGTTCTAACCTATCTTCTAAGCATAACTTAACATGTCGTTGATAGAATTCTTTAGTTGTATAATTTTTTCCACATTTTGGGCATTCATTTTTAGAAACATGCCTCTGTTCATGTGCTCTAAGCTTGTCCAAGCCCTGGCAAGATATTCCACATTCTTTGCACACATAAGTGCTGTGATATTTCCTGCAATGTTCTACCAACTCTTTTTCAAAATCCATTCGAAGACTGCATTGTTGGCATTTATATTGGTGTACAGTATTTACATGCTCAGCTAATTCAGTTTCACTTGTAGATGTGTCTTGGCAAAGGTCACAGGTTAGACATTTATGAAAACTGAGGTTGTGGGATCTAAGTTCTTCAAGATTATCTAATATCACATCACACCTGGAACAATCAAAAAGCTTTTTCTTCCTTGCACGTTTCTGTTTTCCTGTACTTGCATTTTCTGTTTCTTTTTCATCTTTCTTAATAAGAATAAGACTGGACTCTTCTTCATTGGCAACAACATAAAGAGTTTGATTGTTGGTTGTATCAATATCAACATTCAAAGTTTCCAGAAGATTGCTGAAAATATTCTTCAGAAATTCATTGGAATTTCTACACATCTTGAAAAAATGCAACAATTGTAATGTTTTATCGACACAGTTCAAGCAAACAGCGTCTACACCGGCTATCTCCTCAAACAACTGTAACAAAAATAAAAGCTTGCATTAATTTTGACATTCTGTAAGCCACTAATCACAATATTTATAGAACCATCATCAAACCTCGTTTTGAGACGAAAATATTTCCCTCAAAAACTCGGACATGGTTTGAGGCTCGACACTCTCAGAGTCCATTGAGACGAAATCATTCAGAGAAACGTACTCTTTCTCAATTTTTTTCAAGCATAACCTACAATGGCTAAAACGGCACTCATTCACTACATTCGACACTAAAATGTTTAAATCAGATTCTTCCAACATTGTAGGAATTTTAACTTTACAAAACTAGAGACGATTTTGAGATTTTGTCAAATTAACCGCGTATATTTTTGTGAAGGTTTTCGTTCAAGAACACAAATCTGCAATCAGAGCGAAACAGAGCAAACTGACATGTCAGAAAGACGCCATTTTTCTACGAATGTGGGCAGGCGGACGGATGGTTATCAAACAAATACTGTTGAACGAAAAAAATTACATTGTTTTCGCGTAATAATATTTTTTTATGACTCGTTGCATCCTGATTTTTCAAATAAATCATGAAATTGAATAAATAATTCATACTGAAAATAAAATTATTTGCAAAAAAATATATTATTAGCCGAAACTCGATCTAGCTCACTCATTATAGCGGATGCATACAAGCACTTGCATATCTCAATGTTCTCTCTGCTTTACCAGTCTTTACTCTTTACCTTACTACTTCCTGTGCTGTAATTTGTCAACAAAATGGTCAATGTCAATCAATCAAATCAACTGCCAAACAACAACAAATCATAATTTTGTAAATATAGGTAAAAAATAATGATGTTTACAAAAAAACATCTTGAAGTGCTAGTAGGAACTACAGAGATATGTTGTTTATGTTTAGAAAACGTTACTGCAGACGTGTGTTTTTCCACGGAAGACGAAATTACACCAAGTTATGATAGCACCTTGGAGTTACGTGAAATACTTGAAGAAACTTTAGGTTTTGAGGTGAATATTCTTTCCCATTATTTTAAAGAACTCGCGAACATATTATGCTACTTTATGCGATAAAACAAACATTTGAATTATATTATGAAAAAAAATACACGCCTGCCTGCCTGACACATTGTTTTCTACACTCCAACCCAACCAAACAACTTTTATTAAAAACATCTTAGCTATTATTTTCTTTGTCTTCTTTCTTCTAGCACCTCATAATAATGTATCATTTCTGTATTTCTTTGTTTCAGTGTGTCCAAAGTTTCTTGACTACTCTCGTTTGCAAAAAGTGCTTAGAGATGTGCTTAGGGTGTTATAATTTCATAAACACATGCAGAGAAAATACTAAACAACATGGCAAAATTTTATTAGGTTTGAAAGATTGTTTAGATAATACATTAGAAGTGTCTAACAGTTCAAAAACTATGTATTTGACTGTCAATGCAGAAACTCTTGTTATCAAGCAGTATTTTGATGATGAATTATGTGGTAATGATAGAGGTGCGGCATTCAGGAGGCTAAAAGAGATTTCCATTACAAAAAGCGAAAAAAATAAAGAAGATACTTTTAAACATGAATTTAGTTTTGAAGACCCTGAATTTCATTCAAGCAATGAAGTTAAAAAACAAGCTATGAGGACAACCATTCAAATTCCAAAAAGTGTAATGCTAGTAAATGCAGATAGCTTATTATTGAAATGCAAAATTTGTCTCAAAGAGTATCCATCTCTTTATAATCTAAAACGACATTATGTTAGAGTGCATGCCCCCAAGAACTACAAATGTTCTAAATGTAACAGAAATTTTGGGTCATATGCCATATTAAACCAGCATAAATATGAAAGTCATGCTTCAGTTGTCTGTTCTGAGTGTGGGAAAACATTTACAAATCGAAAAACTTTATTGCTACATGAGCTCAGTCACTCTTTAAGATTGGTCTGTCAGACATGTGGTAAAGTTTTTAACCGGAGGAAGAATTTTCGAAACCATATTTTATTGAAGTCTTGTATACAGCAGCGGAGGAACAAAACAAAGAACCTTTACATTTGTGATTACTGCAATAAGGAGTATGCCTGCAAGTCGACATTACGTGTCCACATTCAAGTTGAGCACTGTGGTGGGCAACATCATGTATGCAGTTGGTGTAGGAAAAAGTTTAGCTCATTGAGTAGATTAAAAGCACATTGCGTGACTCATACTCAAGAAAAGAATTTTAGTTGTGATATATGTGGAGGCATATTTGTTACCAAAGAATCGTTACTGTATCACACTCGCACACATACTGGAGAAAAGCCATTTCAGTGTGATTTTTGTGACCAGCGGTTTCTATCATCGTCACGCCGGGCAGAGCATACCCGTCGTCACCACATGGAGCCGCAGCTGGAATGCGATATTTGTAACCACAAGTTTAAAATGCGAACTTGTTTGTTGCGCCACAAAAAGCGCCACTATGATCCTTCGAGCAGATTACATTACACTCGTGTCACTCAAAGTAATGAATAAATGTAACAATTATTTTTAATTTTGATCTGAATAAATGATTGTTGCAGCTTGATCATGTTACACAATTATTTTAATTTTTTTTTTTTTTAATCAAATGTGAGTATCTTCTACGACTACCATAAAAGTTATTGAACTTTTATTGCTATATTCATCATGAGCATAACCAGTAGCTTAACAGCTAAAATTTAATTTTTATTTTGCTTTTATAGTGTGTCAGAAAAGGAATCGATTCGAACCCTGTGTTTTACGCTATCAAGGCGCATGCTTATACCACTCGGCCACCAATACATCAGCAAGAGTAATTGGAACATTGATGCAGCCTACCTGTAATAGAAAGCAATAACAAAATTCAAGGGCCTTGCCAATGTGTTGGTGGCTGAGTGGTATAGGCATGCGCCCGGATAACGTAAGACACAGATTCGATTCCTTGTCTGACACAGTTGGTTTTTACAAGTGCAGCTTAATATTAAGCTTACATTGTATTTAATTAAGAGATAAGTAATAAAACTGTCACAGAACATTAATTGTATTGTATTCATGAGTACCATTCTGTCCAATTAGTATTTACACCAAGAAATTTTTTGTTTGCCATCATCTTATCGACAATACTAAAAAACACACCACTAGCCTCTTGAAACACTTGTCCGAAATTCAAAGGGAAGTCGGAGGGGCCCACAGCTGAATCTAAAAGCAAATTAGATTCAAGTCAGATTAGGAGTAATAGTATAATTTTAAAATTAAGCAATACTCTATTATCTTTTAGTCATCAGCATGAATCCTTACCCGTATTGCTATTTGAATTTTTACAATCACTTTCTGAAATGTAACCCTGAAAAGAACAATCATACATTATGATGACCATTCAATGTTCTGCGTTTTTTTTTATGAAATAATCCTTGAATGCAATGCAATTACGAGTAAGTTAAACTGAAAAAAAGTGATAAAATTATAAAACACTTACTATAAAAATTATATAAAAATAAATAACAGTCAAAAAACATGTGCCCATTTTCGAAAAGTAAAATAATTTATCCGTTTCATTCAATTTACAATGCCCGTATCATAATTTAAGATAAAAATTTATAACGAAGAAAATTAATTTGCAAAATTATTTGTTTAGTCAGTTTGAAAGGTTGCGCCAAACAAATCTATGCGCCATCTTTTTTGCGCATTCTTTCTTACTAATCTGTGTTTGGTTGTGGCCTTGTTGTGGCCAATGGTGGCCAAGGCAGGGCACTACTATACCATAGACCATATTAAATATTTTTTTACCAAGCATGTTGCTCTCGACGGAGCTCACTCTGAGTGAGCTACATTTTCCGAAAACATTAGTACGTTGAGAGGAGGAGAGGTGGTTTTAAAGTTGTTTGTGAAATTTTATTTGGTAAGATATACGACCTATCAAATGTGCAACATATTGTACATTTGCGGCGTGTGTGTGTGTGTAAGGTAAAGACTCAAGAATTCATAGATGACGCTAAACGCTCGGCATATTTGGTTCTTAGGGTTACATAGTTCAACAAGAAACCCTTATAGTTTCCTATTAATACTTAAATAATATACAAATGTTCGTTCCCTTCACACAAACATTTGCCCCCTGCGGAATTCGAACCCGCGACGGCCGCCGGTGCAATAGTCAGGCAGGAGCGCTTACCAATACACCAAACGCGTCGTCCGTCACTTATCTAAATAATCAGACATTGAATAAAATTCATTAATAGGTAATATTCTTTTAGTTTTGCATTTGTAAAAATAATACAAGGATAAATCATTCGTCATCTTCGTCTTAAAATAGAAGTTCTACTACTTAGTTTTCCATCTTGATCCAAATACAACGGAATTCATCGACAGACTCCGATATAGACTTCTAGAATTTCATGAAAAGGCTAAAATACTTATCGTGGTCTCCAGTCTTGGTCTCGGCCTACAGTAGATGCAGGAGAGGCACATGTCGCGGTCTCAGGTCGTGGTCTACTGCCTGGGTCTCTTCTCTTGCCTCTGTTGCGGCGCGGTGCGAACCGCTACCTTTACGGAGCTGTAGTCCATACACTTAAGTAATAAGCTGTAGAAAAATATTTTCTTTTAAGTGCTTTTACTTAAAAAATGTTTACCCCGATAAGATATGAAACTAATCTGTAGTCAAATATTGATTTTGATTCTCTTATAGCTGTAAAAAATAAAAAAATGAAATTAAAAAAAAAACGTGAAACATCCGCATCAAAAGATTTAACCGGATTGGCGACTGTCTGTTAATTTCAGAATAGCGATGGGTCGTTATCGGTTTTTTAAATAACATAACGTAACCGTTACGTGATTTCCAGTAACCGGTTTCATAACTAGTGAATTTAAAACTAGTTATTTTTTACAACGATCTGAAGCAAACGTGTAATATACCTGTTTCGTTCACACTTACGTTCGCGTTCTATAGTTGTTTCATTCATTCACGCAACCAAGCTATCACGCGTTTTGTTACGACCCTTTTCTATGACGCTTTATACATTACTCGTTTTACTCCTTCATATTATGAAAACGATGTGTATTGTGTAGGATGGTCAATGTAAAACGTCGTTTTCAACTTGTCATAACGAGTAACGTAAAATCAGTGATTTTGCGTAAGGAGTGATGCCAACTAAACATCTACGCTATGCCGTTTACTTAAGAGTGAATTCAATTTAACTTCAGAGCGTTGTGATAATCGTTTGAATGGCGTTATAAATGTAACTAGTTATTGCTGTGAAGGATAACGAGTGATCACTGTACGGGCTCGTAACTGCTTAAATAACTAGTTACGGTTATTAACGCCCATCGCAATTTCAGATATTTTTTTTAATTCAAAGAAATCCTGTAAAGGAAATATTTGTTTTTATTTAATACCTTAACACGTTCAAGGACAGTGAACGCCTACAGGCGTGAAAACAATAAAACATCGATTGTGTCTGGAATAGTGTCCCGGAACGTGTTAAGAAAAAACCTTAAAATTAAGACATTTGTAAAAAAAGACAAGCCTACCTATTCAAAAACCAAAACTTTTCCTTGTGGCAAGGATGCTATGATGCTGGCTGGGCTGGGCAAATGCTTACATTACAATACAATGTTACCTAGATAATACATACGGAACTGTGTGCGCGATTCCAACTCGCACTTGGCCGGTTATAGTTTATGGTTCAACTTGATTGTCATTGGCCAAAAATCTAAAGGCATCTCTTTCTTTTCGTCAGCCAAGCAAAATGCAAAATGGCCGAAAATCGTGGGAGTATTACAGACGTCTCGGAAATTATGAGTAATTTTGTGTATCCGTCGTTGTAAATAAACATTTTAGTGCACGCGTCGCGTTCTGTGTAGTGCTCAGTGCTAGTGCATGCTGTGTTGAATTAAGTGTCGACGCTGTGATCATAGTTCTAACTAAAAAGGTGTTTGTGTTTGTGCCTTGTTTTCACTAATAACTTCACCCTGTCATCTGTTTTGGATTTATGTTTACTTGATTACGGTGAGTACGTCGTCTTTATTAAACTTGTACGTCGTCTTTATTGTAATGCATTATGAATTTTGTAGGTTTCCTGTTGGCGTGTAAATAGTTTCAATTTCAACTTTGTAAAGTTTTGATAAATTTTTTGTCCTTCTTGTAGTTTGCTATTTTTTTATAAGGGCGACAGAGATAGGTTGCGTTTGGTAAAGTTGACACTTCTTGACACAATGGAAAGTATGCCTCGAAACTCAAACTCAAACTCAAACTCAAAAGTTTATTTGTAAAATTTTAGGTACAATAACGTATTATTGTTTTGGTGGCACTGGCAAATAATGACCTATTACGAAATATCTGAACCGTGGATTTCTTGAGTTCGATGGAAGAGCCATATCGAAATTTTATTCTAGTATCTAATCGTGAGTATGTCATAAAAGCGTAGGCAGCGAGCTAACAGGGCAACTGTGACATCATTTTTGCGTATTTTAAGAATAAGTCTAGCATTTATTTAGTTTGGGTACTGTCGTATGTCTCGGCGACAAGTAGTCTATCTTTTGAGCTCAAAAGAATTGAAGTCAGTTTTTATGAATGTCATGACCTAGTTTTTTCTATGACTGAGTTGCTGACTCTATTTCTTTATTGAGAATATAAATAAATTGTAACTTCAATCTTCCTCCATCCTACAAACTTTTTGTGAATGTTTATAACATTTCATGAAAATCTGAAAACACCTCATATTTTTGGCTTTTCTTCTTTAGAACGCTGTGAGCCAAATCTATCAATAAATTTGTTATATTGGCCACATATTGCCGCAATAACAAATTAATTGCCTGTAAACATGGGCTTCAATGATTAAGATGCATTGAGGTGCAATCTATGAAATATACCACCAGCCAATATATCAGGACTCTTTGCTTATTGCTTGACACTTTTTATGTGGGTTAGAAACTAAAATAATCACAATGTAGTGTAAAAGCATGCTAGCTAATAGAATTAATTGTTTTCCAACAACAAATGTGTCTACTATAGTGGATAAACTTAAGCTAGTAACATATAATTTTAATTTTAACATATTCTCCACACCCTGAGCTACATAAAACACACAATACCTATCAAAAGTTTCATCTGAAAAGTTTTCTGAAAGATCTTGCAATAATGGCCCATTTACACGAGGCCAGTAGCACTGGCGCCAGCAAATTCGAAACCGTTCTATTCTATTGGGCTGGCTTGGGCCAGTCCAATGCACTGGCCTGGCTCTATTTTTATGAAGCCAATACTGGCCTGGCTTAAGTCTGTCTTACTACACTTTTCCCAGTAAGAAAGAATGTGGGTAGGTTATTCTTTTTCATTTATTTTATTGTTCACTTGGTAGACTTTCAATGATTCATAGATTTTTTGCAGTGTGATTAGTTCAATATTAGCTGTTATTCCTATTTATATTTACTAACATTACATATGGAATTGCTACCATGTACAATCATACTTCCTTCCTACTAATAATTTGTATGTCCATGTTTGATAGGATGGATGTATGGATATTTGTTACTTCTTTTAACGACTGAATGGATTTTGATTAATCTTTACAATAATAAACTTAATACACTGGAATAACACAAAGGCATAATTCATAACAAATGTATTTGAGATACTATATTAATTTGGACTTTTCAATGATGTTCTTTCTACTGTTGACATAAACTGAAGCTCACAAACAAAGTTTCTTTTGTCTTTGATATCACAAGCTTCTTGAAAAACATGCTCGACATTCATCCCATTTAAAAAAAATTATTTTCTCCTCATTTAGATGGTGATCTTATTGTTGACCAAACCAACCATGGATTGTTAATAATGTGGCATTCTTCAGTCATACCTATGGTTAAGCAGACATGTAATTTGCCATTTTCTTTTAAGTATGTGCCTTTGACTGTCAGTTGTTACATCTCAATGTAGTTTTTGGAAATGTGTAGATTAAAAAATGCCACCTATTTTATTAAAATTATTAATATCGCGGGCAGTAAGTAAAACATTAAAGCTAAGGAAGTGAAACGCATTGCATCGCAATTAGATGCACAGACTAGGCGGTTGGTCTCTTGTTGCGTAACTCACGTCATGTGTATCGGCTGTAGTAAACATACCGTGTTACTACATTTTTTAGTTTTTGTAATATTGTGTGCAGGACGTTTAATATTATATGTATGCGCTAATCTCAGAAAGTCAGGTCCAAGGGCTGATTAATAAAAGTTTGTGTAAGAAGAGAAGCTTATTTATCAGGGAAGGCTATAAAACATCACGCTACGGCCTACGGGAACGGGGTAAAATTAAAACCCCGCGCGGGGACGATGTTGCGGAGGACCGCTTACCAAATACCGAGTTACCTATAAAACTATGAGCTATGAGATTTTAAACTTTGTTGCATTTTTAAACTAAACTTCACACTTTAACGGGATTTTATGCAACTTTCACTTGTTTAAAATGTTTTTTTTTTGATTAGAATGATTGTTTAATATGAGCTATGAGAGTAAAAGGAATAGAGAGTGCACCTGTGTTTGCGCACACACTTGTGCACTATAATATGTCCCGCGCAGTCGGTTAGTCGTTGTGACTGGCCACCGAAGTCCAAATCGGCTAGGGGGACTATTATTAGTTTTTTTTACCTATAAAAGCAGAAATAAATAGCACAATTACACGCTAGTATTATGTTTGTTTGCACCTATTAGAAAAATTGTGTGTGCGGCCGAAGCATTAAGTTACTCCGCCAATTTGAATAGAGTGGAACAAGTAGGTCAGCAGTTCGCTAGCAAACGCCGTCGTACCACCTTGAATTTGAATATTTAGTATGCAATGAGCTTTAAATGCCTTTCTATAGTTTATTACTGAGCCGCAGTGTGTGGTTGGTACTAAGTTATCTTGGAGAATACAATGCCACGTAAATTTCCTACCACTGTCACCCCTTTGTAGCCGGGATCTATCTCATCACATCATCATCATCATTATCACCCAAAAGACGTCCACTACTGAACATATGGGCCTCCCCCACGGCTTTCGTCAGCGACCGATCGCAAGCGGTCTGCATCCAGTGTGATCCTGATATGTACAAGGTCTTCTGTTTATCTTGTTGTTGGAATTCCTACGCTTTTCTGGTCCAACGGCTATCAGTTCTTCGCTTTGTGCTCTGCCCATTGCCACTTGAGTTTACTGATTCTCAGGACTATGTCCAATACCGTAGTTTTTCTAATATATCCTCATTTCTAATTCTATCAAGGACTTTTCACACTGGTTGCAGTCTGATTGGATGCGGGCAATTTTGTATGGACCGGACCGCAGACCGCAACCAGTGTGCCTAATCCTTCAGGGTCTATCTACATCATGAACTAATTGGAAACCCACATCAGTGAAGGCTGAAAGAAAGTTTTACTGTGTTGGACCTCGAAATTCACCAGAACGTGGGTTATTAGGAGGTTGGAAACTTAGTATCGATGATCCTACGTAACGTAAATCACTTGTTCATTCGTTGCGAAAAAGACTAGCTGCCTATTGATCATATCGTTAAATCTAAAACGTATTTGTTTAGGCTTTTACTACATTTTACTTTCCGGCTTATGGTGTTCGGTTTGGAGAGAGTATAATATGTTTCACTTGATAAGGGATGTGACAACTGTATTGAAAGACAGTTAATCCTCCCGTAAAAGTTAAAATATCGATAAAGAAGTGCAAAACTAAAGCAAAGATCGTCAAAACAAAAGCTACGACTACATGCCACTGATTTCAGAAAGGAAGAGACAATTTTATTTGTTCAGCTTGAAGAACGTGTGTTTTGATAAGCATTGTCGTTGGCGACTACTGGCGACCTTTAAAAACTAAACAGATGTAATTTGCAGTAATTATGACTAATTGTCATCTTCCGCAAGGTGAATTTGCACTCGCGCCGTTACTACTGCCGTGTGGATGTGAGTAAAAAAATGACTACGTTTACAGAAAAACAGACTAATAGAAACAACATAAATTTTATGCGCAGATGACGTATCGTGATTTTGTTTACAAAATGAATACCTACTGTATAATGTTACGAAATGACTTCTTTGTTGTTGTGTTCATATTTAAATCGTATTTAAAACGGATTATCCTGTAGTCAAATTATTTGATCGTACTCTGCTAAGCGAACACTTATCCTTCTTATGATATTATGTTGAAAGTTATCAGTAGTAGTACTAAATATTTCCGTGAAATCATTAAGAAGTTAATACAAGAAAAGATTCTATGCAGTTTTATTGCTTTTGAAGTTGCTTTAGACTATGTAGTCAATTACAAACTAGCCGGTGCAAATTATGCAATAAAACTAAGTATGTAAGTAGGATATACTGCCTTGAAGCTAGACCACATACTATGCACCTGCTATATTCATGTCTCGCGAGTTAATTATTGGCCTTTGTTTAATAACTTATTATCATTACTTATTGTGATGTTTCGCATTGACAACGCTTCCTTTAATATTAACATTCTTAAACTCTGGCTTGGACAAACGCCAGAATTGACAAATATCGTATTTGCGATGATGTAAGCTATTACCCATTATCATATTCGATAGCCAAGGTAATGTCGGGTCTTTTGTACATTGTTATTTGTAGCAGTTGCATGTGTGCGTAGTCATTGAAATGCGTACGATTTTTTCAAGGCTCATATCTCATATCTAGGAAAAGCATTGATGGAGTGAACCGGTTAGTGTAATGGCGTCTGATCTGTTCAGTTTTTGGGTGAAAATGTACTTCCAGATCAATTGTATCTTGAGAAGATTAAAATTTTTTTCATGAAACCGATCTTTTAAATATAATGGCAGATCATAGTTAGAGTCAATCCAATGCTAACGACCAGGTTTTCGCTATTAAACTGTTATTTTGTCCACACTTTTTAAACGTACAAAAAGAGTGCAGTCAACGTTTAGTTCTGCGAAGAGAGTTATTGTTATCGCGCAATTAAATCAGTGAACGAGTTAGTTGGAGAGACAATAGTGTAGGTAGAGTTTACAGCACAAGTTAGGCTGTGGACACAATCATTGTGAAATGCTGGATGATGATCGGAGAATATGTTAAGCGACAATTTGCAACAGCAATTTTGAAGAATTTTTGTCTAGAGAAGCTCAATTGTCAGAGTTCTTAAAGCGTTTCGATCGTAGTGCCTCATTCGCTTTGCTTTGCTTCTTGCTGTATTACTTGTACTAAACTTAATATAAATTACGGTTAGTTAAAAATTGTTTATGTAAGTTAGGGTTTTATTATTCTGAGTCTATTCAAGAAAACCTGCAAGCAACTTAACTGTAGATGCTGACAGTTTAGCATGCTTGGTTGGGACCCTCATTTACTGATGCAAACATGCTAAATCGTGCTTCTCTGTCTGTGATCTTTCAAGATTTCACTCAGCCTAGAAGTCTACACATCTCAAACTAAGCACCTCATCTCTGGTAGAAACACCCTTTACACTAACTCGTTACTGTCAAGCACGTGTGCTCTCAGCCTTACACTGACTCCAGCCGCCCTTCACGGCTCGTTCACATGAGAATGAGCTCTTAAGTACATGGTACACCACCTCACGCGTTATATAATGATTTAGTATAATTAAGCTATTATTAAGTGCAACGTATCAAAATTCAAAATTCAAAATCTTCGAAGTCGGGGCGGTACAGTCGGCAATAACAGAACAATGTGTGCAGAGCCCTTAGTGGAGGCAAGTGTCCGATTTCATTCATCACACTGGCGACACAGTAAAAAAACATAATGCAGTATTAAAATAACTTTATACGAGGTCATATTCAAAGAATAAGACAAAAGACGCACATTAAAGAACAATTACATAGGGCGCTAACGCATAATAGTTTCATTTATGTCGGTAAGCGAATCAAGAATTTAATGGATGATAACATTTATGCAAATCGAGTGTGAAAGCGCCCTTAGTCTAACTTCCGTGATAAAAAGATGTCAGACACTATTAAAAGTCAGATTTTTATCGATCACGATGACATAATAATATGAAGCACCCGATTTGATGTTATCCAAAATAATATCTCACCGATAAAGTGATTGCGGAAGATTCCATTGAAGGGAAATTATAAAGAAAATCACTTGTAGTTGTAGAATCAAATACAGACAGGTTTTGGTGTTAACCTGCGGTTCGTTCGTACGTGAGATTCTGCTACGTTCTTATACTGTGTTCGACCGCTACTGCGAGGGTAAAACACGGACTTATAAGTACAATGGACAGTAAAGTGCTAGTTAAATAACCTGAAGTCTATGAGGGACTACTGTGGTCATGAGAAATACTCCTGGCGAATACTGTTGTTAATAAAATTACTATGTAGTACGCAACTAACTTGCAATAGTTTTTCTTTGGTGAACAAAATACAGTGATTATTGGTAGTGGATCTAAATTTTCAGGGTTTGATTTAGTTAGATGTTTCCTTTTTTTTCGATGTTGAAATAGAAACAGACCTACCTAATTGTAATTTGGAATGAGATCGCTCTGACTCTAGGTAAGCTAGCCAGGTAGCCAGACAGCTAGGCCAAGCGTTTGGCATAGATAGCGCACCAAAAAGTC